>CM042013.1:65994493-66374493 GCA_023525715.1 Cichorium intybus
TGTTTACTAGCAATGTCGTCGTGCTGTGATTTGTAATGTTTTTTTTTTTTTTTTTGTATTTATGTATCATTGCATATCTTAAGTTAAACACCCTTTATTTAGTTAAAGGTTATTTTGTTTGTCCAGGTTCGCAAGCAAGATATATGGAGAAAAAAACAAGGAAGTAGCAAACCACCACCAAAGGCACAAAATCAACATTTCTCATTTCTATTTCGCTGGTTTGGAAAAACACTACTGATATTTTGAGAAAATGGAGATTTTTGAACAAAACATATTTGAAAACTTTGACATTTAAACCATGTTTAGATTCTAATTTTTTCGAACTTTAGCACATACTCATAAGATTTGAAGAACATTCATGGATTTACATAAGATATGAAAACTTCGTAGAAGGTGTACCTGTTGGCGAACGACATCAAACTTAATCAAAAGGACAATAGCCTTGAAATACCACCAAGCCTTTAAACTGCAACACTGAAGAAGAAAATTGTAATGTGTTCCACATCATGTGGTTTTGGTGAGAGAGAGAGAGAGAGATGTACATAAAAAAAGATAAAAGGGTGAATAATATATGTACTATTGAATTATTGATGTTAAAGGTTCACATGGTTGTGGGTCTCAAGAAAGGTAAATGTTCCACTTTGTTTTGGTTCTCGAGAAATTATTTGAAGATGTGATGATAATTCTATAAAAAGAAATGTCACTATGTATGTTTTTCAATATTAAAAATTACAAAAGTGTATTACAGAAAAAGCAAAGCTGTCATTGCCCTGCCCTGCCTGACCCACTTTGGTCCACCTTTTTTTTTTTGGAACAGCAGCAATTTATTAAGAGGGCAAGCAAGTAGCTAACACCCAAGCAAACATACAACAGTTCAGGTTTTACATTAAGCAATTACAAGAGAATTATGCAACTCAGTCACCGGATCTTTAATCCAACCATCCCAAGATAACTTCCTGCCTTTGATCTTCCTTGCATTGACCCACAGGTGGGTAAGGATTTGGATTTGGATTTCAGCTACCACTTTGGTCCACCTTAATCCAAATTGTTTTTTTTCATATCTGTTAACCCTTAATCCAAACAACAGATGTCCCCACCAATTCAAAATTCCCAAGAACAGCAAACATAACAGCAAAGTAAAAACAAAAAATCCCGGAAGAAACGTTATTACCTGAACCACAACCGAAGCCGCAGCAAGCTAAATAAAAAGGAAGCAGAAAAGCAAGAAATGAATTTGCAAAAGAATAACTAAGGAAGATGGGAAAATCGAAACAATAAAAACTCACGTATACAAAACGTGGCAGAAGCAGAGAATACAAAAGAACAACACCCCCCTTCGAATCCCCAAACCCCCCTCAAAACCTTCTAAACATTTGCTCGAATTTAATCTATATAAGAATGGTTAACAGATATGGAATTCCAGTATCAAATATTGAATTGGAACAAAAAGTCGATCGAGGGTGGTCCAAAGAGGGCTATCGATAACGACTTACAAGTTGAGCAGTAGTTGTCCGATAGAGCTTGCTACTACTAGATCTTTGAATAGGTCTGCCGGTGGTGACTATAACTGGACACCGGTGTGGGCGGTTGTGTGAAAAATGGATTTCATACTTCAAGTAATTTGACAAACAACTTCAAGCAATTTGAAGTTGTTTATGAGCAGAAATCAGCAAAGGTTCATACCTTAAGAAGCAACAAACCGATCTTTACACCCAACCAACAAAGATAAAATCAGAAAAATCGATTTCTACACCCTGCAAGTCAATTCAGCAAAAATCAGATCTTGTGGATCCCTTTCAGAAAAATCGATTTCTACACCCTGCAAGTCAGTTCATACCTTGAGGAAGGAGATCCGATTTCAGGCAACAATGAGGAAGGAGAGAAAAATCGAGATGCGAAAAATCGAGCCGTAAACGATCCATGTGTAAAGTCCAACAAGCCTATCTTGAGGAAGGAGATCCGATTTCAGGCAACTATTTCCGTTCTTTCTGCCCGACCACACCAATCGCGAACCACATGGAACATATTTCAGTCTCCAATCCGTCTCTCCCCCTCTTCATTTGCTTGAATCGCATACTAGGTCGCCGGAACCACCACCGGCGCTGTTGCTGTCCGCTGCATGGATTTCCACCAGACCCTCGCCATTCTCCCTCACCCTCTGTCGATTTTTGCACAAGCACACAATTGCCCCAATCAACAATCGTTCTTCCTTCTCTCGATCTCACCCTTGCTCGAATTCTCTCTCTCGATTTTTTTTTCAGTCGCAAGACTGGTAAGACGTGTTGGGAAAGTTCTCAATCTCGATATTCCCTTTTTACGCACACAGGATGAAAGGTCAATAGCTGATTTTTGACTAAATTAGAAAATGAAAGTATATTCCGAAAATACCCCTCCTCATCTCATGCTTAGAAGTTAGAATAATTTATTTTCAAATCACGTGCCTGGGTAACAGGTCAATTTATTATTCCTCTTTGTGTTTGTAACGATACCCTTTTTTAACGATGAATTTTCATTGAGGTTTTTGTACTGCTCTTGGTTTTCTTTCTGTTATCCTTATCCCGATCTTTAAGTTATTTCCATGTAAAGCAGTATTGTCAAATGAGTCCTGGTATGTCTATAACATTTGCATATGCTGATATATGAATTATCTAATCTAACAATAGAAACAGTGAACATGCATGAGAAGAGTCTGATCCAAAAGGGTGTCTCAGATTTGCATTATTATTGGTATGTTGCTTTTTGATCCTCTTTGTAATTTAGCTATTGGTTATAAATTCATTTAACATATGATCATGGGCAAATTCTTAATTATGGAAGATGAATTTTGAGATTAAAATTGTCCCAAATTAAATTATTTTCAAGTAGTTTTTCTGTGTTAGGATTTCACTCTAAAGCACTAATATAAGACTATGTTTCTATTTCTTGCATTTGGTCCTAAAACTAATTTACCTAATGGAAGACTCGGTAGTTATTTGCAGGTCAATTTTGTCCAAAGTTCCAACAGGAATGGTTTGATGTATGCCTTTTATGCTTGCCGTGTTGGTTCCTTCAACATTGAAGACTCGAAGGTGAACATCTCCTTCAAGATCATTCTAGCTAATCATGCCGAGTGCCAAAATACAAAATAGCGTTATATGATCTTTAAAAGAAATAGCTGTGTGTTATCTTAGTTTAAATGAAATGCATTCTATACCTTTGTTCATTTTCCTTCTACAACGTTAATGGTTAATCTATTTTTTATGTTATTTGTTATGTTTTGATATTGCATGTATCTCGTATGTGGAGAATGAAATTTTTAGTAGAACTTTATATCGTCGACTTCAAACAAAGGTATTTAAAAAAAGACTTTTTAATTGATATTTTGATTATAAATGCAACGGTCCCAAACGGTAGAGGATCTAGGATGAATTTTTTTTTAATACATCAATTGAACTTATAAACGTTTTCATTTATGTTACGTAATTATTACATGAATTGAACTTATAAATGTTTTTAATGATTCATTGGAAGTATAATTGTTTGAAAATTAATTTAATACTTTATAAAAATTGGAATATTTTTTAAAATTGAAACAATGTAGAATATATCATAAAAAATAATACGAACCTTAAACTAACAAAACTTCCAAATATCACCACATGATTTTCTGTCCATTCATGTTCACCGAATTACACAAAATTATTGACAAAATAAAAGGAACAACAACATTATTTTATATTTAACCTAAAACAACATGGCAAAAGGAAATTAATCGCCAGAGAAAAATTATTCGTCAAAAAAAAAAAGAGAAGATAAAGGGGAAAAATGATTAAATATGTTTTTGTGTGTCATTTCTCTCAAAAGCAACACAAGAAAAGAGAAGATAAAGGGGAAGCGTTTGATGATGGATTTATGCTTTTCAGTCACTGTGTGTGTTTTGTGGCAATTTCAGCTTTTGAGACTAAATTCACGATTTACATTATTTTTAGATCATGGATTGATTCCCTTTGTTTGGCTTGCATTATGGAAATTACGTCGACACCCCTCAAAGACAAGGGTAGATTAGACATTTAGCTATTCTGATTCTAAATGTGTGAATGGGAAATCTGTACACATTCACATCTCATTGGTTCCGCTTTTTAAAAAGTACATATTTTGGCATGATGCTATTTAACTATAATCTTTTGTGACGTTAGATTCTTTAATAATAAATTAATATGGTATTAATTCAAGCCGAGGAACAACAACTTTTTTTATTACAAATAATAGCAATCTACTTCAACTTTTAAACCAAAACAGAAATGTCCGACGTAGTTAAACTATTTCTCGGACGAAAACAAGTTGACGTCCGCTAAAAGGAAATTAATCGCCGCTCGAAAACTAATTGTCAAAACGAACTATCGTCACCCGCCGCATTGCACTTCTATTATTTTTTTTAGTTAAATGCAAGTTCTCCCCAAACGAAATGTTTACTTTCTCTATTTTTTGGGATTATAGCATTGCACTTCTATTATTGTTGTTATTATCGCATTGTACTTTCCTTAAATGCGAGTTCTGCCCAAAATAAGTATTTACTTAGTTTTATTTTTTTGCGGATTATAGCCTTGTAGTTTTTGTTTTTTACAAAATTTGTTAGATTTAAGAATTTTTACAGTTTTGGTCCGAAAATTTGTTTTGCCACTTGCCCCTTTGTTTAGTTTGTCTTTTGTTCAGATTATAGCATTTTACTTCTATTTAACATTTCATTGCAAAAAATCACTGTATTTCCAAACCGACTTCTAAAAGTTTTTTTCCATTTTTGGTCCCACACTCTCGGGTATTTACCGTCCCCTATATCGTTGGAAATGTAATCAATCGCCTTAAAAGAAATTAATCACTCTCATGTTCGCCAACTCCCCCTCCCATCTGCAACCTGAAACCTAAAAAGTAATTGCCGAAATGAAACTATTTGTCGCCGCCGCATTGCGCGGGTACGCAGCTAGTATATATATATATATATATATATATATATATATACATATATATATATATATATATATATATATATATATATATATATATATATATATATATATATATATATACTTATACTATAAACCATATATAAATTACAACCCTCTTATGCATAATTGTCTTAATTTTTAAGATAGTACAAATTATAATACACAATGTACAACTTATCAAACATATGGTACAATCCTGTGATACTATGAAACAATCAATGGCTCATATTACATCCAGGGAAAGAGAATTGACATAATGACCATTTCAAATTTTGACTCCCTCCAAAAAATTTATTACCAAAATTACAGTATAAATAAAGAATTCTAATTCACAATTTCTTCACTCCATTGCAAATATTTGCTCTATCATTTCATTCTCAAATTCCTGCTCATTGATAAATTTCTGCAAAAAATCAATATTATGAATGATAATTATATTTCTGCATAACATGATTATAATTTTATCTAGCCATGCTTTTATTAGTCATTTTAATTTCTACAATGTTAATTTAATTTCTGCATAAATAACAACAAATTATAATTGATGTCTTTTTGCTTACATGATGCTGTAATTGTTGGTCTTTTGCAATAGCTAGATATTGTTGCTTATTTCATTTAAAGATATGCATTTCTATCAACAACTAAAGAATACATTTTCAGTTTAATACCACATATAAACATAGTAGTTATCCTTTTTTTAAAACTTTTAACTAATAAGCAAGTTATATACATGTTATTGAAATCAAACCTTTTATCATTCTTAGCAGAAAATAAGGAACCAAACCTAAAAAAATAGCAAACATCAGCCACCTGTAGCAAATATGGTGTTAGTGGTGGTGCTAAATCGAAGACCCAGATACTGAAACTTGAACTTACTGTTGGAGTTTTGCAATAAGTTTTTCAAAATCCGCATCTGAGCATCATAATCGATATTTGTCTGTTAACATTAATATTTCCAGTTTTAAAATAAACATATTACCGTTCACAAATTTTTTTTTTAGTATAGTGTATTTACAACTGACATCAATAACGTTTTAATTTTTTTGTAAACATACTGCAGATCTGAAAAACAATAACATTCCCAGATCTAACAAAGCTATTTCCCCTTCAAATATTTTCAATTTGGTAAAAAGTATATAAAAACTGAACCACACATATTTCACATTCTTCATAAATCAGGAAGCAAGGAAGTCAATACTGCTTCTTCAAATCTCCTTCATGACTGTTTCAATCCGATCAACCTCGAGCTACAAAAACTTTAAAAATAAAAAATACGGTTATGGGAATTTCCATTATTGGAAACACTTCAGAAATATCGTGACCATCAATATAAAACAATTAAGAAAATATTTTTTTTGTTGCTAAATGACAGGACATTACCGAAACCAGAAGGTCTGCCTTTCAAATCATTTTTATCAACTGAAGATCGAAACATCAAGATAATAAAAAATATTGAAAGATATACTGAGTAAGAGAGATAACGCGACTATAGATCTGATATAACGCGACTGTGGAGGCTAGGCAGATCCATCTCTAGGCAGATCGGAGGTGAAGCTTGGCGGGATCTAGGGAGGTTGGAGACGGAGGTCCGATTCAGACCACATGATGCTCTGATCTGGTGGAGACGGGTAGGAAGACGGAGGTCTGGCCACCAACCATAATCGATTTAACTGAAAAGCTTGACATAAAGAAAAGCTGGTTGTACCGCCGTGAGAAGGGTGGGGGTAGGGCGGCGATATAAACCAAGATCAGAAGTGAAACCCTGAATTGTTACCTGATAATCGCCTATAGATCTTAGATTGTAGGAGGGATGTAGATCTTAGATTGTAGATCTTAGATTCTGTGAAACCAGAGGGATATAGATCTTAGATTGTAGGAGGTGGAGAGTGTTGGTGTCGTCTGTCGGAGGCTCCGGTCGGAGACCTGGTCTAGGAAGTCGCCGGAGAAGAAGGAGAAGGAGGCGGCACTGGAGGTTAGATTGTATGGGTGCGTGATCTGTTTCTGTGAAACTGGAGGGATATAGATCTTAGATTGTAGGAGGTGGAGAGTGTTGGTGTCGTCTGTCGGAGGCGCCGGTCGGAGACCTGGTCTAGGAAGTCGCCGGAGAAGGAGAAGGAGGCGGGACTGGAGGTTAGATTGTGTGTGAGTTAGGTTATTCTATAATGCATGGGCTAAAATAGCAGCAAGAGACCGACAAATTGATAATAGACCACACTTTGCCATACCAGTGAATCATTTTCTTTTTCTTTAATCATTTAACTTTTAAAAGTTATAATGCATGGGCCAAACTGCCATAGTGGTCGAAATTGCATCTAACTTTTACATAATTAATGGGTAAAGGTGACACATTTGTCAAAAAGTATTAATGTTTTTCTTTTCTTAAATCGACATCTATACTAAAATTTTAAAATATATGAACTTATAAAGAGATATAGTTTGTAAAGGCCGAAAACAATTTATATTTAAACAAATATGACAGATACTTTAAATTCAAACATAGCTTTTGTAATTTGAACATGGGGAATACAAATGGCTATGCCGAAATTAATACATATCCGTGGAGGGTGTTCATCCTATCCAACCCATCGTGAAAACTATTTGGTGTTCATCCTATCCAACCCATACAAATGACTGATCGTTGGTAACCATTCAACATAAGCAATGGTGAGAACCGTTGCAACTACAAAATCCTGAAAAATATTTGGCGATTTTGTAACGTAAAACAATTACAATTGCTTATCTTGGTAGCTATATGTGACTTCATAAAATTGTAGCTATATGTGACTTCATAAAATTGTAGAACTTTATGTGCAAGTAAAGACATTCTATTTGTGTTCTTATTTGCTTCAAAAGATTTGGCAGGTTCGATTGAGTTAATGCTGAACTAAATTGCTTATTTCTAGAAGAAAAAAGTTACAAATATGACGTTTTTTAAGTTAAAAGCCTGAAGCCTTTTTTATACTTTTGGTATCAAAAATCGAATATTCACTACCTGTATTTAGCCAACCCTCTTATGCATAATTGTCTTAATTTTTAAGATAGTACAAATTATAATACACAATGTACAACTTATCAAACATATGGTACAATCCTGTGATACTATGAAACAATCAATGACTCATATTACATCCAGGGAAAGAGAATTGACATAATGACCATTTCAAATTTTGACTCCCTCCAAAAAATTTATTACCAAAATTACAGTATAAATAAAGAATTCTAATTCACAATTTCTTCACTCCATTGCAAATATTTGCTCTATCATTTCATTCTCAAATTCCTGCTCATTGATAAATTTCTGCAAAAAATCAATATTATGAATGATAATTATATTTCTGCATAACATGATTATAATTTTATCTAGCCATGCTTTTATTAGTCATTTTAATTTCTACAATGTTAATTTAATTTCTGCATAAATAACAACAAATTATAATTGATGTCTTTTTGCTTACATGATGCTGTAATTGTTGGTCTTTTGCAATAGCTAGATATTGTTGCTTATTTCATTTAAAGATATGCATTTCTATCAACAACTAAAGAATACATTTTCAGTTTAATACCACATATAAACATAGTAGTTATCCTTTTTTTAAAACTTTTAACTAATAAGCAAGTTATATACATGTTATTGAAATCAAACCTTTTATCATTCTTAGCAGAAAATAAGGAACCAAACCTAAAAAAATAGCAAACATCAGCCACCTGTAGCAAATATGGTGTTAGTGGTGGTGCTAAATCGAAGACCCAGATACTGAAACTTGAACTTACTGTTGGAGTTTTGCAATAAGTTTTTCAAAATCCGCATCTGAGCATCATAATCGATATTTGTCTGTTAACATTAATATTTCCAGTTTTAAAATAAACATATTACCGTTCACAAATTTTTTTTTTAGTATAGTGTATTTACAACTGACATCAATAACGTTTTAATTTTTTTGTAAACATACTGCAGATCTGAAAAACAATAACATTCCCAGATCTAACAAAGCTATTTCCCCTTCAAATATTTTCAATTTGGTAAAAAGTATATAAAAACTGAACCACACATATTTCACATTCTTCATAAATCAGGAAGCAAGGAAGTCAATACTGCTTCTTCAAATCTCCTTCATGACTGTTTCAATCCGATCAACCTCGAGCTACAAAAACTTTAAAAATAAAAAATACGGTTATGGGAATTTCCATTATTGGAAACACTTCAGAAATATCGTGACCATCAATATAAAACAATTAAGAAAATATTTTTTTTGTTGCTAAATGACAGGACATTACCGAAACCAGAAGGTCTGCCTTTCAAATCATTTTTATCAACTGAAGATCGAAACATCAAGATAATAAAAAATATTGAAAGATATACTGAGTAAGAGAGATAACGCGACTATAGATCTGATATAACGCGACTGTGGAGGCTAGGCAGATCCATCTCTAGGCAGATCGGAGGTGAAGCTTGGCGGGATCTAGGGAGGTTGGAGACGGAGGTCCGATTCAGACCACATGATGCTCTGATCTGGTGGAGACGGGTAGGAAGACGGAGGTCTGGCCACCAACCATAATCGATTTAACTGAAAAGCTTGACATAAAGAAAAGCTGGTTGTACCGCCGTGAGAAGGGTGGGGGTAGGGCGGCGATATAAACCAAGATCAGAAGTGAAACCCTGAATTGTTACCTGATAATCGCCTATAGATCTTAGATTGTAGGAGGGATGTAGATCTTAGATTGTAGATCTTAGATTCTGTGAAACCAGAGGGATATAGATCTTAGATTGTAGGAGGTGGAGAGTGTTGGTGTCGTCTGTCGGAGGCTCCGGTCGGAGACCTGGTCTAGGAAGTCGCCGGAGAAGAAGGAGAAGGAGGCGGCACTGGAGGTTAGATTGTATGGGTGCGTGATCTGTTTCTGTGAAACTGGAGGGATATAGATCTTAGATTGTAGGAGGTGGAGAGTGTTGGTGTCGTCTGTCGGAGGCGCCGGTCGGAGACCTGGTCTAGGAAGTCGCCGGAGAAGGAGAAGGAGGCGGGACTGGAGGTTAGATTGTGTGTGAGTTAGGTTATTCTATAATGCATGGGCTAAAATAGCAGCAAGAGACCGACAAATTGATAATAGACCACACTTTGCCATACCAGTGAATCATTTTCTTTTTCTTTAATCATTTAACTTTTAAAAGTTATAATGCATGGGCCAAACTGCCATAGTGGTCGAAATTGCATCTAACTTTTACATAATTAATGGGTAAAGGTGACACATTTGTCAAAAAGTATTAATGTTTTTCTTTTCTTAAATCGACATCTATACTAAAATTTTAAAATATATGAACTTATAAAGAGATATAGTTTGTAAAGGCCGAAAACAATTTATATTTAAACAAATATGACAGATACTTTAAATTCAAACATAGCTTTTGTAATTTGAACATGGGGAATACAAATGGCTATGCCGAAATTAATACATATCCGTGGAGGGTGTTCATCCTATCCAACCCATCGTGAAAACTATTTGGTGTTCATCCTATCCAACCCATACAAATGACTGATCGTTGGTAACCATTCAACATAAGCAATGGTGAGAACCGTTGCAACTACAAAATCCTGAAAAATATTTGGCGATTTTGTAACGTAAAACAATTACAATTGCTTATCTTGGTAGCTATATGTGACTTCATAAAATTGTAGCTATATGTGACTTCATAAAATTGTAGAACTTTATGTGCAAGTAAAGACATTCTATTTGTGTTCTTATTTGCTTCAAAAGATTTGGCAGGTTCGATTGAGTTAATGCTGAACTAAATTGCTTATTTCTAGAAGAAAAAAGTTACAAATATGACGTTTTTTAAGTTAAAAGCCTGAAGCCTTTTTTATACTTTTGGTATCAAAAATCGAATATTCACTACCTGTATTTAGCCAAAAGTACATTGTTGTTTAACATAGTTCTGTGTATCTTTCTTGACTCTTTGTTTGTCTTTCTCGGTAGACAAAAAAGAGACAATTCTTCTTTTTGAATTAACCAGCATGTAGATGACAAACCTGCACACACATTTAGTGTGCTTCAAGCTAGCCTATCAAACAACAGGTATGCTCAAAGCACTCCGTATGGTCTGTCACTTATGTTATGACCAGGAATTCACTGGTCAATAAATGCATATGTTGACCTCTTCTTTAGTATTTATATTTTTCTTACCTATAGTAGCAACAAACCTAGATTTCTTTGCTGGAAATAGCAGTATGTACTTTTCTTTTTACCTGAAGTAGCAATGTACTAACATTCTTTTTCCAATATGGGCATTTTACTGTATTTGTTAAATATTTCTTTTTCCAATATGGGCATTTTACTGTATTTGTTAAATATTTCTTTACAGCACAATAATAACTTTGGACATTTGAATGCTGCTACTTGAGTGTATAGACAGTATAATGCTATAAAGTCGATCTACTTTTTAAAGGAACGCCAACTTGCTATAAAGTCGAAAATTTTTAAACTTATCTTTATTTTACATTTATTATGTGATTTCAACTTGGTTTGAAAAATTCAAAAAGACCAACACTTCTATGTTTAATGATGTGAAGCCATCTATTTCCCTTTCTAATAATACAACATTAAAAATATATTTTTTTTCCTATCAAGACATAATGTTAATGCATCCTTTCACTTTTTTTATAAAAAAAAATTGTTATTGGGGGCACTTTATATTAACGTGCACGAGTATTATAAAAAAAGTTTACATCTTGCACATATACACTTGATTTCATTTCACTCGACTCACGAATGCTCGGCCTTTTCGCATAGGTCATTCTTGGAATTTTATCGAATTTATGTTTAAACTTTTATAAATAAGGAGATTTGGATTTTTTGTAACAACCCTACAACTTAAATCGTAAATATTAAACCATATACCATAAACGTTTGTATATATCTTTAACAAAAAAACTACAATATATATTTCAGCCTAAAACATGTATTTTCATTTTTTTAACCCAATGTATATATAATGTATTATCCGCTAAGTTGGCCACATGCAAGCACAAACCAAGACTTACAAAGCGGACATCACGATGTTCAAGCAACGAAGCAAAGATATCGGATTAGAGTTTTTACGTCAACTGTCGTTCTTGATCAAATTAATTGAAACAATCCTAATAGCGTTAAACGAACTCATTCAAGAAAGAAACAAATTGTTGAAAAGAAACTATATACCGACAGAAAACTATTGATTGAAACTCACTATTCGGCGTCTGATGAATAGTAACTAATCGCTGCCCGAAAACTATTCACGTCAATGAAATTAATCGCCGCCCGCCGCATTGCGCGGGTACGCAGCTAGTATATTATAACACATATATAACTTACAACACTTCAATGCATATAGTCTTAAAATTAAGACTGTACAACCATTTTATGCATTCAACCTTCTCCTTTATGAGAACCCCCCCCCCCCCACACCCCACATTTGCCAGCTTTCAAAAAAAACATCATATCAAAATTAGGCGGAAGATTCAAAGGCTAAAAAAATCCATATCATTCAAATTTCAAAATGATTATTATTTATTAGGAAAAGTGATAAACAAGAAGGTGGACTCATGACCTTTAATGCATTCTAAAACAATCTAGACCCTACATTGATTTGGTGATCCATATCAACAACTCTCCACCAATAGAAATACATCTTGATATGCATAAATAAAGCCATTCACATGACCATCTTCTTACTAACTATTACACCAACCTTTCTTTCTCTACAGATTGTTGACCTCATAATCCATATCTGCATTACACCAAGGTAACAAAATTTTGACCCTTATAATGTATCTGCATAACACCAAGGTAACAAAATTTTGACCATCATAATCTGTTTCTGCACACAAACACAAAATTTTAAATTAATATCTTTTTACAGGACTTCTACAAAACAAGTGTTGTGGGTGGATAGAAGATAATATTTAATTTTGTTATAGATTGGTTTGTTTGTACATGATTTTCAAACAGGTTATGTGAAGAAAAAAAGCAAGGAGTTGCAAAACAATAACAAGAACACCCAATATCAGAATTTCTCATTTCTATGTTAAAGGTTTGAAAAAAATACTACCGAGCATTTAAAATTACGAGATTTGAGAAACGTAAATCAAAACAATATATTTGAAAACCCCCTTTAAAATTTTCTATTTTGCAGGTTTGAGAAAACCATTACCCTTCTTTTAAACAAACCATTTCATCCAAGTTCTAGCAAGTGATGAGTATTAGGTTTTCGGAAACTTTAAATACAAACATTTTTAACAAGAAAATCAGAATTCTAACATAAAAAACGTGGCTGCAAAAGACAATTATTGAACACAGGTTCATTTTCTAAAAACATTGAAAATTATTAATTATAACAAAAACCTTAAAATCAAGTATACCGAAAATCTTAAAATCAAGTATACCGAAAATCTTAAAATATTAAAATCAAGTATACCGAATATCTTAAAATCTTAAAAAACGGGTGCATCAGATCTATTTGATTTAAATGTTATAACAAAAATCTTAAAATCAAGTATACCGAATTTCAGATCCATCGGCTTTGGAAGCACAATCAATTTTGTATGCACAATCGGGTCAAAATGCGTGTTGGGTACCGGATGCGGCTATGGAGGTTGGTAACCATTAAGTACCGGATGCGGATATGGAAGCCGATGGAGATGGAACCCCAACGTGCTGGTCAGATCCATTACCTGTTTCAAAATCAAAACAAGAATTCAAACCGATGTCAAATAAATATATTATGTATATCTCTAGCTTGGTGTAAGAAAACCTCAAGAACCCCAACGTGCTGGTCAGATCCATTACAGAAAACAAAAAAACCTTAGATGCAACTGCAGATTTAGAAAGACGGTGATTGATAGAAAAAATCAGCACCCATTATCTATCGGGTCCTTCTAATCTTATTTTATTTAATCCTTAATATTACATTTTTTACAGAAAACATAAACACATGACAACTCACCACAAATAATCCGGTCATCACTACTGGCTACTAGCCGGAGTGGGAGAAAGAAACCGCCATCGGCGGTGGCGGTGGTGTAGCTCAAAACAGAAAGAAATAGACAGAGGGGGAGATAGAGAGATACAGACACATACTGAATGAGATCTAAAAAATGGAGGGTAAGAAAGAACCCGCCGTCGGCGGTGGCTGTAGTGTTGCTCGTGTAACAGGAAACAGAGAAAGAGGGAGAGAGTTCGAGAGAGGGAGAGATCGAGAGGTGCATCCTTGAAGTACCAGGTATGATGAAGGCATCTGTCAATCGAGAGGAAGCAGATCGGCGGTGCTTCGTTGCTGTGCGAGAAAGAAGCAGATCGGCTGGTCTTGGCGGCAAATCGGAGAGGCGAGAGAGAAGAAGCAGATCGACGATGATGGAACCGGAAGGAGAAGATGGTGCGGCTAAGTAGATCGAATCGGTAGGTAGCTTGGTGTCGGACTTGCGTAGATCGAATCGGTAGGTAGCAACGAATCCGAAAACTATGGGAGCTATGGCGGTGGGAGATGGATGCTTCGCCGGATCCAGAACCGGATCGACAGCATCTGCAAAGGAATGGAGGCGGACTTGCGAAGATCGTTGCAGGTCGGATTTTTGTATGCCGTAGGACGGACGAACGGGGGTGCGAAGATCGTTGCAGGTCGGATTTTTGTATGCCGGAGGACGGACGAACGGGGGTGAGAAGTCGGTTCCAGATCGGGGGTGTGAAGGATGAATCGGGAGCTAGCGGAGGTCGGTTGAATGGGAGCTTAAGGAAGGTAGCGGCGGATGAATGTGTTAAAAGAAATTTAGGGTTACTGGCTTTGTGATGCACAGGTGACATTATGTTGTCTCACCGTTCTATGATTTTTGATTTGGAAATGTTTTTAAAATTGCATAATTTAATTCAATAATTATTAGGGGCAGATATTTCATTCTACGAAAGTGCGATTTTTGAAGACTTTATTACTCTGGTTTATAGTTTTATATATGTTTTATTATAGAGAGTTTTTATTAACTACGTTTATAAAATGCTATGGTTTGTTTTTTCAATCTTAAAAATACAATGTGTTTTTTGACATAATTTAACCAAAAGTTACCACTAAAAACGATATACTTAGAATGAATTAGATATTTGGAATTTTTACCGAAATATTCACATTATTTACATGAGAGATTTAAATTAGATTTTTTTTAAACGGCAAATCTAATCATATTTAACATACTCTTAAACTACATCTTAATTTCCACATATGCCTCTAACGAGGCTTGAACCATCAACCTCAATGAGGGATGACAACACCGATACCGCTGGGCTACAATCCTTTTGGTGAGAGATTTGAATTAGATATTTTTGAAATTTTACGTATTTATTAATTAATCTTTTTACATTCAAAAGCGAAAGCATATTTATTTTGGCTGAGATTTGAATTAGATATTTTTGAAATTTTACGTATTTATTAATTAATCTTTTTACATTCAAAAGCGAAAGCATATTTATTTTGGCTCGAAAAGTTTAACGGAAAAATAGCATGCATTACAAAGCGATTTATAATTGACAAAATTTTAATGAATTGTTTTTTGGAAATGGCAAATATTACATTACACCTATCATACATCTAAACCATCTAATACACCTAATACCCTCGTGGGATTTGAACCTGAGAACTCAAGAAGGCTGGGTATACTTCTATGCCGCTGGACCATTAGGTCTTTGGAGAAAGACATCTGTTATTATAAAAAAACAAGGTGTAAGCCCGCGTGTTGCGCATGAATATAATTAAATATTAAAAAAATATTGAGACAGATATGATGTTTAAAATAACAAATTCACTGCAATATGTAATTTTTAATAATTTATTAGCTTATAGAAAAATTTATATTACTTTTTAACTAAATAATTTGAGATGAAATCATTTTTTACTAATAATCGGGTTGAAATGAGATGTTATAATCAAGAATGATGAAATACATAACCAATGGAGAAATATGTAACAAAGAGTTATTATATATATGGTAAATCACGTGATGAGAATAACATTTGCGTGTTTAATGGATATATACCGGCAAACGTTATATTTTGTTATAAAAAGTAAAATTTAATAAAGTAAAAACATATTTTGATTTGTAACATAGCGTACTTTTTATTTTTAACCCAAAATTAAAACGTATTTTTATTTTTAATACAAATTAGCAATATATTCTACGAAAGGAAAACAATCGCAATCATCGTCACTTTGTATGAATCCATACATTTTATATTTATTATATAAATAATAGTAAATAATTATAATTTTAAATACTATATTTATTATATAAATAATTTTAAATACTATATTTATTATATAAATAATAGTAAATAAATTGTTTCAAAACTCAGAAGAGCTTATGCTTACCACTGCCAAAGTAAAGTACAATGCCATAATCATTTAAGTAAATAAATTGCATTGTACTTTACTTAAATGATTATGGAATTATACTTTACTTTGGCCCAAACTAATCATTTACTTAGTTTTTTTTTTTTTTTTTTTTTTTTTTTTTTTTTTTTGCGGATTATAGCCTTATACTTTTTGTTTTGACAAAATTTGTTAGATTTAAGAATTTTTACAATTTTGGTCCGAAAAATTGTTTTGCCCCTTGCCCCATTGTTTACTTTGTCTTTTGTTCAGATTACAGCATTCTACTTCTATTTATCATTTCATTGCAAAATATCTCCATAGTTCCAAACCGATTTCTAAAAGTTTTTTCCATTTTTGGTCCCACAATCTCGAGTATTTACTATCCCTTATATCGTTGGAAAGGTAATCAATCAGCAAGAATGCACCTTAGTTTAAATTTATTTGTTGTTAGTAAATTATATTTTATTTATTATATTAAATATTTAAAAAAACTCAACAAGCATTTAAACTAACTCAGCACATTCTCTCTTTTAGTAAACTTGCTGGAATCAAAATATAGTCAAACCCGACACCTAAGAACACGATTCACCATAGTTTTTCTGGGAATTATGTCATTCTCCAGACTTTGGATTCTAATTTTGGTACTGTTGTCAATAACACTGTACTTTGAAATACAATGCTATAGTGCAAGAAATATTGATTGTATGTATGGTTATGCAAGTGAGAGAGAGAGAGAGAGAGAGGATATACTGCAAAATTAATAGCTTGGGTGCTGCAGAGTTCAAAGAACTTTCATACTCCATACCCCCTCCCCCAGCAAATTTGAAACCTAAAACCTATCTCGAAGTTGCCGAAACAAAACAATATGCTACCGCCGCATTGCGCGGGTACGCAGCTAGTATATATATATATATATATATATATATATACATATATCTATACTATACTATAAACCATATATAAATTACAACACTTTAAAGCACAAATGTCTTAAAGTCTTAAAATTGTACATCTTATTTATGCATGATTTATTAAAAAAAATAAAAATTATGCATGATTTATAAACGAAAAGTGGATACCAATTCAGGGTCCGTTTGTTTTCCTCTTAATTGAAAAATTAAGAGGCAGCTCTTAATTGAAAAAATTAAGTGTGTTTGTTAGCCTCTTATTTATTGCCTCTTAATTTGTTAATATCCTCTTAAAAATTAAGAGATGAGGATATATCTGAATAAAAATAAGAGGACACGGTTTCCATCTTTGCCCTAACCCCAAATCAAAGAAACACGCCTTCATCTCTTCTCTCTTCTGCGCTTTACTTCCGCCTCCCACCACTTCACAGTCGCATCCCTTTAGTTCGTCGCCATTGCTCCTCTGCCGACGACGAATCTTCTTCTCCATGGAACACGACACAGATGCTGCAGACCCCGACATCTGTTTCTCTGAAATCGCAGTCCCGCCTTCATCTTCTTTCCCTCTCGCCTCTCTGAAATCCGTCATCGGCTTTCTGCAGCCAAGACCCGCCTTTGGCAGCCACCTTTGCATCGCAACGAAGCACCACCGGTATGCTTCTTTCTCTCGATCGACAGACACCTTCACCATACCTGGTACTTCAAGACCGTAACTTTTTCCTTTTGAATTTTAATTTCAGGTTTCAATTTCAGGTTTCCTTTTGGATTTCCTTTTGAATTTCAATTTCAGGTTTCAATTTCAATTTCAGGTTTTAATTTTGGAACTCGTTTTTTTGGCTGAAATATGGAATCGGGCGATTTGTGTTAAAATTTGATGTTATTGAAGAGTTTAGTCACAAGGGTAAAATGGTCATATTTTTCAATTAGCCCAGCAATTAATAGGTGGTAATCAAACAATGTGTTAACATTCGGCTCTTAAAAGTTGAGGGCCTCTTAAACATCAAGACCTCTTAAGAATTCAGCTCTTAAAGTTTAAGATCCTGTCAAACAGGCCCTCAATCATGGCTTTCTCTTTATCGCCCTATCACCCGGTATATTGAAATTCAAATTTCAAAATTTGAAACTGAGAGAACACCCTATCACCCGATGTCTTCTTTTAACCTACCTGCCTCTATTCTTTTTAATCATGGCTTTCTCTTTATACTTTCTCTTTATCGCTATCAGTCAACTTCCCCTGTAAACCCAACCCACTATGCACTACCACAAAATGGATGAATATAGATATGAACATCACCATCATCGTGTTTCTGAATATCTTTTTAATTGGATTTCAGGTCATTTGGCATAAATGGGTCTTTTCATATAGAACAATACACGCATCTCCGAGTAAGGATATAACCAGACGCTGTAATCTCTCTTCTTTAATTGGAAGATATGGAGGCAAATGCAGGGTTAGTGGCTGGATCTCATAAGAGGAACGAGTTGGTGAGAATAAGGCATGATTCCGATGGAGGGGTATGCGTTCTTTCAATTTTTCTTGAATGCCCTTTTCGATTTTGAGTGTTTAGCAATCATTTTCAGTGATTTTTATGTAGATCTAAGTGATTTAACAGTAGGTTTATGGTTTAATCCAAAATTATTGATTTTGTTTAGATCTCAGTGTTCAGTAATGAGTGATGGCATTCCTTTTGACTTGTTATGCCGACATTTTTGTCAAAAAATTCAATAGGTTTCTTATTCTATCTGTGGATTTCTGATCTCGCCCCCATTTGCTTTTGAGATCAAAATTTCTAATTTTCAGCTCCTAAATTAATTATTAATTGAATTCCACTTCCTCTGTAGTAAATAAAGGAGGAAATAACGGAACGAATACAGGAAGGTTAGCGAAATCGGGGATTGAGGATTTGGTGAAGAATTTGTCGAATTGTAACATGTTCGATGGGAATTGGGTGAGAGACGAATCGTATCCATTGTACAAACCGGATTCATGTTCATTAATCGATGAGCAATTCAATTGTTTCTCGAATGGTAGGCCTGATAAAGGATATCAAATGCTTAAATGGAAGCCTAAAGCTTGCACCTTACCAAGGTATTTGCATTTAAAACCCCCAATTTCCTTTCTTACCAGTTCTGGTCTCGCGGGTTGTTAATTTATCGTAATTTATAACTTCATTAAATGATGGTTTTGCTTCAATTACACTCAACAACCATTTAGTCTTTTTGATTGCGACCCTTCTAATCATAAAAGTTACTTCATATATTAGTATTGGTGTGTTCTTATATAAATTCGCTGTCAAATTTGACTTCAATGGTGTCATCATATTGAATCCTTCAATGTTCAATGAACTTAATTGTTCTTATATAGGTTGGATGGAGGCCGTATGCTACAATTATTAAAAGGTAAACGCTTAGTTTTTGTTGGCGATTCACTGAACCGAAACATGTGGGAATCATTGATATGCATCTTAAGAAACTCCATTAAAGATCAAACAAAAGTATACGAAGCATCAGTCAGGCACCATTTTAGATCAGAACCTTCTTATTCCTTTGTATTCAAGGTATGTTTCTCTCGACTTCTGATTCTAATCCTGTTCATATTTCTTAAAACATTCATACTTTTCTCCAATTTTGGACTTGTAGGATTACGATTGTACAGTCGAGTTCTTTGTAGCTCCATTCATTGTCCGCGAATCCGAAACAAAAGACAAAAATGGAGCAAAAAAGGAGGTAGTTAATTTCACAAAATTTCAGCTTTAGCACAAAATGATTTCTTAAATTATTTTATACTAACTGTGTCGTTGATGCAGCCGCAGCCTTTAAAGAATATGAATGGACAGATATGTCAAATTTGTGGCGACACCGTCGGCCTCACTGAAAACGATGACGTTTTTGTTGCTTGCAACGAGTGCGCCTTTCCCGTCTGTAGACCCTGCTATGAGTACGAATGAAGAGACGGAAATCAAGCCTGCCCTCAATGCAAGACTCGATACAAAAGACACAAAGGTTAGTTTTTTCCATCAAGAACGCAATAAACACATGATTTTGTTTTATTTATGTAACATTTATATGAATGTTTTAGGGAGCCCTCGTGTTGACGGTGATGATGACGAGGACGATGTCGATGACCTGGAAAACGAATTTGATTACTCTCAAGGGAATGCGAAGGGTAGACGACAATGGCAAGGAGAAGATCCCGATCTTTCTTCATCTTCTCGACGTGAATCTCAACAACCAGTTCCCCTTCTCACTAATGGCCAACAAGTAAAACTACTTCTATACCCTTACTCTATTCGCTCATCAATCAAAACACCTCCTAAACACATAATCATATTCACTTATTCAGGTATCCGGTGAAATCCCAAGTGCGACACCAGACAATTTATCTATAAGAAGTACATCGGGTCCATTAGGCCCTCGTGACAAGAATGGCCACTATATGGATCCTAGACAACCAGGTTTTTTTCTTTTTTTCTTTTGAATTACAATTAATCAGATAATGTTCTGGTAATTATACTAATAATAATGCATTTTTAATAGTTCCTGTAAGAATTGTGGACCCATCGAAGGATTTGAATTCTTATGGACTTGGTAATGTCGACTGGAAGGAAAGGGTAGAAGGGTGGAAACTAAAACAAGACAAAAACATAATGCAAATGGCGAACAGATACAGTGGTGAAGGAAGAGGTGGTGAGATTGAAGGGACAGGTTCAAATGGAGAAGAATTGCAATTGTGAGTAAAGATTATTATACTAATAATAATGCATTTTTTGTTCATTTTGTTGAATCCCAAACTTTGTTACGCTTGTAGGTTTTTACTTGAAACTGACTATCAAGTTCCGACATTTGGAGAGGTATTGTATTTTGTTGATTTTTTTGGGTTTTTGTTCGATTTTGTTTTCCTTCCACTCAGATGCGCTTCACCGGCTCTTCATCCCATCCTCACCACCAGGTAAAATCTGATTGTTTGAAACCCTAAATAATGCCTATGTTACTTCTTTGTATCTTGTTTATCCTTTATAACAAACTTCGTTTATTTTTTTATCCAGATAGGAAGAACAACTTGAGAATTTTCTAATTATTTATGTCCTAGATTGTGGTTGTTCAAGATCCGCACATGCTTCTCCTACATAGATTCTGGAAGGTGGTAAAATAAGCAATTTACTTTTTTGTAGGGAGGGAGGGAGAGATCGATTTCCAAAGATGGAGAGGAAAATATGGTGTCGGCTAGGGTTTTTCCTATTTTATAATATTAGGGTTTTTTCCCATTTATTTTTACACCCTTCCATTTATGGGCTAATCGTGTTTTTTAATTTATTATTTACGAATTCGAATGATTATATTGTAGAATATCAATGGTGCGTTGGAACATTACGTGTGCAATTACTCTAATTAAACAACCCTAAAATACAACATATTACATCCGTTTATTCTTCACAAAACCAACTCAATTTAATTGTATAAAAAGTTATGATGGTTAGGATTTTTTTAGATATAACTACAATTAACTTATAATACTATTTTTGCTCCATTAAAATGTTGTTAGGTATTATTTACACAGCAAATAATTTGACATAATTACAAATCTAACAAACATATGAAAATTAATAGATTTTAAAATACACCGTTTTTAGATGAAAATGTATTTTTATAGCTATAAACACATAGGTTTTAAAATTAAAGTGTCTTGATAAGAAAAAAAAATCGATTAAGATGTGATTCCATAGATATTTGTTGTATCCAAAAATTTGTATAACCTAAAATACTTCTACTTTTATTTTTAAACTAAAATTGAATACTTTTATTTTTAACCTAAAACGAAAAGTACTTATATTTTATAAAAAACCAACTTAGTCTATTTGTTTTAATATATAACAATATGCTATACGCCGACAGTAAACTATTCATACTAATCGCTTAAACGAAACTATATGTTATATAATATAATTAGAAAAGGATACCAATGCCGAAAATGAAACTATACATATTCAGGAAACTATTGATCAAAAGCTACTATTTAACGTCTGCTGAAAAAAAACTAATCAATGCCTGAGAAACAATTCACGTAAATGAAATTACCTGCCGTCCGCTGCATTGCGCGGGTACACACCTCCCCCCCAACCCCACCAAACCGCCGTCCGTTGCATGGCATTGTACTTTACTTAAATGCGAGTTCTCCCCAAACGAAATGTTTATTTTGTCTATTTTTTTGGATTATAGCATTGCACTTCTATTATTGTTGTTATTATAACATTGTACTTTCCTTAAATGCGAGTTCTGCCCAAACTAAGCGTTTACTTAGTTTTATTTTTTACGGATTATAGCCTTGTACTTTTTGTTTTTACAAACTTTGTTAGATTTAAGAATATTTACAGTTTTGGTCTGAAAAATTGTTTTGCCCCTTGCCCCTTTGTTTACTTTGTCTTTTGATCATATTATAGCATTCTACTTCTATTTATCATTTCATTACAAAATATCCCTATAGTTCCAAACTGATTTCTAAAAGTTTTTTCCATTTTTGCTCTCACGCTCTCGGGTATTTACCGTCCCCTATATCATTGGAAAGGTAATCAATCGCCCGAAAAAAAATTAATCACTCTCATATTCGACAACTCTCCCTCTCATCTGCAACCGAAAACCTAAAAAGTAATTGCCGAAACAAAACTATTTGACGCCGCCGCATTGCGCGGGTACGCAGCTAGTATATATATATATATATATATATATATATATATATATATATATATATATATATATATATATATATATATATATATATATATATATATATATATAGGGTCCGGTTACGGTGATGACTCTTTTTTTGGTGAGGACTCGCGAGTACACCATAAAAAATTGAAAAAAAATATAAAAAAAATACAAATCATAAAATCGAGAATAGTACTATCTCATTATAAAAAAATTAAAAAAAAATTGCATCATTGCAAAACGTAATGATGCAATTTTTCTATTTTTATTTTGGATCATTATTTCATTATAAAAAAAAACTAATGATCCAAAAATTTTTTTGAATATTTTTTTTCTCCGATATAGTACTATGATCCATTTTATTATATATATATATATATTTTATTTTTTTTCAATTTTTTTAAGGTGTCCTCGCAAGTCCTCACTTTAAGAAGAGTCCTCACCCGATCCTGATTCTCTATATATATATATATATATATATATATATATATATATATATATATATATATATATATATATATATATATATATATATATATATATATATAATCTGACTGGATCGATTACCTTTGCGATCGTCCAAGTCATTGCAGGTGATGTCGAACTCTTATTAACCGTTGCAACCGTTCTAAAAAAACAAGCAATAATGTATTCTTAAAATCTACAGAAAAAAGAATGATAAAAAATACAAAAATAGGAAATTTCGTACTCTTCCACATGTTTTAGAACATCGTAGTCTTCCAGCATCTTATAACTTTGACATGAATCGAAAATGTAGCCCATACGTTGACGTAGACAAATTACAAATAACATAATGTGTAACCTGATAAAATTTAACATATTGACGTAAATTATTGATAAACATATAAATCTTAAAACAATAAAATTTCCAGAATATGATACCCTTGCAAATACGGTGCTAGAAGAATACCATTTTCTTTATGAAAGCACATCATGTCAGCAAACGTTTTTGCAACACTATAAGTTTGCAAATCCACATCGAATCCGCATTGCAAATATGTCATTTTTTGGGTCAATAAAAGCGCATTTATTATCCGATGGTAACATCGGATGTAGCATCCTGAAAAAAAAACAATAACATATATTATAAAGTTAAACTAATAAATATTAGTAATGTAAATGTTAACATACTTACATTTGAAAGTAAAAAATTGAATCAATATCGAGTGTCTTGTTTGTCATAATCTCTTGAATCATATCTATATAAATTGCCACTTCATACCTCGCATATCCAAACATCCCCGGTTCGCTTTTAACATTAATCAGAAATTGAATTTCACGAGTCATAAAATTTTTATATAATAACCTAATTGATGGCCTTCCCTTTAGTTTTTTTGGCATCACAAATTTACATACTAGCTTCTTAGATGGTAAACTTTGGGTCTCATGAGATTTTCTTTTTAGTTGTGTCTACGTTAAGAACCATTTAATCATTAATAACTTTTAAACATTGACAATAAGTTTAAGCTACAACCTGATGGATAATGGACAGTTTTCCAGGATTATGTATTATTTTTCTCGATAACCATGATTTTATTCTTTCATTGGACTTTTTCAAATTTTTTTTTGAATTGCTGTAACAATTGATGTTGGATCGCCGACACATAATGCCATCATATTGTAGTAAATGTCTTCTAAAGTTCTGAATCATTAAGGCGGAGTTTCTCGTGACGATTTTCCTGAGATGGTTGGAGTGAATACTGATGGCTTGGATGTTGAAGATTCACCATGTATGGAGACTTAAGAGTCGCTTTGCGGTGATGATAACAATGGTGAAATATTATTCATATTGGATGGCTGATCAAGTGCTTATTCTTTGTCGTCATCACTTGTTCCATAATGTAATGCAAGATTTGTGTCTCTACGTGATATGTTCCCACTCACATGCTCATTAAATACTATATCACGATTGATGATTGTTTTCTTTTGTTCTGGATCAAAAAGCCTATACGCTTTTGACTTTGTGTAGTTCAAGTAGTTTTAGCCCACAAAGATGTATCTTTTGGACTTCCCTTCAAGCTTGTGTCAATTGTTAGTAACCACGACATAACACATACAACCAAATACTTGTAAATGTGTGACTGTGGGTATCAGGCTTCGAAAGGAGTTTTATTACATACAACTTTTGTAGGTGATATATTAAGAAGATACATTGTTGTGGCGTAACACCCGGTTTTCCATACAAAGTATACCCAAAATTTTCAAACACATAACACATAATCAAATGGGTATACTTGTACTCAAACCACGAAAACAAGATGTTATCACATATTTAATTACACAAAAGGCTCCTCACAAAAGATCAGGCATTACAAATAAAATCCAACACGACTAAATGACATGCTCTAAGTTGTCCATCTCTCTTTATCACATGCCTTCCATATCAATGCTCTAAGTTGTCCATGTCTCTTTATCACATGCCTTCCATATCAATGCTACATATACTTGCAAAACAACATACAACTCAAATGTAAGCTTATAAAAAGCTTACTGAAAAATCTCACAGCTCGACATCAACACAAGATGTGTTAGTATATATAGATATATAAAGATATGATATCAACCATATCTTACAACACAGTCTACAAATCTCACTCAATACACATTCTCATATCTCCCTCTTGCTAATCTCATTAGCAAGTGTATATCTCCTCCTCATATCTAAAACCTGCAATCACATTAGCTTTACAAACACCAACTACTTATTAACAAACATCAACTCATCAATAAGTACCAAAACCGGTACTGCTCGTAAACTCAATCACACACTTGCATGTACTCATTCCATCATCAACTATACTCAACTATAACAACCCTCATGGTTGTAAAAATCAGACTCAAAGACTCCTTAACTCAACCACGCTAGCATTTACTCTATTAGTTATTTAGTATTAATTTATACTAACTCATATATTGTTATCCTCAACTATAACAAAATCACTCTAACACTCAGCTACCACAATAACAACATAACATATATACTCTACATACAGCAAAGGGTATCTCTACTCAAGTACTAGAGAGTACTCACCTAGTAGTAGATCAGGACGTATCTCTCCCGAGCTTCTCGTATCTGTCTCCTTCTTGAATGTATTAGTTGGGCTAAAACATAACACATCAGGTCTCAATCACCCTCAAACATCCCAACTAACATAACTCACGCTCAACCATTGAAAAGAGGTGAAAAACCCCAAAGATCACAGTTAGCGCCGCTAACTTATAGGTTAACGCCGCTAACCTGTCTGGTTCAATCATTTTCGTGACTTAACTCATTCAGCCACTGAAACTCAATAATTTTCATACCAAATGCTAAGGAAAGTACTCTATTAACATATAACCAACATCATATATTAATATAATGACTCAATTTCGTGAATTTGAACATCTAGTTTTTCAAAACCCCAAAACTCAATAAAAAACACATACCTCTTGAATTTATGGATCAAGAACAAGTTCTTGCTGTTAGACTCAATCTCCCTTAGCTCTTACGTGGTTTCCCTCGATCAATTTGGTGAAATTTGTGTTCAATTGGCACTAAAATCAATTTGGGTGTTATTTGGCTTGAAATGAACATTTACAGTCGTACAAAGGGTCTGATCGCGCGACATTAGTGTCGCTAAGCTAAGGGCTAAGCGTCGCTAACTTGCAACTAAAACTCTTTAAATTTTCAATAGAACACTGTACATAACTCAAACTCATATCCAACATGATCCAAATTGAAATTAATACGTAAGAAAAGACTCCTACCTCTTCTTATTCATCAAACAACTCAAACTCAATATCCATACACAAAGATTTGCTATAACTCCACATTAACAACTCACTAGACATGCTTAGCAAATAAACCCAACAACTTACTTGCATAAGCATCTTGGTTAGGAAATAGGTCTCACAAGTTCTCCCTTCCTTCAAAATATTTCGTCCTCGGTATATCTTGGAATAGGTGTGGTTATTTACTAATAATACTCATTATGCAACCACCTCACCTACTTATCTCATACAACATGTACATACCCTCGCATCTCGTTTACTCATAATATAACTGAAAAACAAAACCTTTTTCAGCATACATTACACTTAGAGATTTTCTCACACAATTTCTCTTTCCGCAAAATGTCAACGCCTGCTATCATCCTCATGGCCTGCGAGTCCAACTATATAATCAATTATGGTACATAAACATCACTGTTGGTACGTACTTAGATCTTAACAACATAACCTCATAAGATGATCACCACTCTTTCAGGGCATACCTTTTGCTATAGCATCGTCGACACCTTTCGCTATAGCATCGTCGACACCAAGGCATCTCACCTTACTCCTCAAGTGATACTCCAACTACTATCATCATCTGCGTAAACTCATATCTATGGCTCACATTGAGCCACATTCTCAGCGTAACATATACTTTCTCTATTTCAACACTAGTCCCATATAACCATCTGGGATTCAACTTCCGTTTCAAATCTCCTTGAAATGGTTTACTCTAACTCAATAGGGAAAACGGTCTCACTGATTCCAAACAATTTCTCTCTCAATTTACTCCTCCAATCGCAGCATGCTAGTTATTGATTTCTCCTACTAACACATTCTCATCGATCGAGGTAGGAGAAACACTCATATAACATAAAAGACACAAACATCAAAATATCTCACTCACGTTACACGACTTATTACATTAGGATAAAATCCAAGAATAAATAAACATTTAGAAACTATCTCGAGTTTCACTCGCATCTTCTCTCGAATTAGTATTTAACCCTCAACACTTTGCTCACACAAGACCCCTACACTTTGGCAATATTTGATTTTGACCGCCCATGAACGAACTCGTGATCAGCTAGGACAGCTCGTAGATAATCAATATAAACTTCGATACCACGTGCTATTAGTGTTGTAACTAGGCTGTTGAACTATGTGCGAGTGGAGAGACCAGCTAAGATTATGAGAACTAGGTCTTTGGGATGAACAGGTTCACCTATCAAGGCTAGCGAATCAGCATAGCCTTTGGCACGTTGCAGGTAGGTCATGATAGGTCCATCACTATCAATCTCAAGTTTCAGAAGATTGGTTTCAATGTAAGTTCTCGGGAGAGACTGGATGGTTCATATGCATGATGCAGCGCATCCCGTATTTTGTGAGATGGGCGTTTTCCATAAAAAACACCACGTGATTGCTCAGATATGGAGGAAAGACGAACCATCTTTATGTGAGCATCGTTTTCATTCCAGATTGCAAAATTATAGTTTGGAACCTGAGCGTTTTTTGCACCAGTAGCGGTTGAAGGAGGGCATGAAATTGTTCCATTAAGATAGCGGATGAGTTTGTATGTTGAGAGGAAGGGTTCCACCATGGTTTTCTAGAATTGGAAGTTGTCTTGGTTGAGAAGAAACGCCCACCCATGATGGGAGTGAGCATCTTTTTCAGTAGATGTAAAAGCCATGAGACATGGAGCCATGATCGATGGTTAAGAGGTGATTGTTGTCGGAGGTTGACTCAGAGAGGCTGCCAGGGATTCTGGTAGCGGCGGCTTGGTTAAGGTTAGAAGCAATTGGGCTCTGATACCATAACAAACCACAATTTAGGAAAAGATAATTTTTTGTATCATTAAACGTAATCAGGGGAATACATATATGGGATGTATTTACACATAGCCCCTTAGACTAAAGATAACTTGCTAAACTAATGACATAGATTGATACTTCTTTGGACGTGACTGCAGCTGTAATCCGAGGAAGGATTGCTTCATGAATTGCTTGTTGAATGAAAAACAACGCTTTGGCGTCCTTCTTTTGATTTTCTTTTTGACGACACTCGTCACCACTTCCTTCTGCATACCCTTTTCAACAATCTCCGACAAATCCTGTGACTTGATGAGGGTCTTCATCTTTGTAATCCAGAACTTGTAAGATTCACCTTTAAAGATGGGAATTTAAGCCTAAGACACGCTTATAGACGAGTCTTTTTGTGCCATTTGATGATTGCGACAGGCGTCTCTCAGGTGTGACAGGTCTCATACCAGAATGTTGGAACAAAATAATTCTTTAAGTGTGAAAAGAGAGTATTTGTAGAACTCTCGTGTATATTTATTGATCAATAAGCAAGCTTTTAATTACAAGATGAAAATAACAGTAAAACTAAAAAGGTGCAAGACTAACAGGAGAACTAGAAATAACTAAGCTAGCGGTTATTAAGATTAATTCAGATGGTCCTAATTTTATTGAATCATATTTGAATCATTCTTCAACAATGTCAATTGGTAAAATCGTCATATTCTCCGACTACTTCATCAGCAAAGGTTTGATTTTTCCCGATTATTAAGGTTGAGTGACAAACGACTACCTAACACTATTGCATTACACACATGCATGTTTGTAGAATTTGTAACTATTCCCTATTTTGAGGTAGTGGATGCAAGCTTTCAAACCAGAAAAGAAGAGGACAAGAGATTTGACTAATGTTGTTGCTTGTGTGTTTTGGTGCCTTAGAAGAACGAGGATCGGCATAATCTTCCAAAATGATCGTAAATTAGCTACAAAGATTGTTAAAGACGCTCAACTTTCATCTTTCCTTTGGATTAGTAATTGATGCATGGTAGCAAAATTTAATTGGGTGGATTGGTGTTGTCATCCATTCGAAATTTCTTACTTTTGCTTCCATATATTCTTCTTAGTTTTAAAATTTGCTTTGCGCGTTCATAGTTCTAAATTAATTCGCCATTCTAAAAAAATATTAAATTGTTTCTTACCTTAGCTTAATATTTAGATTAATTTTTGTTAAATAGTGAATTGGAAATTAAAACTCGTATGAATTGTAAACACGCGCGCTGCCGCCCATTAACTGTCCGCGTCGCGTGGGCCGTGAACTGCTAGGGTTTCATGTAAAGCCTATAAATACAAAGGCTGGTTATTAGGGTTTAGGGTTGTTGTTCAAATCAGAAGTCGTTAGTCAGAGGAGGCCAATTTACTAGTAATCTAGGTACGCTCTGTAACACCTGTATTTAGTTCTGGAATAAAGAATACTCTCTCCTGCCCATGGACGTAGGTCATCTTGGACCGAACCACGTAAGTCTCTGTGTCGTTACTTTGTGTTTATATTTCCGCATTTATATTCTCGTTATTATTCCTGGACAATAGGCTATAGATTTAGGTCTATTTCCTAACAAGTGGTATCAGAGCCGCGGTTTCAGATCTGTAGAGTTATAGATCTGTGGTTATTAGCGGTTTTAGGTCTGCGTGTTTTAAATCTGGTTGATTGAAGTCGGTAGTAGATCTAGGGTTTACGGCCGCGCCGCGTCGCGTTTGTTGAAAAACCGTGTCGCGCCTGTTGAAGGAACGCGTCTGTTGAAGACCGCATCTGTTCAAGCCCGCGTCGCCCCCTGTTGAAGTCCGCGCCGCGGCGACGACGAGCAGTAAGCAGTTTCAGATTTACTTGTTTATCAAAGACTACAAGGATTGGTTGATTGAAGATGTCATCTCACAAGTTCGATTTGGAGAAGTTCAATGGCTCGAATGATTTCACTTTTTGGAAGTTAAAGATGAAGGCTCTTCTAGTTCAATAAGGATGCGCAGTTGCAGGAAGGAGAATATGCAAAGGACACGATAGATGCTGTGAAGAAGGAGATCGAGGGGAAAGCACATAGTGCTATTCTTTTGAGCATGACGGATGAGGTGTTTAGGGAAGTTGTTGATCAACCCACTGCTACCGATATTTGGAAGAAGCTCTGTGATACATATCAGAACAGTTCTTTGACAAATAGGCTGTATCAGAAGCTACGGTTGTACACTTTCCGGATGGCAGAAGGTACTCAAGTAAAAGACCATCTTGATTCTTTCAATCGTATTATTCTAGATCTTCAAGGAGTAGGAGTAAAGATTGATGATGAGGATCAAGACCTTATTTTGTTATGTTAACTGCCGAATTCACATGAGAACTTTGTTGATGCTATGTTGTATGGAAGAACAACAATTACAGTGAATGATGTAAAGGTTTCTCTGCTGTCCAAGGAACTCAAACGTAGAGTTTCTGGGAATGAGGAGACATCCGGTTCAGGTCTGTTCGTTGGCAGAGGAAGGACATCGGATAAGAAAGATGGTGGAAATCGGAGCAAGTCACGTTCAAAATCGAAAGTTTCTGAAAAAGTCAAGTGTTATAACTTCAAGGAGAAGCGCCACTTCAAGAGAAATTTTCCATTGCTGAACGGGGGGAAGGGAGAAAATAGCAACAATGGCAGTGCGACTATTGTTCAGGATGGTTCTGAAGAAGAAGACATAGGTGATGTGTTGACTGTTTGTAAATCTAGTTCTGTTGATGCTTGGGTCTTGGATACTGGGGGATCTTATCATATAACTTTCCATCGTGACTGGTTCGAATCTTTTAAAGACTTGAAAGGAATGTTAAAGTTGGGTGATGATTGGGTTGCTCAGGTCAAAGGAAGCGGTACGGTAGATATTATGATGCACGATGGTATGGTCAGAAAGCTTGATTGCTGGTATGTTCTGGATCTTCGTAAGAACTTAATTTCTCTTACTACCTTAGCAAAGAATGGGTTGAAATACTCTGGTGAAGATGACTGGGTGAAGGTTACCAAGGGCTCTCTAGTAGTTATGAAAAGAAAGGTGTAGAAGAGTGGGATTCCTGTCTTAGAAGGAAATTTGGTTAGGGGAACAGTGGCGGTTACTCAATACTTAGAGAGTAGTAATGATAAGACAGAGTTGTGGCATAGAAGGTATGGACATATGAGTGAGAAGGGTATGTCAATTCTGAGTAAACAGGGGCTGTTTGGTGGTGAGCTAACTAGAAAACTCAAGTTTTGTGAGGCTTGTGTCAAAGGCAAGCAACGCAGGGTGAAGTTTAGTTCGGGTAAACACACAAGCAAGGAAATTCTGGAGTACATTCATTCAGATTTGTGGGGTCCCTCTCCGGTCGAGTCTTATAAAGGTCATCGATACTTTGTGACTTTCATTGATAACTACTCAAGGAAGGTTTGGATATATTTTCTGAAGACTAAAGAAGAAGTGTTTGGGAAGTTCAAGGAGTAGAAGACGATGATTGAAAAACGGACCGGAAAATCTGTCAAGACACTTATAACTGACAATGGGTTGGTGTTCTGTAATGCCCCGTTTGACAACTTCTGCAAGGCGGAAGGTATAGTGAGGCACCACACTATACGACACACACCACAGCAGAACGGAGTGGCAGAACGGATGAACCAAACACCGTTAGCGCGTGCTAGAAGCATGCGGTTATATGCTGATTTATCGAAGAAATTCTGGGCGGAAGCGGTTAATACTGCTTGCTATCTGGTGAACAGATCACCATCAACTGCAATCAACTTTAAGACTCCTCAAGAGGTATGGTCTGGAAAACCCTCTAACTATTTTGGTTTACGTATATTTGGTTGTCCAACTTATGCTCATGTTAATGATGGTAAACTTGAGGCGAGGGCAATGAAGTGCATATTTCTAGGATATGCACATGGAGTGAAAGGTTATCGTCTGTGGTGTACAGAAGAAGGGAGAACTCCAATATTTATTAATAGCAAAGACGTGACCTTTAATGAATCTGTTATGGTGAACCAAAGAGGAGGTGATACAAGTCATGTAGGGAAAGATCAAGGTGCCAACCAGAAGGTGGAGTTTGTCACACAAATTCCAAACAGAATGGTGATAAATGAAGAACAGCATGTCGGTGATGATCAGCATAGACGTGATGAAACTCATGAACAGCCCAATGAGGATCAGTCTGGTGATGCAATGCCGATAGAGAGAATGATGAGGATGAATCTATAGCAAGGAAAAGAGAAAAAAGGAACACGAAGAAACCAGCTAGATATGCTGCATGTGTCACTAATGGTGATATTGGTTCTGTTGCATATGCACTAGCTGTTGGTGAAAACATTGGTACCGATGAGCCTCGGTCTTACAAAGAGGCGGTGGCAAGTAAAGAAGGATCAAGCTGGTTGATGGCGATGAATGAAGAGATGCAATCTCTTGAGAATAATGAAACGTGGGATCTTGTTCCATTACCGAAAGGAGTAAAACCGGTTGGATGCAAATGGGTCTTTAAGAAGAAGGAAGGAATTCCAGGTGTTGAACCAGCAAGGTTCAAGGCACGGTTAGTGCCGAAGGGTTTTTCTCAAAAGGAAGGAATCGACTATCACGAGGTTTTCTCACCGGTCGTGAAGCACAAGTCAATTCGGGTTCTTTTGACTATGGGAGTCGTTTAATCTAGAGCTTGAGCAGCTCGATGTCAAAACTGCATTTCTTCATGGAAGCTTGGAGGAGAAGATATATATGTCACAACCTGAAGGTTTTCCGGGTTCTAATAAGGATCATGTGTGTCTGTTGAAGAAGTCTCTTTATGGTTTGAAGCAGTCTCCTAGACAGTGGTACAAGAGATTTGATTCGTTTATGACTTCACATGGCTACATTCAGAATCAGTTTGATAATTGTGTCTACTTGAAGCAGTCGTCCAATGGGTCCTTTGTTTATCTGTTGCTATATGTTGATGATATGCTCATTGCAGCCAAGGAGATGGCTGAAATTAATAACTTGAAGAAACTTTTGGAAAGTGAGTTTGAAATAAAGGATTTGGGTGCAGCAAAGAAGATATTGGGGATGGAGATTCAGAGAGACAGGAAAGCGGAGTTGTTATATGTTTCTCAGCAGAAATATATTGAGAAAGTCTTGCAGTCTTTCGGTATGGATCAATCAAAACTAGTTGGAACTCCTTTGGCAGCGCATTTTAAATTAAACAGAAGTACTATACCAACTACGGATGAGGAAAAAGACTATATGAGTAGAGTTCCGTACTCAAGTGCAGTTGGAAGCCTTATGTATGTTATGGTCTGTACTAGACCTGATTTAGCACATGCAGTTAGTGTGGTTAGTAGGTTTATGAGTAATCCTGGGAAAGCTTACTAGGAAGCGGTCAAGTGGATCCTGCGATACTTGAAGGGACTAAGGATGTTTGTTTGGTTTATGGTGGTAATACTCATAGTAACTTGGTGGGATATGCAGACTTAGACTATAGTGGCGACTTGGTGAAAAGGAGATCGCTCACGTGTTATATTTTCACTTTGTTTAGATGTGCAGTCAGTTGGAAGTCAACTTTACAATCTACAGTTACCTTGTCTACAACTGAAGCGGAATACATGTCAATGACTGAAGGTATAAAGGAGTGTATCTGGCTACATGGTTTGGTGGAGAGTCTGGGGTTGAAGGTGGAGAAGCCTGTCTTGAACTGTGATAGTGAAAGCGCTTTGTGTCTAGCAAGGAATCCGGTTTATCATGAAAAGACAAAGCATATTGATATCCGGTTATATTTCATTCGTGACATAGTTGAAGAAGACAAGTTCTCAATCTTGAAGATCGATACCAAGGTGAATCCGGCAGATATGTTGACGAAGTCGTTACCCAAGGAGAAGTTCAAGCTATGCTTGAACTTGGTTGATGTTCGTAGGAGGTAAGTCCCTACGGGGCAAGCTGGCAGGAGACGAGAGGAAGTTTTTTGGTTTCTAGAGCGAGGTGGAGCTATGTTGAATTCGCAATTCAAGGTGGAGATTGTTAAATAATGAATTGGGAATTAAAACCCGTATAAATTGTAAACACGCGCGCCGCGGCCCATTAAGTTTCCGCGTCGCGTGGGCCGTGAACTGCTAGGGTACGGCTAAGGTTTCATGTAAAGCCTATAAATATAAAGACTAGTCATTAGGGTTTAGGGTTGTTGTTCAAATCAGAAGTCGTTAGTCAGAGGAGGCTTATTTACTAGTAATCTAGGTACGCTCTGTAACACCTGTATTTAGCTCTAGAATAAAGAATACTCTCTCCTGCCCGTGGACGTAGGTCATCTTGGACCGAACCACGTAAATCTCTGTGTCGTTACTTTGTGTTTATATTTCCGCATTTATATTCTCGTTATTATTCCTGGGCAATAGGCTATAGAATTATGTCTATTTCCTAACAATTTTGTTCAAGTGGTCCGGTTCAACATAATTTAATGGATGTAACCTAAAAGGCAAGTTTTCTATTTCATTATGTTAGCCTGCTCAATTTCATTGCCATATTGCAATAGATGATCGTTTTCAACTCCTCAAATAAGACTTCATTTACTTTTCATAACATAATATATGTTACGCACTTCGACTTTAGTTAGTCAATATTGTTAAAGAACGACTTCATTTGCAATGTCAAAAATTAGTGTAAGTATTTCCACGTTGGAGAAAATAACTGCTACTGATATCGAGCTTTCATACAATGGACATAGAAAGAGTAATAATTATTAAAATTTAAAAAATATAACCCAATCACTAGTATTTCAGCTACGTTTGGCATTAAGAATTTTGATGGGTAGCTCCAATTTTGTTTGGAAGGAAAATATTTATTTTCACGAAGTCAATGGTCGGTCTCTGAAACAATTTCTGTATTGTTGTGTACTTTTCTGCAGATATGTACAAGAAGTTGAATATTTAATATCTGCATATCTTTTCATCCGAACCCAAACAGGAAAAAGAATATAAATAGAAAATAACATGCTAGAATTCAAGAGTAAAAAGAATCATTGACTCAAGCAAGCCCACACCAAGTATGTGTATATGTATATATATACATATAACTTAAGACAACTGCAACCAACTGCAATTATATATCATTACTCTAAAGAAAGACATTATTTTGTTATCCTATTGAGACCAAAAATGGAAATTAGTGGTCCATCACCAATCGTTCCTTTTCTAATAGTGAATGCTCTTGCCCTCATAATCTTCAGTCCTATGGTGCAAAACTTGGTTATGATTCCTATTTTATTGATACTAGTCATATACTTCTTTTCTTCATTCTTTTCTACCCAAGATACTTCTGCAAATTCATTTCAGTATCAAAGTGGAGCTGGTTATGAGAGTGAGGGAGGTTTTGGATTTGGAGCTTTCCTATTAATCATGATATTCCTTGTTCTCTGCCAAGTGTTATGATGACCTTGTTTTTGCCCTATGTCAAAAGGTAGTTGAAGATGGTCATACCGACTATTACTATGGTATCATAAACATTGTTACTTATACAAGCAAGTTGAGGATATGTAACGCATACGAGTTTTTGGGTTGTCCAAAAGTTGTGTGTGGCTATACGATGGAGATGATAAACGTGTGCATGTATCTTACCGTTAAAGCTTGTTCGTGCTTGTAATCCAGTTTTTTAGGTTCCACAATACTTCCAAGTTTATTTAGTTATTATAGTTACAATTGTGATGTTTTCATAGATTTAACTATAATCTATACAAAAGCTATTGAAAAATTGTGACCATATATATACCATTTTTATAGCTTCATATACCATTATGTTTGGAAGAGCTCATGTATGTACAAATTACCGTACCCTCTGTTAAAGCTTGAAGTGCAACACGGATCAATGTAATATAAAACCTGATCTTTTTCATTTGTGATAATAACTGGTATGAGAATTTATTATTGTCATAGTAGATTTCGGTAATCCTTGGATTTCTTTTCTAGTTTCCGGTAATATGTTGTTTCTGTAATTACATTATTTTACATAGGTATTTAACATTGTATATGCTCCTTGGTAAAATACGGTTTTTTATTTTAGCAATTTTTACGATCAACGACTCCATGCCTTCAACGACATTCAGACACTGTACTTGAGCAAATCTGATTCAATCTCGAATTATAACATGCGCTCAGTTTTCTCAAGAGCTAGTGGAATATCACTACAAGGATCTGAGTTATTACCGGCGACAAATATCGCCGCTACAGACTGTCAAAGTCGCCGCTAATACCTTTACCGGCGACAAATCGCCGCTAATGCGTCGCCGCAAATAGTGTGTCGCTAATGCTTAGAAATCGTCGCTAATGCGTCGCCGGTAATACCTGTCACCGCTGAAGACTGACGTCGCCGCTAAAGATGTCGCTGCTAATGGTTGACTCAGTTTCCGGTGATGACGTGTCACCGGAGATGGCGTCGCCGCTACAGGTGACAAGGTGTCGCCGCTAAAGGGTTTTTAAATTATTTTTTTAAATTATTTTTTTAAATTATTATTATTATTATTATTATTATTATTATTATATTTTTTAGAATTATGAATATTTTTAATATAAAACCAAAATTGTAATAAATGAAACAACATACGAGATAAACAATTCCAAACAAATACTAATATCTAAAACATAATCTTCTTTACACAAATTAAAAGAGTCACACAACAAAAATAAGAAATTACTCTAAGTCGTCGTCCTGAACATCTTGATCATCTTGATCGCCTCCATCACCTTGGGTATCCCCAGCACCCTTGCTCGTTCCACCACCGTGCCCTGGCGTGTACGTACGTAACAATTCTGCCAACGCATCTCTATGTCTTGGATCCTCAAGCATCTGTGCAAGCGCATCCTTAAAAAAAATAAAAATGTATATTATTAGTTAAAAACAAATTAAGTATTTAACAATGAAGTAGTTAACAATTAATATTTACCTTTGTAGGTGCTTCTTGGGAAGGTTGACCTACATCAAAATGAGGCGGTATTGTTGCAGTCACAGGAGGTTTACGGACAACCCCTTTGTAATGTCCACGGCGAGAACCCAACACCTTTTCAAATACCCCAACTTCATTCGCGGGTTCCGGGGAGGGATCATTTAATAACTCAAACTCACGTTCCAACTCAATCTGCATTTTACATAAATAAATAAAAAGTTAGCATTTTACATATATTAAATATAATAATGATGTTGAACTAATTTTTTTGTATAAACACTTACATATTGTTGATAAGCCAGGTCAATGTCCCATGTCCCATCTTTGCGGGTGTGAGCCTTTTTGAATTGTTCGATTTTCTTTCTACCCTGTTTAACAATAAAAAATTAGATTTGAAACAAGCGGTAATATATATACAAAGCATTACTGATTTGAAACAAGCGTTGCTATATGTGCTTGTCCCCCCACGGTTGGTGTATTGTTGTTTTTGACGGGTTCCTTTGTTAGCATCAGAACGTTTTCGATATTCTGGTGTGCATAAAAAGTCTACAGCTTTGTTCCAATTTTGAAGAGGCATACCCTCGAGGGGGGGGGGGGGTGAGTTCTAGCCTTGTCTATATCCTTATATCCTCCTGCGTCATCAAACTCAGTTTTTGTATCACTTTTTCGGTCTCTATACCGCTTCATCAGCACCGCATCAATACCACCCGTCAAATGCATACGCTCGCAATCATCCTCAATCGCTTCAAAATCGAAGTTCCTCTACAAATTGAAAATAACTTAGTCAAGTAAAAAATAAATAAATAAATAACATACAAAAATAAAGTTATATAAATAGTTTACCTTGAGATGCTGTATTAATGCATCCTTCTCGGCTTTGGTAACACTTTTCCAATCTTTTCGATCAAAGGGCATGTTATTCCACATGTATATCCCCACCTCACGAACAAAAAGGTCATACGGTCTACCAACCGGGGTATAGTAGTAGCTCTATCAAACTCCAATGTCAATTTTCGCCCTGTCTTATCGCGTTGTCGTTGCAGTTCAAGGTTTTTAGCTTTGCCTATCATTTTTCTTCTCGCCGGTACACCTGCAATATAAATTTAAAAATATTAGTCACGATTGTTATAATAAATGAATAAATACAATAAATTAAAAAGTTATAATAACAGTTACCATCCATCTCATGTAGACCCGCGCCTCTCCAAGGCGGAAGTGGTGGATCCCCGGCCCCATCTCCACCATGGCCCATCACATCGGCCATGATATAAAGTAGCATAATCCAAAACGATGTCATCTCCTAACAAATAAATAAATTACAATTGTTTTAATGATCTTCTTCACCCTCGGATACTTCAGTGTCATAAGCAGACTCTGTATCATAATCAGTATCAGCATTATCAATCTCGCAATCAATCACTCTATTGACGGTAACCGTTGGAGGATCAACTTCAGTATCAGAGTCGTCATCGGTATCATAATTAGGAATGTTTTGAAAGTATTGACTCAAATCGATTACAATACCACAATTAGATGAAGTGGGGTTATGAACGACGTCGACATTTTCGGCTAAGACGATGTCATCATTTGGGACGCCGTTGTGAACATCCCAAATTTTTCGATGGTTGACCTCCTTGACGACCCACCAAGGATGATAGTTTTGGTTTCTTCGAGAAGGTTCTCGGATAAAAAATACTTGTTTGGCTTGGGATGCAAATATGAGTTGTTCATTTTTGTATATTTCACGTTCTGTGTTGATACTGGTGATATTATTTTCTGTTCGAGTATCAAACCACTTGCAGCGAAATAGTACAGCTGAAAACTCATACGTATATTGCACCTCAATAATTTCTTCTAATTGGCCATAATATTTTTCACCGTTCTCGCCGACCGCTAGCACCCCAGAGTTTTGCGTTCTTCGTTGTGCGTCACGATCAAGTACCATAAACCTAACACCGTTGACTATGCAAGCAGTGTAAGTAGATTTAGTGTGTAGGGTTTAGGATTAAATAAATTTATGTTTTTGTTTTGTGTTTACGGTTTAAATTTAGAGTTTAGGTTCAAATAAGTTTATATATTTTATTTTAGGTTAATTAGGTTTAAATAATTTTATTAAAACGTTACATTAACGTATAACTTTATTTTTTATAATTTGCGATTTAGACGTTATATTTAAAATGATTTAAAAAATCTATATAATTAAGTATTTAATAATTAAGTTTACAATTTAAACATTATATTTTTTATAATTTACAATTTAAACATTATATTTTTTAGAATTACGATTTAAACGTTATATTTAAAACGATCTAAACGTTACATTTATAACAAATCAAATAATTAATAATTAAGTACTTAACAATTAAGTTTTTAACATAAGCATTAAGTTCTTAATAATTAAGTTCTTAAAAATTAAGCACTTATCAAAAACATTTCCAAACATATTATATTTTCCAAATCATTTTTCAAATTAAGCACTTAATAATTAAACACTTAAAAATTAAGTACTAAACACATTAAGAACTTAACACCATCACATTATACATTTTCCAAATCATTTTCCAAATTTCCAAATCATTTTCCAAACATATTATATATTCCAAATCATTTTCCATGTTAAGCACTTAATAATTAATCACTTAAAAATTAAGTTCTTAACATATTAAGAACTTAACACCATCACTTCCAAAACAAATCAAAACCATTAAACATTTTCTCATAAACCATTAAGAGCTTATAATAAGTCATTTTTCAAGAACTTAACACATTAAGAACTTAACATATTAAGACTTTAACAAAATTGCAAAAATCATTAACATATACTTAGGGTGGTAGATGTTGTTTCTGAAGCAGGTGGCCGATGGTGGGGCGTTTTTCCGGCAGCCTCCGATGGTGTTCTTGGTGGTGGTGGTGGTGGTTCTAACAAGAGAAAAAGTTGGTTAAAAATCAACATTTAAAACAATATAAGTAGATAACCAAAAAAACTTACACAATAGATGATAAACCTCGCCGGAAAAGAGAAGCTAATCGCCGGAAAAAAAGCGTGTCGCCGGAATTAGCTCGGGAACGCCGGTAAAGAGAAGCAAATCGCCGGTACAAGTGAAAGAGAGCACCAGGGGTTGCTTTGGGGTGGTGGTGGTCGGAAAATATTGTTCAATCGCCGGAATAATCGAGAGAAAATGAGAGGGTTGTTTGGGTTGCGTAACAGACGAAATGGGGAGCTGAAGAAGGTAAGCTTGTTCGTAGACTTGTAGCGGCGACGCAATTAGGGTTTTACCGGCGACATGGCAATAGCGGCGACGGGTTAAAAACCCGCTTCCTTTCTTGACCGTCAGATGGTAACGCAATCGACGGTTAAGATGGCGATCCGCGTGACAAAGAAATAGCGGCGACGGGTGGAATTAGTGGCGACGCGTATGGAGGGAAATTTTCCCGCTTCCTTTTTCACCGTCGGATCAAGGAATTCACGTACAGCTGAGATTGTAAATGACATGGATCGCTGAGCTGGCAATACCGTCGGATCAAGGAATTCACGTACAAGAGACGCGTGTTCTCTATGTCGCCGGTAATACCGGCTGTCGCCGCTAATGGCGTCGCCGGTATTGCCAGTGTTTCTTGTAGTGTATATAAAAAATGGTCTTGAAATTTTGTTCAAACTTTATGAGTGATACTCTAGGTACTCATCGTATTCAAGTTAACCTGGTTTTTTGTCCTTCTCCTTAGTATTCTTTGATTTTTTATTTTTGTCAACAAACCAATCTTTTCCCTGTTCTGGAGATCTACCACAGCCAACAAAACCACAGACTTTTAGGCTGTTCTACAGTAACCAGATATGATCACTATCACTTGGTCTCCTATTGATTTAGTCATTATAGTCTCTTCTTGTCCAAACCTGTTTTGAATTAATTCAAGAATAACTTGTCTGTTCAAACTCGCTATATATCGTTCGTCCTGTTGGTGATTTTAGTGTCACCCTACATTTTAGTTAATGGGAATAATTAGTATTTCAATGGGTTCATACTTTATTTCATATACAAGTTAGGAAGGGCAGCGCCCCAAAACAAAAACGATTTTCAGGATTCGGTTTATATGATAATGATTAGACACTATCCGCCCCTGTAACCGCTCCTACTTTATAGGATTCAGTTTTTCTGGTATAAACAATCATATTAACGATCAAATTGAGATACGACAAACACACGAATTCTCTCTACTTTCTAAAACCGTGAACTCTTTATTGTGCCTAATAACGAGTTTGATTCTTCAAGAATTATCAAGAATCTGAATTTCATGAACCCAGACATATGATCGAAATATCAAATTCGAAAAGTGATTCACATGACTTTTGAAGCAGTCTGTGATTACAAAAACACCCTATTTCTACCATTACCCCAACACGTACAAGAGACGCGTGTTCTCTATGTCGCCGGTAATACCGGCTGTCGCCGCTAATGGCGTCGCCGGTATTGCCAGTGTTTCTTGTAGTGTATATAAAAAATGGTCTTGAAATTTTGTTCAAACTTTATGAGTGATACTCTAGGTACTCATCGTATTCAAGTTAACCTGGTTTTTTGTCCTTCTCCTTAGTATTCTTTGATTTTTTATTTTTGTCAACAAACCAATCTTTTCCCTGTTCTGGAGATCTACCACAGCCAACAAAACCACAGACTTTTAGGCTGTTCTACAGTAACCAGATATGATCACTATCACTTGGTCTCCTATTGATTTAGTCATTATAGTCTCTTCTTGTCCAAACCTGTTTTGAATTAATTCAAGAATAACTTGTCTGTTCAAACTCGCTATATATCGTTCGTCCTGTTGGTGATTTTAGTGTCACCCTACATTTTAGTTAATGGGAATAATTAGTATTTCAATGGGTTCATACTTTATTTCATATACAAGTTAGGAAGGGCAGCGCCCCAAAACAAAAACGATTTTCAGGATTCGGTTTATATGATAATGATTAGACACTATCCGCCCCTGTAACCGCTCCTACTTTATAGGATTCAGTTTTTCTGGTATAAACAATCATATTAACGATCAAATTGAGATACGACAAACACACGAATTCTCTCTACTTTCTAAAACTGTGAACTCTTTATTGTGCCTAATAACGAGTTTGATTCTTCAAGAATTATCAAGAATCTGAATTTCATGAACCCAGACATATGATCGAAATATCAAATTCGAAAAGTGATTCACATGACTTTTGAAGCAGTCTGTGATTACAAAAACACCCTATTTCTACCATTACCCCAACACTTCCTAGATGGTAATGATTATGTGATATGCCATCATCATTTGGCCATTACCCCAACACTTCCTAGATATTTGGAATTTTTACCGAAATATTCACATTATTTACATGAGAGATTTAAATTAGATTTTTTTTAAACGGCAAATCTAATCATATTTAACATACTCTTAAACTACATCTTAATTTCCACATATGCCTCTAACGAGGCTTGAACCATCAACCTCAATGAGGGATGACAACACCGATACCGCTGGGCTACAATCCTTTTGGTGAGAGATTTGAATTAGATATTTTTGAAATTTTACGTATTTATTAATTAATCTTTTTACATTCAAAAGCGAAAGCATATTTATTTTGGCTGAGATTTGAATTAGATATTTTTGAAATTTTACGTATTTATTAATTAATCTTTTTACATTCAAAAGCGAAAGCATATTTATTTTGGCTCGAAAAGTTTAACGGAAAAATAGCATGCATTACAAAGCGATTTATAATTGACAAAATTTTAATGAATTGTTTTTTGGAAATGGCAAATATTACATTACACCTATCATACATCTAAACCATCTAATACACCTAATACCCTCGTGGGATTTGAACCTGAGAACTCAAGAAGGCTGGGTATACTTCTATGCCGCTGGACCATTAGGTCTTTGGAGAAAGACATCTGTTATTATAAAAAAACAAGGTGTAAGCCCGCGTGTTGCGCATGAATATAATTAAATATTAAAAAAATATTGAGACAGATATGATGTTTAAAATAACAAATTCACTGCAATATGTAATTTTTAATAATTTATTAGCTTATAGAAAAATTTATATTACTTTTTAACTAAATAATTTGAGATGAAATCATTTTTTACTAATAATCGGGTTGAAATGAGATGTTATAATCAAGAATGATGAAATACATAACCAATGGAGAAATATGTAACAAAGAGTTATTATATATATGGTAAATCACGTGATGAGAATAACATTTGCGTGTTTAATGGATATATACCGGCAAACGTTATATTTTGTTATAAAAAGTAAAATTTAATAAAGTAAAAACATATTTTGATTTGTAACATAGCGTACTTTTTATTTTTAACCCAAAATTAAAACGTATTTTTATTTTTAATACAAATTAGCAATATATTCTACGAAAGGAAAACAATCGCAATCATCGTCACTTTGTATGAATCCATACATTTTATATTTATTATATAAATAATAGTAAATAATTATAATTTTAAATACTATATTTATTATATAAATAATTTTAAATACTATATTTATTATATAAATAATAGTAAATAAATTGTTTCAAAACTCAGAAGAGCTTATGCTTACCACTGCCAAAGTAAAGTACAATGCCATAATCATTTAAGTAAATAAATTGCATTGTACTTTACTTAAATGATTATGGAATTATACTTTACTTTGGCCCAAACTAATCATTTACTTAGTTTTTTTTTTTTTTTTTTTTTTTTTTTTTTTGCGGATTATAGCCTTATACTTTTTGTTTTGACAAAATTTGTTAGATTTAAGAATTTTTACAATTTTGGTCCGAAAAATTGTTTTGCCCCTTGCCCCATTGTTTACTTTGTCTTTTGTTCAGATTACAGCATTCTACTTCTATTTATCATTTCATTGCAAAATATCTCCATAGTTCCAAACCGATTTCTAAAAGTTTTTTCCATTTTTGGTCCCACAATCTCGAGTATTTACTATCCCTTATATCGTTGGAAAGGTAATCAATCAGCAAGAATGCACCTTAGTTTAAATTTATTTGTTGTTAGTAAATTATATTTTATTTATTATATTAAATATTTAAAAAAACTCAACAAGCATTTAAACTAACTCAGCACATTCTCTCTTTTAGTAAACTTGCTGGAATCAAAATATAGTCAAACCCGACACCTAAGAACACGATTCACCATAGTTTTTCTGGGAATTATGTCATTCTCCAGACTTTGGATTCTAATTTTGGTACTGTTGTCAATAACACTGTACTTTGAAATACAATGCTATAGTGCAAGAAATATTGATTGTATGTATGGTTATGCAAGTGAGAGAGAGAGAGAGAGAGGATATACTGCAAAATTAATAGCTTGGGTGCTGCAGAGTTCAAAGAACTTTCATACTCCATACCCCCTCCCCCAGCAAATTTGAAACCTAAAACCTATCTCGAAGTTGCCGAAACGAAACAATATGCTACCGCCGCATTGCGCGGGTACGCAGCTAGTATATATATATATATATATATATATATATATATATATATATATATATACATATATCTATACTATACTATAAACCATATATAAATTACAACACTTTAAATCACAAATGTCTTAAAGTCTTAAAATTGTACATCTTATTTATGCATGATTTATTAAAAAAAATAAAAATTATGCATGATTTATAAACGAAAAGTGGATACCAATTCAGGGTCCGTTTGTTTTCCTCTTAATTGAAAAATTAAGAGGCAGCTCTTAATTGAAAAAATTAAGTGTGTTTGTTAGCCTCTTATTTATTGCCTCTTAATTTGTTAATATCCTCTTAAAAATTAAGAGATGAGGATATATCTGAATAAAAATAAGAGGACACGGTTTCCATCTTTGCCCTAACCCCAAATCAAAGAAACACGCCTTCATCTCTTCTCTCTTCTGCGCTTTACTTCCGCCTCCCACCACTTCACAGTCGCATCCCTTTAGTTCGTCGCCATTGCTCCTCTGCCGACGACGAATCTTCTTCTCCATGGAACACGACACAGATGCTGCAGACCCCGACATCTGTTTCTCTGAAATCGCAGTCCCGCCTTCATCTTCTTTCCCTCTCGCCTCTCTGAAATCCGTCATCGGCTTTCTGCAGCCAAGACCCGCCTTTGGCAGCCACCTTTGCATCGCAACGAAGCACCACCGGTATGCTTCTTTCTCTCGATCGACAGACACCTTCACCATACCTGGTACTTCAAGACCGTAACTTTTTCCTTTTGAATTTTAATTTCAGGTTTCAATTTCAGGTTTCCTTTTGGATTTCCTTTTGAATTTCAATTTCAGGTTTCAATTTCAATTTCAGGTTTTAATTTTGGAACTCGTTTTTTTGGCTGAAATATGGAATCGGGCGATTTGTGTTAAAATTTGATGTTATTGAAGAGTTTAGTCACAAGGGTAAAATGGTCATATTTTTCAATTAGCCCAGCAATTAATAGGTGGTAATCAAACAATGTGTTAACATTCGGCTCTTAAAAGTTGAGGGCCTCTTAAACATCAAGACCTCTTAAGAATTCAGCTCTTAAAGTTTAAGATCCTGTCAAACAGGCCCTCAATCATGGCTTTCTCTTTATCGCCCTATCACCCGGTATATTGAAATTCAAATTTCAAAATTTGAAACTGAGAGAACACCCTATCACCCGATGTCTTCTTTTAACCTACCTGCCTCTATTCTTTTTAATCATGGCTTTCTCTTTATACTTTCTCTTTATCGCTATCAGTCAACTTCCCCTGTAAACCCAACCCACTATGCACTACCACAAAATGGATGAATATAGATATGAACATCACCATCATCGTGTTTCTGAATATCTTTTTAATTGGATTTCAGGTCATTTGGCATAAATGGGTCTTTTCATATAGAACAATACACGCATCTCCGAGTAAGGATATAACCAGACGCTGTAATCTCTCTTCTTTAATTGGAAGATATGGAGGCAAATGCAGGGTTAGTGGCTGGATCTCATAAGAGGAACGAGTTGGTGAGAATAAGGCATGATTCCGATGGAGGGGTATGCGTTCTTTCAATTTTTCTTGAATGCCCTTTTCGATTTTGAGTGTTTAGCAATCATTTTCAGTGATTTTTATGTAGATCTAAGTGATTTAACAGTAGGTTTATGGTTTAATCCAAAATTATTGATTTTGTTTAGATCTCAGTGTTCAGTAATGAGTGATGGCATTCCTTTTGACTTGTTATGCCGACATTTTTGTCAAAAAATTCAATAGGTTTCTTATTCTATCTGTGGATTTCTGATCTCGCCCCCATTTGCTTTTGAGATCAAAATTTCTAATTTTCAGCTCCTAAATTAATTATTAATTGAATTCCACTTCCTCTGTAGTAAATAAAGGAGGAAATAACGGAACGAATACAGGAAGGTTAGCGAAATCGGGGATTGAGGATTTGGTGAAGAATTTGTCGAATTGTAACATGTTCGATGGGAATTGGGTGAGAGACGAATCGTATCCATTGTACAAACCGGATTCATGTTCATTAATCGATGAGCAATTCAATTGTTTCTCGAATGGTAGGCCTGATAAAGGATATCAAATGCTTAAATGGAAGCCTAAAGCTTGCACCTTACCAAGGTATTTGCATTTAAAACCCCCAATTTCCTTTCTTACCAGTTCTGGTCTCGCGGGTTGTTAATTTATCGTAATTTATAACTTCATTAAATGATGGTTTTGCTTCAATTACACTCAACAACCATTTAGTCTTTTTGATTGCGACCCTTCTAATCATAAAAGTTACTTCATATATTAGTATTGGTGTGTTCTTATATAAATTCGCTGTCAAATTTGACTTCAATGGTGTCATCATATTGAATCCTTCAATGTTCAATGAACTTAATTGTTCTTATATAGGTTGGATGGAGGCCGTATGCTACAATTATTAAAAGGTAAACGCTTAGTTTTTGTTGGCGATTCACTGAACCGAAACATGTGGGAATCATTGATATGCATCTTAAGAAACTCCATTAAAGATCAAACAAAAGTATACGAAGCATCAGTCAGGCACCATTTTAGATCAGAACCTTCTTATTCCTTTGTATTCAAGGTATGTTTCTCTCGACTTCTGATTCTAATCCTGTTCATATTTCTTAAAACATTCATACTTTTCTCCAATTTTGGACTTGTAGGATTACGATTGTACAGTCGAGTTCTTTGTAGCTCCATTCATTGTCCGCGAATCCGAAACAAAAGACAAAAATGGAGCAAAAAAGGAGGTAGTTAATTTCACAAAATTTCAGCTTTAGCACAAAATGATTTCTTAAATTATTTTATACTAACTGTGTCGTTGATGCAGCCGCAGCCTTTAAAGAATATGAATGGACAGATATGTCAAATTTGTGGCGACACCGTCGGCCTCACTGAAAACGATGACGTTTTTGTTGCTTGCAACGAGTGCGCCTTTCCCGTCTGTAGACCCTGCTATGAGTACGAATGAAGAGACGGAAATCAAGCCTGCCCTCAATGCAAGACTCGATACAAAAGACACAAAGGTTAGTTTTTTCCATCAAGAACGCAATAAACACATGATTTTGTTTTATTTATGTAACATTTATATGAATGTTTTAGGGAGCCCTCGTGTTGACGGTGATGATGACGAGGACGATGTCGATGACCTGGAAAACGAATTTGATTACTCTCAAGGGAATGCGAAGGGTAGACGACAATGGCAAGGAGAAGATCCCGATCTTTCTTCATCTTCTCGACGTGAATCTCAACAACCAGTTCCCCTTCTCACTAATGGCCAACAAGTAAAACTACTTCTATACCCTTACTCTATTCGCTCATCAATCAAAACACCTCCTAAACACATAATCATATTCACTTATTCAGGTATCCGGTGAAATCCCAAGTGCGACACCAGACAATTTATCTATAAGAAGTACATCGGGTCCATTAGGCCCTCGTGACAAGAATGGCCACTATATGGATCCTAGACAACCAGGTTTTTTTCTTTTTTTCTTTTGAATTACAATTAATCAGATAATGTTCTGGTAATTATACTAATAATAATGCATTTTTAATAGTTCCTGTAAGAATTGTGGACCCATCGAAGGATTTGAATTCTTATGGACTTGGTAATGTCGACTGGAAGGAAAGGGTAGAAGGGTGGAAACTAAAACAAGACAAAAACATAATGCAAATGGCGAACAGATACAGTGGTGAAGGAAGAGGTGGTGAGATTGAAGGGACAGGTTCAAATGGAGAAGAATTGCAATTGTGAGTAAAGATTATTATACTAATAATAATGCATTTTTTGTTCATTTTGTTGAATCCCAAACTTTGTTACGCTTGTAGGTTTTTACTTGAAACTGACTATCAAGTTCCGACATTTGGAGAGGTATTGTATTTTGTTGATTTTTTTGGGTTTTTGTTCGATTTTGTTTTCCTTCCACTCAGATGCGCTTCACCGGCTCTTCATCCCATCCTCACCACCAGGTAAAATCTGATTGTTTGAAACCCTAAATAATGCCTATGTTACTTCTTTGTATCTTGTTTATCCTTTATAACAAACTTCGTTTATTTTTTTATCCAGATAGGAAGAACAACTTGAGAATTTTCTAATTATTTATGTCCTAGATTGTGGTTGTTCAAGATCCGCACATGCTTCTCCTACATAGATTCTGGAAGGTGGTAAAATAAGCAATTTACTTTTTTGTAGGGAGGGAGGGAGAGATCGATTTCCAAAGATGGAGAGGAAAATATGGTGTCGGCTAGGGTTTTTCCTATTTTATAATATTAGGGTTTTTTCCCATTTATTTTTACACCCTTCCATTTATGGGCTAATCGTGTTTTTTAATTTATTATTTACGAATTCGAATGATTATATTGTAGAATATCAATGGTGCGTTGGAACATTACGTGTGCAATTACTCTAATTAAACAACCCTAAAATACAACATATTACATCCGTTTATTCTTCACAAAACCAACTCAATTTAATTGTATAAAAAGTTATGATGGTTAGGATTTTTTTAGATATAACTACAATTAACTTATAATACTATTTTTGCTCCATTAAAATGTTGTTAGGTATTATTTACACAGCAAATAATTTGACATAATTACAAATCTAACAAACATATGAAAATTAATAGATTTTAAAATACACCGTTTTTAGATGAAAATGTATTTTTATAGCTATAAACACATAGGTTTTAAAATTAAAGTGTCTTGATAAGAAAAAAAAATCGATTAAGATGTGATTCCATAGATATTTGTTGTATCCAAAAATTTGTATAACCTAAAATACTTCTACTTTTATTTTTAAACTAAAATTGAATACTTTTATTTTTAACCTAAAACGAAAAGTACTTATATTTTATAAAAAACCAACTTAGTCTATTTGTTTTAATATATAACAATATGCTATACGCCGACAGTAAACTATTCATACTAATCGCTTAAACGAAACTATATGTTATATAATATAATTAGAAAAGGATACCAATGCCGAAAATGAAACTATACATATTCAGGAAACTATTGATCAAAAGCTACTATTTAACGTCTGCTGAAAAAAAACTAATCAATGCCTGAGAAACAATTCACGTAAATGAAATTACCTGCCGTCCGCTGCATTGCGCGGGTACACACCTCCCCCCCAACCCCACCAAACCGCCGTCCGTTGCATGGCATTGTACTTTACTTAAATGCGAGTTCTCCCCAAACGAAATGTTTATTTTGTCTATTTTTTTGGATTATAGCATTGCACTTCTATTATTGTTGTTATTATAACATTGTACTTTCCTTAAATGCGAGTTCTGCCCAAACTAAGCGTTTACTTAGTTTTATTTTTTACGGATTATAGCCTTGTACTTTTTGTTTTTACAAACTTTGTTAGATTTAAGAATATTTACAGTTTTGGTCTGAAAAATTGTTTTGCCCCTTGCCCCTTTGTTTACTTTGTCTTTTGATCATATTATAGCATTCTACTTCTATTTATCATTTCATTACAAAATATCCCTATAGTTCCAAACTGATTTCTAAAAGTTTTTTCCATTTTTGCTCTCACGCTCTCGGGTATTTACCGTCCCCTATATCATTGGAAAGGTAATCAATCGCCCGAAAAAAAATTAATCACTCTCATATTCGACAACTCTCCCTCTCATCTGCAACCGAAAACCTAAAAAGTAATTGCCGAAACAAAACTATTTGACGCCGCCGCATTGCGCGGGTACGCAGCTAGTATATATATATATATATATATATATATATATATATATATATATATATATATATATATATATATATATATATATATATATATATATATATATATATATATATATATATATATATATATATATATATATATAGGGTCCGGTTACGGTGATGACTCTTTTTTTGGTGAGGACTCGCGAGTACACCATAAAAAATTGAAAAAAAATATAAAAAAAATACAAATCATAAAATCGAGAATAGTACTATCTCATTATAAAAAAATTAAAAAAAAATTGCATCATTGCAAAACGTAATGATGCAATTTTTCTATTTTTATTTTGGATCATTATTTCATTATAAAAAAAAACTAATGATCCAAAAATTTTTTTGAATATTTTTTTTCTCCGATATAGTACTATGATCCATTTTATTATATATATATATATATTTTATTTTTTTTCAATTTTTTTAAGGTGTCCTCGCAAGTCCTCACTTTAAGAAGAGTCCTCACCCGATCCTGATTCTCTATATATATATATATATATATATATATAATCTGACTGGATCGATTACCTTTGCGATCGTCCAAGTCATTGCAGGTGATGTCGAACTCTTATTAACCGTTGCAACCGTTCTAAAAAAACAAGCAATAATGTATTCTTAAAATCTACAGAAAAAAGAATGATAAAAAATACAAAAATAGGAAATTTCGTACTCTTCCACATGTTTTAGAACATCGTAGTCTTCCAGCATCTTATAACTTTGACATGAATCGAAAATGTAGCCCATACGTTGACGTAGACAAATTACAAATAACATAATGTGTAACCTGATAAAATTTAACATATTGACGTAAATTATTGATAAACATATAAATCTTAAAACAATAAAATTTCCAGAATATGATACCCTTGCAAATACGGTGCTAGAAGAATACCATTTTCTTTATGAAAGCACATCATGTCAGCAAACGTTTTTGCAACACTATAAGTTTGCAAATCCACATCGAATCCGCATTGCAAATATGTCATTTTTTGGGTCAATAAAAGCGCATTTATTATCCGATGGTAACATCGGATGTAGCATCCTGAAAAAAAAACAATAACATATATTATAAAGTTAAACTAATAAATATTAGTAATGTAAATGTTAACATACTTACATTTGAAAGTAAAAAATTGAATCAATATCGAGTGTCTTGTTTGTCATAATCTCTTGAATCATATCTATATAAATTGCCACTTCATACCTCGCATATCCAAACATCCCCGGTTCGCTTTTAACATTAATCAGAAATTGAATTTCACGAGTCATAAAATTTTTATATAATAACCTGATTGATGGCCTTCCCTTTAGTTTTTTTGGCATCACAAATTTACATACTAGCTTCTTAGATGGTAAACTTTGGGTCTCATGAGATTTTCTTTTTAGTTGTGTCTACGTTAAGAACCATTTAATCATTAATAACTTTTAAACATTGACAATAAGTTTAAGCTACAACCTGATGGATAATGGACAGTTTTCCAGGATTATGTATTATTTTTCTCGATAACCATGATTTTATTCTTTCATTGGACTTTTTCAAATTTTTTTTTGAATTGCTGTAACAATTGATGTTGGATCGCCGACACATAATGCCATCATATTGTAGTAAATGTCTTCTAAAGTTCTGAATCATTAAGGCGGAGTTTCTCGTGACGATTTTCCTGAGATGGTTGGAGTGAATACTGATGGCTTGGATGTTGAAGATTCACCATGTATGGAGACTTAAGAGTCGCTTTGCGGTGATGATAACAATGGTGAAATATTATTCATATTGGATGGCTGATCAAGTGCTTATTCTTTGTCGTCATCACTTGTTCCATAATGTAATGCAAGATTTGTGTCTCTACGTGATATGTTCCCACTCACATGCTCATTAAATACTATATCACGATTGATGATTGTTTTCTTTTGTTCTGGATCAAAAAGCCTATACGCTTTTGACTTTGTGTAGTTCAAGTAGTTTTAGCCCACAAAGATGTATCTTTTGGACTTCCCTTCAAGCTTGTGTCAATTGTTAGTAACCACGACATAACACATACAACCAAATACTTGTAAATGTGTGACTGTGGGTATCAGGCTTCGAAAGGAGTTTTATTACATACAACTTTTGTAGGTGATATATTAAGAAGATACACTGTTGTGGCGTAACACCCGGTTTTCCATACAAAGTATACCCAAAATTTTCAAACACATAACACATAATCAAATGGGTATACTTGTACTCAAACCACGAAAACAAGATGTTATCACATATTTAATTACACAAAAGGCTCCTCACAAAAGATCAGGCATTACAAATAAAATCCAACACGACTAAATGACATGCTCTAAGTTGTCCATCTCTCTTTATCACATGCCTTCCATATCAATGCTCTAAGTTGTCCATGTCTCTTTATCACATGCCTTCCATATCAATGCTACATATACTTGCAAAACAACATACAACTCAAATGTAAGCTTATAAAAAGCTTACTGAAAAATCTCACAGCTCGACATCAACACAAGATGTGTTAGTATATATAGATATATAAAGATATGATATCAACCATATCTTACAACACAGTCTACAAATCTCACTCAATACACATTCTCATATCTCCCTCTTGCTAATCTCATTAGCAAGTGTATATCTCCTCCTCATATCTAAAACCTGCAATCACATTAGCTTTACAAACACCAACTACTTATTAACAAACATCAACTCATCAATAAGTACCAAAACCGGTACTGCTCGTAAACTCAATCACACACTTGCATGTACTCATTCCATCATCAACTATACTCAACTATAACAACCCTCATGGTTGTAAAAATCAGACTCAAAGACTCCTTAACTCAACCACGCTAGCATTTACTCTATTAGTTATTTAGTATTAATTTATACTAACTCATATATTGTTATCCTCAACTATAACAAAATCACTCTAACACTCAGCTACCACAATAACAACATAACATATATACTCTACATACAGCAAAGGGTATCTCTACTCAAGTACTAGAGAGTACTCACCTAGTAGTAGATCAGGACGTATCTCTCCCGAGCTTCTCGTATCTGTCTCCTTCTTGAATGTATTAGTTGGGCTAAAACATAACACATCAGGTCTCAATCACCCTCAAACATCCCAACTAACATAACTCACGCTCAACCATTGAAAAGAGGTGAAAAACCCCAAAGATCACAGTTAGCGCCGCTAACTTATAGGTTAACGCCGCTAACCTGTCTGGTTCAATCATTTTCGTGACTTAACTCATTCAGCCACTGAAACTCAATAATTTTCATACCAAATGCTAAGGAAAGTACTCTATTAACATATAACCAACATCATATATTAATATAATGACTCAATTTCGTGAATTTGAACATCTAGTTTTTCAAAACCCCAAAACTCAATAAAAAACACATACCTCTTGGATTTATGGATCAAGAACAAGTTCTTGCTGTTAGACTCAATCTCCCTTAGCTCTTACGTGGTTTCCCTCGATCAATTTGGTGAAATTTGTGTTCAATTGGCACTAAAATCAATTTGGGTGTTATTTGGCTTGAAATGAACATTTACAGTCGTACAAAGGGTCTGATCGCGCGACATTAGTGTCGCTAAGCTAAGGGCTAAGCGTCGCTAACTTGCAACTAAAACTCTTTAAATTTTCAATAGAACACTGTACATAACTCAAACTCATATCCAACATGATCCAAATTGAAATTAATACGTAAGAAAAGACTCCTACCTCTTCTTATTCATCAAACAACTCAAACTCAATATCCATACACAAAGATTTGCTATAACTCCACATTAACAACTCACTAGACATGCTTAGCAAATAAACCCAACAACTTACTTGCATAAGCATCTTGGTTAGGAAATAGGTCTCACAAGTTCTCCCTTCCTTCAAAATATTTCGTCCTCGGTATATCTTGGAATAGGTGTGGTTATTTACTAATAATACTCATTATGCAACCACCTCACCTACTTATCTCATACAACATGTACATACCCTCGCATCTCGTTTACTCATAATATAACTGAAAAACAAAACCTTTTTCAGCATACATTACACTTAGAGATTTTCTCACACAATTTCTCTTTCCGCAAAATGTCAACGCCTGCTATCATCCTCATGGCCTGCGAGTCCAACTATATAATCAATTATGGTACATAAACATCACTGTTGGTACGTACTTAGATCTTAACAACATAACCTCATAAGATGATCACCACTCTTTCAGGGCATACCTTTTGCTATAGCATCGTCGACACCTTTCGCTATAGCATCGTCGACACCAAGGCATCTCACCTTACTCCTCAAGTGATACTCCAACTACTATCATCATCTGCGTAAACTCATATCTATGGCTCACATTGAGCCACATTCTCAGCGTAACATATACTTTCTCTATTTCAACACTAGTCCCATATAACCATCTGGGATTCAACTTCCGTTTCAAATCTCCTTGAAATGGTTTACTCTAACTCAATAGGGAAAACGGTCTCACTGATTCCAAACAATTTCTCTCTCAATTTACTCCTCCAATCGCAGCATGCTAGTTATTGATTTCTCCTACTAACACATTCTCATCGATCGAGGTAGGAGAAACACTCATATAACATAAAAGACACAAACATCAAAATATCTCACTCACGTTACACGACTTATTACATTAGGATAAAATCCAAGAATAAATAAACATTTAGAAACTATCTCGAGTTTCACTCGCATCTTCTCTCGAATTAGTATTTAACCCTCAACACTTTGCTCACACAAGACCCCTACACTTTGGCAATATTTGATTTTGACCGCCCATGAACGAACTCGTGATCAGCTAGGACAGCTCGTAGATAATCAATATAAACTTCGATACCACGTGCTATTAGTGTTGTAACTAGGCTGTTGAACTATGTGCGAGTGGAGAGACCAGCTAAGATTATGAGAACTAGGTCTTTGGGATGAACAGGTTCACCTATCAAGGCTAGCGAATCAGCATAGCCTTTGGCACGTTGCAGGTAGGTCATGATAGGTCCATCACTATCAATCTCAAGTTTCAGAAGATTGGTTTCAATGTAAGTTCTCGGGAGAGACTGGATGGTTCATATGCATGATGCAGCGCATCCCGTATTTTGTGAGATGGGCGTTTTCCATAAAAAACACCACGTGATTGCTCAGATATGGAGGAAAGACGAACCATCTTTATGTGAGCATCGTTTTCATTCCAGATTGCAAAATTATAGTTTGGAACCTGAGCGTTTTTTGCACCAGTAGCGGTTGAAGGAGGGCATGAAATTGTTCCATTAAGATAGCGGATGAGTTTGTATGTTGAGAGGAAGGGTTCCACCATGGTTTTCTAGAATTGGAAGTTGTCTTGGTTGAGAAGAAACGCCCACCCATGATGGGAGTGAGCATCTTTTTCAGTAGATGTAAAAGCCATGAGACATGGAGCCATGATCGATGGTTAAGAGGTGATTGTTGTCGGAGGTTGACTCAGAGAGGCTGCCAGGGATTCTGGTAGCGGCGGCTTGGTTAAGGTTAGAAGCAATTGGGCTCTGATACCATAACAAACCACAATTTAGGAAAAGATAATTTTTTGTATCATTAAACGTAATCAGGGGAATACATATATGGGATGTATTTACACATAGCCCCTTAGACTAAAGATAACTTGCTAAACTAATGACATAGATTGATACTTCTTTGGACGTGACTGCAGCTGTAATCCGAGGAAGGATTGCTTCATGAATTGCTTGTTGAATGAAAAACAACGCTTTGGCGTCCTTCTTTTGATTTTCTTTTTGACGACACTCGTCACCACTTCCTTCTGCATACCCTTTTCAACAATCTCCGACAAATCCTGTGACTTGATGAGGGTCTTCATCTTTGTAATCCAGAACTTGTAAGATTCACCTTTAAAGATGGGAATTTAAGCCTAAGACACGCTTATAGACGAGTCTTTTTGTGCCATTTGATGATTGCGACAGGCGTCTCTCAGGTGTGACAGGTCTCATACCAGAATGTTGGAACAAAATAATTCTTTAAGTGTGAAAAGAGAGTATTTGTAGAACTCTCGTGTATATTTATTGATCAATAAGCAAGCTTTTAATTACAAGATGAAAATAACAGTAAAACTAAAAAGGTGCAAGACTAACAGGAGAACTAGAAATAACTAAGCTAGCGGTTATTAAGATTAATTCAGATGGTCCTAATTTTATTGAATCATATTTGAATCATTCTTCAACAATGTCAATTGGTAAAATCGTCATATTCTCCGACTACTTCATCAGCAAAGGTTTGATTTTTCCCGATTATTAAGGTTGAGTGACAAACGACTACCTAACACTATTGCATTACACACATGCATGTTTGTAGAATTTGTAACTATTCCCTATTTTGAGGTAGTGGATGCAAGCTTTCAAACCAGAAAAGAAGAGGACAAGAGATTTGACTAATGTTGTTGCTTGTGTGTTTTGGTGCCTTAGAAGAACGAGGATCGGCATAATCTTCCAAAATGATCGTAAATTAGCTACAAAGATTGTTAAAGACGCTCAACTTTCATCTTTCCTTTGGATTAGTAATTGATGCATGGTAGCAAAATTTAATTGGGTGGATTGGTGTTGTCATCCATTCGAAATTTCTTACTTTTGCTTCCATATATTCTTCTTAGTTTTAAAATTTGCTTTGCGCGTTCATAGTTCTAAATTAATTCGCCATTCTAAAAAAATATTAAATTGTTTCTTACCTTAGCTTAATATTTAGATTAATTTTTGTTAAATAGTGAATTGGAAATTAAAACTCGTATGAATTGTAAACACGCGCGCTGCCGCCCATTAACTGTCCGCGTCGCGTGGGCCGTGAACTGCTAGGGTTTCATGTAAAGCCTATAAATACAAAGGCTGGTTATTAGGGTTTAGGGTTGTTGTTCAAATCAGAAGTCGTTAGTCAGAGGAGGCCAATTTACTAGTAATCTAGGTACGCTCTGTAACACCTGTATTTAGTTCTGGAATAAAGAATACTCTCTCCTGCCCATGGACGTAGGTCATCTTGGACCGAACCACGTAAGTCTCTGTGTCGTTACTTTGTGTTTATATTTCCGCATTTATATTCTCGTTATTATTCCTGGACAATAGGCTATAGATTTAGGTCTATTTCCTAACAAGTGGTATCAGAGCCGCGGTTTCAGATCTGTAGAGTTATAGATCTGTGGTTATTAGCGGTTTTAGGTCTGCGTGTTTTAGATCTGGTTGATTGAAGTCGGTAGTAGATCTAGGGTTTACGGCCGCGCCGCGTCGCGTTTGTTGAAAAACCGTGTCGCGCCTGTTGAAGGAACGCGTCTGTTGAAGACCGCATCTGTTCAAGCCCGCGTCGCCCCATGTTGAAGTCCGCGCCGCGGCGACGACGAGCAGTAAGCAGTTTCAGATTTACTTGTTTATCAAAGACTACAAGGATTGGTTGATTGAAGATGTCATCTCACAAGTTCGATTTGGAGAAGTTCAATGGCTCGAATGATTTCACTTTTTGGAAGTTAAAGATGAAGGCTCTTCTAGTTCAATAAGGATGCGCAGTTGCAGGAAGGAGAATATGCAAAGGACACGATAGATGCTGTGAAGAAGGAGATCGAGGGGAAAGCACATAGTGCTATTCTTTTGAGCATGACGGATGAGGTGTTTAGGGAAGTTGTTGATCAACCCACTGCTACCGATATTTGGAAGAAGCTCTGTGATACATATCAGAACAGTTCTTTGACAAATAGGCTGTATCAGAAGCTACGGTTGTACACTTTCCGGATGGCAGAAGGTACTCAAGTAAAAGACCATCTTGATTCTTTCAATCGTATTATTCTAGATCTTCAAGGAGTAGGAGTAAAGATTGATGATGAGGATCAAGACCTTATTTTGTTATGTTAACTGCCGAATTCACATGAGAACTTTGTTGATGCTATGTTGTATGGAAGAACAACAATTACAGTGAATGATGTAAAGGTTTCTCTGCTGTCCAAGGAACTCAAACGTAGAGTTTCTGGGAATGAGGAGACATCCGGTTCAGGTCTGTTCGTTGGCAGAGGAAGGACATCGGATAAGAAAGATGGTGGAAATCGGAGCAAGTCACGTTCAAAATCGAAAGTTTCTGAAAAAGTCAAGTGTTATAACTTCAAGGAGAAGCGCCACTTCAAGAGAAATTTTCCATTGCTGAACGGGGGGAAGGGAGAAAATAGCAACAATGGCAGTGCGACTATTGTTCAGGATGGTTCTGAAGAAGAAGACATAGGTGATGTGTTGACTGTTTGTAAATCTAGTTCTGTTGATGCTTGGGTCTTGGATATTGGGGGATCTTATCATATAACTTTCCATCGTGACTGGTTCGAATCTTTTAAAGACTTGAAAGGAATGTTAAAGTTGGGTGATGATTGGGTTGCTCAGGTCAAAGGAAGCGGTACGGTAGATATTATGATGCACGATGGTATGGTCAGAAAGCTTGATTGCTGGTATGTTCTGGATCTTCGTAAGAACTTAATTTCTCTTACTACCTTAGCAAAGAATGGGTTGAAATACTCTGGTGAAGATGACTGGGTGAAGGTTACCAAGGGCTCTCTAGTAGTTATGAAAAGAAAGGTGTAGAAGAGTGGGATTCCTGTCTTAGAAGGAAATTTGGTTAGGGGAACAGTGGCGGTTACTCAATACTTAGAGAGTAGTAATGATAAGACAGAGTTGTGGCATAGAAGGTATGGACATATGAGTGAGAAGGGTATGTCAATTCTGAGTAAACAGGGGCTGTTTGGTGGTGAGCTAACTAGAAAACTCAAGTTTTGTGAGGCTTGTGTCAAAGGCAAGCAACGCAGGGTGAAGTTTAGTTCGGGTAAACACACAAGCAAGGAAATTCTGGAGTACATTCATTCAGATTTGTGGGGTCCCTCTCCGGTCGAGTCTTATAAAGGTCATCGATACTTTGTGACTTTCATTGATAACTACTCAAGGAAGGTTTGGATATATTTTCTGAAGACTAAAGAAGAAGTGTTTGGGAAGTTCAAGGAGTAGAAGACGATGATTGAAAAACGGACCGGAAAATCTGTCAAGACACTTATAACTGACAATGGGTTGGTGTTCTGTAATGCCCCGTTTGACAACTTCTGCAAGGCGGAAGGTATAGTGAGGCACCACACTATACGACACACACCACAGCAGAACGGAGTGGCAGAACGGATGAACCAAACACCGTTAGCGCGTGCTAGAAGCATGCGGTTATATGCTGATTTATCGAAGAAATTCTGGGCGGAAGCGGTTAATACTGCTTGCTATCTGGTGAACAGATCACCATCAACTGCAATCAACTTTAAGACTCCTCAAGAGGTATGGTCTGGAAAACCCTCTAACTATTTTGGTTTACGTATATTTGGTTGTCCAACTTATGCTCATGTTAATGATGGTAAACTTGAGGCGAGGGCAATGAAGTGCATATTTCTAGGATATGCACATGGAGTGAAAGGTTATCGTCTGTGGTGTACAGAAGAAGGGAGAACTCCAATATTTATTAATAGCAAAGACGTGACCTTTAATGAATCTGTTATGGTGAACCAAAGAGGAGGTGATACAAGTCATGTAGGGAAAGATCAAGGTGCCAACCAGAAGGTGGAGTTTGTCACACAAATTCCAAACAGAATGGTGATAAATGAAGAACATCATGTCGGTGATGATCAGCATAGACGTGATGAAACTCATGAACAGCCCAATGAGGATCAGTCTGGTGATGCAATGCCGATAGAGAGAATGATGAGGATGAATCTATAGCAAGGAAAAGAGAAAAAAGGAACACGAAGAAACCAGCTAGATATGCTGCATGTGTCACTAATGGTGATATTGGTTCTGTTGCATATGCACTAGCTGTTGGTGAAAACATTGGTACCGATGAGCCTCGGTCTTACAAAGAGGCGGTGGCAAGTAAAGAAGGATCAAGCTGGTTGATGGCGATGAATGAAGAGATGCAATCTCTTGAGAATAATGAAACGTGGGATCTTGTTCCATTACCGAAAGGAGTAAAACCGGTTGGATGCAAATGGGTCTTTAAGAAGAAGGAAGGAATTCCAGGTGTTGAACCAGCAAGGTTCAAGGCACGGTTAGTGCCGAAGGGTTTTTCTCAAAAGGAAGGAATCGACTATCACGAGGTTTTCTCACCGGTCGTGAAGCACAAGTCAATTCGGGTTCTTTTGACTATGGGAGTCGTTTAATCTAGAGCTTGAGCAGCTCGATGTCAAAACTGCATTTCTTCATGGAAGCTTGGAGGAGAAGATATATATGTCACAACCTGAAGGTTTTCCGGGTTCTAATAAGGATCATGTGTGTCTGTTGAAGAAGTCTCTTTATGGTTTGAAGCAGTCTCCTAGACAGTGGTACAAGAGATTTGATTCGTTTATGACTTCACATGGCTACATTCAGAATCAGTTTGATAATTGTGTCTACTTGAAGCAGTCGTCCAATGGGTCCTTTGTTTATCTGTTGCTATATGTTGATGATATGCTCATTGCAGCCAAGGAGATGGCTGAAATTAATAACTTGAAGAAACTTTTGGAAAGTGAGTTTGAAATAAAGGATTTGGGTGCAGCAAAGAAGATATTGGGGATGGAGATTCAGAGAGACAGGAAAGCGGAGTTGTTATATGTTTCTCAGCAGAAATATATTGAGAAAGTCTTGCAGTCTTTCGGTATGGATCAATCAAAACTAGTTGGAACTCCTTTGGCAGCGCATTTTAAATTAAACAGAAGTACTATACCAACTACGGATGAGGAAAAAGACTATATGAGTAGAGTTCCGTACTCAAGTGCAGTTGGAAGCCTTATGTATGTTATGGTCTGTACTAGACCTGATTTAGCACATGCAGTTAGTGTGGTTAGTAGGTTTATGAGTAATCCTGGGAAAGCTTACTAGGAAGCGGTCAAGTGGATCCTGCGATACTTGAAGGGACTAAGGATGTTTGTTTGGTTTATGGTGGTAATACTCATAGTAACTTGGTGGGATATGCAGACTTAGACTATAGTGGCGACTTGGTGAAAAGGAGATCGCTCACGTGTTATATTTTCACTTTGTTTAGATGTGCAGTCAGTTGGAAGTCAACTTTACAATCTACAGTTACCTTGTCTACAACTGAAGCGGAATACATGTCAATGACTGAAGGTATAAAGGAGTGTATCTGGCTACATGGTTTGGTGGAGAGTCTGGGGTTGAAGGTGGAGAAGCCTGTCTTGAACTGTGATAGTGAAAGCGCTTTGTGTCTAGCAAGGAATCCGGTTTATCATGAAAAGACAAAGCATATTGATATCCGGTTATATTTCATTCGTGACATAGTTGAAGAAGACAAGTTCTCAATCTTGAAGATCGATACCAAGGTGAATCCGGCAGATATGTTGACGAAGTCGTTACCCAAGGAGAAGTTCAAGCTATGCTTGAACTTGGTTGATGTTCGTAGGAGGTAAGTCCCTACGGGGCAAGCTGGCAGGAGACGAGAGGAAGTTTTTTGGTTTCTAGAGCGAGGTGGAGCTATGTTGAATTCGCAATTCAAGGTGGAGATTGTTAAATAATGAATTGGGAATTAAAACCCGTATAAATTGTAAACACGCGCGCCGCGGCCCATTAAGTTTCCGCGTCGCGTGGGCCGTGAACTGCTAGGGTACGGCTAAGGTTTCATGTAAAGCCTATAAATATAAAGACTAGTCATTAGGGTTTAGGGTTGTTGTTCAAATCAGAAGTCGTTAGTCAGAGGAGGCTTATTTACTAGTAATCTAGGTACGCTCTGTAACACCTGTATTTAGCTCTAGAATAAAGAATACTCTCTCCTGCCCGTGGACGTAGGTCATCTTGGACCGAACCACGTAAATCTCTGTGTCGTTACTTTGTGTTTATATTTCCGCATTTATATTCTCGTTATTATTCCTGGGCAATAGGCTATAGAATTATGTCTATTTCCTAACAATTTTGTTCAAGTGGTCCGGTTCAACATAATTTAATGGATGTAACCTAAAAGGCAAGTTTTCTATTTCATTATGTTAGCCTGCTCAATTTCATTGCCATATTGCAATAGATGATCGTTTTCAACTCCTCAAATAAGACTTCATTTACTTTTCATAACATAATATATGTTACGCACTTCGACTTTAGTTAGTCAATATTGTTAAAGAACGACTTCATTTGCAATGTCAAAAATTAGTGTAAGTATTTCCACGTTGGAGAAAATAACTGCTACTGATATCGAGCTTTCATACAATGGACATAGAAAGAGTAATAATTATTAAAATTTAAAAAATATAACCCAATCACTAGTATTTCAGCTACGTTTGGCATTAAGAATTTTGATGGGTAGCTCCAATTTTGTTTGGAAGGAAAATATTTATTTTCACGAAGTCAATGGTCGGTCTCTGAAACAATTTCTGTATTGTTGTGTACTTTTCTGCAGATATGTACAAGAAGTTGAATATTTAATATCTGCATATCTTTTCATCCGAACCCAAACAGGAAAAAGAATATAAATAGAAAATAACATGCTAGAATTCAAGAGTAAAAAGAATCATTGACTCAAGCAAGCCCACACCAAGTATGTGTATATGTATATATATACATATAACTTAAGACAACTGCAACCAACTGCAATTATATATCATTACTCTAAAGAAAGACATTATTTTGTTATCCTATTGAGACCAAAAATGGAAATTAGTGGTCCATCACCAATCGTTCCTTTTCTAATAGTGAATGCTCTTGCCCTCATAATCTTCAGTCCTATGGTGCAAAACTTGGTTATGATTCCTATTTTATTGATACTAGTCATATACTTCTTTTCTTCATTCTTTTCTACCCAAGATACTTCTGCAAATTCATTTCAGTATCAAAGTGGAGCTGGTTATGAGAGTGAGGGAGGTTTTGGATTTGGAGCTTTCCTATTAATCATGATATTCCTTGTTCTCTGCCAAGTGTTATGATGACCTTGTTTTTGCCCTATGTCAAAAGGTAGTTGAAGATGGTCATACCGACTATTACTATGGTATCATAAACATTGTTACTTATACAAGCAAGTTGAGGATATGTAACGCATACGAGTTTTTGGGTTGTCCAAAAGTTGTGTGTGGCTATACGATGGAGATGATAAACGTGTGCATGTATCTTACCGTTAAAGCTTGTTCGTGCTTGTAATCCAGTTTTTTAGGTTCCACAATACTTCCAAGTTTATTTAGTTATTATAGTTACAATTGTGATGTTTTCATAGATTTAACTATAATCTATACAAAAGCTATTGAAAAATTGTGACCATATATATACCATTTTTATAGCTTCATATACCATTATGTTTGGAAGAGCTCATGTATGTACAAATTACCGTACCCTCTGTTAAAGCTTGAAGTGCAACACGGATCAATGTAATATAAAACCTGATCTTTTTCATTTGTGATAATAACTGGTATGAGAATTTATTATTGTCATAGTAGATTTCGGTAATCCTTGGATTTCTTTTCTAGTTTCCGGTAATATGTTGTTTCTGTAATTACATTATTTTACATAGGTATTTAACATTGTATATGCTCCTTGGTAAAATACGGTTTTTTATTTTAGCAATTTTTACGATCAACGACTCCATGCCTTCAACGACATTCAGACACTGTACTTGAGCAAATCTGATTCAATCTCGAATTATAACATGCGCTCAGTTTTCTCAAGAGCTAGTGGAATATCACTACAAGGATCTGAGTTATTACCGGCGACAAATATCGCCGCTACAGACTGTCAAAGTCGCCGCTAATACCTTTACCGGCGACAAATCGCCGCTAATGCGTCGCCGCAAATAGTGTGTCGCTAATGCTTAGAAATCGTCGCTAATGCGTCGCCGGTAATACCTGTCACCGCTGAAGACTGACGTCGCCGCTAAAGATGTCGCTGCTAATGGTTGACTCAGTTTCCGGTGATGACGTGTCACCGGAGATGGCGTCGCCGCTACAGGTGACAAGGTGTCGCCGCTAAAGGGTTTTTAAATTATTTTTTTAAATTATTTTTTTAAATTATTATTATTATTATTATTATTATTATTATTATTATTATATTTTTTAGAATTATGAATATTTTTAATATAAAACCAAAATTGTAATAAATGAAACAACATACGAGATAAACAATTCCAAACAAATACTAATATCTAAAACATAATCTTCTTTACACAAATTAAAAGAGTCACACAACAAAAATAAGAAATTACTCTAAGTCGTCGTCCTGAACATCTTGATCATCTTGATCGCCTCCATCACCTTGGGTATCCCCAGCACCCTTGCTCGTTCCACCACCGTGCCCTGGCGTGTACGTACGTAACAATTCTGCCAACGCATCTCTATGTCTTGGATCCTCAAGCATCTGTGCAAGCGCATCCTTAAAAAAAATAAAAATGTATATTATTAGTTAAAAACAAATTAAGTATTTAACAATGAAGTAGTTAACAATTAATATTTACCTTTGTAGGTGCTTCTTGGGAAGGTTGACCTACATCAAAATGAGGCGGTATTGTTGCAGTCACAGGAGGTTTACGGACAACCCCTTTGTAATGTCCACGGCGAGAACCCAACACCTTTTCAAATACCCCAACTTCATTCGCGGGTTCCGGGGAGGGATCATTTAATAACTCAAACTCACGTTCCAACTCAATCTGCATTTTACATAAATAAATAAAAAGTTAGCATTTTACATATATTAAATATAATAATGATGTTGAACTAATTTTTTTGTATAAACACTTACATATTGTTGATAAGCCAGGTCAATGTCCCATGTCCCATCTTTGCGGGTGTGAGCCTTTTTGAATTGTTCGATTTTCTTTCTACCCTGTTTAACAATAAAAAATTAGATTTGAAACAAGCGGTAATATATATACAAAGCATTACTGATTTGAAACAAGCGTTGCTATATGTGCTTGTCCCCCCACGGTTGGTGTATTGTTGTTTTTGACGGGTTCCTTTGTTAGCATCAGAACGTTTTCGATATTCTGGTGTGCATAAAAAGTCTACAGCTTTGTTCCAATTTTGAAGAGGCATACCCTCGAGGGGGGGGGGGGGTGAGTTCTAGCCTTGTCTATATCCTTATATCCTCCTGCGTCATCAAACTCAGTTTTTGTATCACTTTTTCGGTCTCTATACCGCTTCATCAGCACCGCATCAATACCACCCGTCAAATGCATACGCTCGCAATCATCCTCAATCGCTTCAAAATCGAAGTTCCTCTACAAATTGAAAATAACTTAGTCAAGTAAAAAATAAATAAATAAATAACATACAAAAATAAAGTTATATAAATAGTTTACCTTGAGATGCTGTATTAATGCATCCTTCTCGGCTTTGGTAACACTTTTCCAATCTTTTCGATCAAAGGGCATGTTATTCCACATGTATATCCCCACCTCACGAACAAAAAGGTCATACGGTCTACCAACCGGGGTATAGTAGTAGCTCTATCAAACTCCAATGTCAATTTTCGCCCTGTCTTATCGCGTTGTCGTTGCAGTTCAAGGTTTTTAGCTTTGCCTATCATTTTTCTTCTCGCCGGTACACCTGCAATATAAATTTAAAAATATTAGTCACGATTGTTATAATAAATGAATAAATACAATAAATTAAAAAGTTATAATAACAGTTACCATCCATCTCATGTAGACCCGCGCCTCTCCAAGGCGGAAGTGGTGGATCCCCGGCCCCATCTCCACCATGGCCCATCACATCGGCCATGATATAAAGTAGCATAATCCAAAACGATGTCATCTCCTAACAAATAAATAAATTACAATTGTTTTAATGATCTTCTTCACCCTCGGATACTTCAGTGTCATAAGCAGACTCTGTATCATAATCAGTATCAGCATTATCAATCTCGCAATCAATCACTCTATTGACGGTAACCGTTGGAGGATCAACTTCAGTATCAGAGTCGTCATCGGTATCATAATTAGGAATGTTTTGAAAGTATTGACTCAAATCGATTACAATACCACAATTAGATGAAGTGGGGTTATGAACGACGTCGACATTTTCGGCTAAGACGATGTCATCATTTGGGACGCCGTTGTGAACATCCCAAATTTTTCGATGGTTGACCTCCTTGACGACCCACCAAGGATGATAGTTTTGGTTTCTTCGAGAAGGTTCTCGGATAAAAAATACTTGTTTGGCTTGGGATGCAAATATGAGTTGTTCATTTTTGTATATTTCACGTTCTGTGTTGATACTGGTGATATTATTTTCTGTTCGAGTATCAAACCACTTGCAGCGAAATAGTACAGCTGAAAACTCATACGTATATTGCACCTCAATAATTTCTTCTAATTGGCCATAATATTTTTCACCGTTCTCGCCGACCGCTAGCACCCCAGAGTTTTGCGTTCTTCGTTGTGCGTCACGATCAAGTACCATAAACCTAACACCGTTGACTATGCAAGCAGTGTAAGTAGATTTAGTGTGTAGGGTTTAGGATTAAATAAATTTATGTTTTTGTTTTGTGTTTACGGTTTAAATTTAGAGTTTAGGTTCAAATAAGTTTATATATTTTATTTTAGGTTAATTAGGTTTAAATAATTTTATTAAAACGTTACATTAACGTATAACTTTATTTTTTATAATTTGCGATTTAGACGTTATATTTAAAATGATTTAAAAAATCTATATAATTAAGTATTTAATAATTAAGTTTACAATTTAAACATTATATTTTTTATAATTTACAATTTAAACATTATATTTTTTAGAATTACGATTTAAACGTTATATTTAAAACGATCTAAACGTTACATTTATAACAAATCAAATAATTAATAATTAAGTACTTAACAATTAAGTTTTTAACATAAGCATTAAGTTCTTAATAATTAAGTTCTTAAAAATTAAGCACTTATCAAAAACATTTCCAAACATATTATATTTTCCAAATCATTTTTCAAATTAAGCACTTAATAATTAAACACTTAAAAATTAAGTACTAAACACATTAAGAACTTAACACCATCACATTATACATTTTCCAAATCATTTTCCAAATTTCCAAATCATTTTCCAAACATATTATATATTCCAAATCATTTTCCATGTTAAGCACTTAATAATTAATCACTTAAAAATTAAGTTCTTAACATATTAAGAACTTAACACCATCACTTCCAAAACAAATCAAAACCATTAAACATTTTCTCATAAACCATTAAGAGCTTATAATAAGTCATTTTTCAAGAACTTAACACATTAAGAACTTAACATATTAAGACTTTAACAAAATTGCAAAAATCATTAACATATACTTAGGGTGGTAGATGTTGTTTCTGAAGCAGGTGGCCGATGGTGGGGCGTTTTTCCGGCAGCCTCCGATGGTGTTCTTGGTGGTGGTGGTGGTGGTTCTAACAAGAGAAAAAGTTGGTTAAAAATCAACATTTAAAACAATATAAGTAGATAACCAAAAAAACTTACACAATAGATGATAAACCTCGCCGGAAAAGAGAAGCTAATCGCCGGAAAAAAAGCGTGTCGCCGGAATTAGCTCGGGAACGCCGGTAAAGAGAAGCAAATCGCCGGTACAAGTGAAAGAGAGCACCAGGGGTTGCTTTGGGGTGGTGGTGGTCGGAAAATATTGTTCAATCGCCGGAATAATCGAGAGAAAATGAGAGGGTTGTTTGGGTTGCGTAACAGACGAAATGGGGAGCTGAAGAAGGTAAGCTTGTTCGTAGACTTGTAGCGGCGACGCAATTAGGGTTTTACCGGCGACATGGCAATAGCGGCGACGGGTTAAAAACCCGCTTCCTTTCTGGACCGTCAGATGGTAACGCAATCGACGGTTAAGATGGCGATCCGCGTGACAAAGAAATAGCGGCGACGGGTGGAATTAGTGGCGACGCGTATGGAGGGAAATTTTCCCGCTTCCTTTTTCACCGTCGGATCAAGGAATTCACGTACAGCTGAGATTGTAAATGACATGGATCGCTGAGCTGGCAATACCGTCGGATCAAGGAATTCACGTACAAGAGACGCGTGTTCTCTATGTCGCCGGTAATACCGGCTGTCGCCGCTAATGGCGTCGCCGGTATTGCCAGTGTTTCTTGTAGTGTATATAAAAAATGGTCTTGAAATTTTGTTCAAACTTTATGAGTGATACTCTAGGTACTCATCGTATTCAAGTTAACCTGGTTTTTTGTCCTTCTCCTTAGTATTCTTTGATTTTTTATTTTTGTCAACAAACCAATCTTTTCCCTGTTCTGGAGATCTACCACAGCCAACAAAACCACAGACTTTTAGGCTGTTCTACAGTAACCAGATATGATCACTATCACTTGGTCTCCTATTGATTTAGTCATTATAGTCTCTTCTTGTCCAAACCTGTTTTGAATTAATTCAAGAATAACTTGTCTGTTCAAACTCGCTATATATCGTTCGTCCTGTTGGTGATTTTAGTGTCACCCTACATTTTAGTTAATGGGAATAATTAGTATTTCAATGGGTTCATACTTTATTTCATATACAAGTTAGGAAGGGCAGCGCCCCAAAACAAAAACGATTTTCAGGATTCGGTTTATATGATAATGATTAGACACTATCCGCCCCTGTAACCGCTCCTACTTTATAGGATTCAGTTTTTCTGGTATAAACAATCATATTAACGATCAAATTGAGATACGACAAACACACGAATTCTCTCTACTTTCTAAAACCGTGAACTCTTTATTGTGCCTAATAACGAGTTTGATTCTTCAAGAATTATCAAGAATCTGAATTTCATGAACCCAGACATATGATCGAAATATCAAATTCGAAAAGTGATTCACATGACTTTTGAAGCAGTCTGTGATTACAAAAACACCCTATTTCTACCATTACCCCAACACTTCCTAGATGGTAATGATTATGTGATATGCCATCATCATTTGGCCATTCCCCTGAAGTCTTTTGGACTCTAAAGTTATGTCACAAGATACACTGTAGCTGTAGCTCCTGATATTGCATTTGCCAAACAAAGTGAGGATTTGCACATTTCTTGATGCATTGACTACTACACAGGTTCACCAACAGTTTCATGGATACACTATTGCAAAACAAGTGATGAACTTGATAGCCAGAAGTTTCGCGAACATCGGTCTTTCTCATGCATAGCAATTATGGTAAGCTTTTCAGAGCACATAAATACAACCCGCTCAATTTCTTGGTCAATACATTTCACATATACAATCAACTCAATGTTACAACCTCTCATACCCAAGAACTTGGAACTTTTTTCGGTAAGCTCCATCTCATCACTCTACCAATGAGTCTCACTAAAATATGTGAGATTGTCCAAGCATCACCACTTCACCGATATCCTCTTCACAATTGGCGCTACTATTTAACCTGTTGATCAGTGAACAAACTCTGTGGGTTGGTTCCTAATTCCCACTCTGATACAAGACTTTGTTACACGATCAAATTTTCAGTCTGAAAGGCAAACCTCATGATCTAGAATTTGCAGCTATTTGAAACTTGCGTCACTCTTCTTTGTGAAATCGTTAGCACGTTTGCTTATCAATTGTCCAATTCGTTAGTCCAAAAGTTGTAATGTCAAACACCCAAAACATGATGTTTTAACTTGTCCTAAGTGTTTGCAATTATGTGCAACACAAAGGATATATTATCTATATTTGATCGTATGCGAACCTATGCAGTCAATCACTAATTAAGGTGTATTTTAAATGAATTAATGAATAATAATATTTATAGTATAGAAATTTATTATTCATCAATTTAGATAAAATTAGTAAATACTACTTGTTTAGTATTTATTGGTCAAAAAGAAAATAAATAAATAAAAACAGAATACGCAATACTTGTTTCTTATTATCTACCATTCAAAAGTTGAATAAACAAAAAGAGTTTTGTTACAATAATTGAAATAGAAAATTGCAAAAGTGGTGCTTGGTTTATTGATTTCTTTAATATTTGTCAAGACGGTTTCAAATTTGTATGGTTTGGCCACTCTCGGCTAGTTTGGATATAGATCAAGTCATTATCAAGCACGAAATGACTATATTACCATTAACACACACACACACACACATATATATATATATATATATATATATATATATATATATATATATATATATATATATATATATATATATATATATATATATATAGGATCAAATGTAACTGTATAAATACTGTGTAACCTTGTAACTAAAATCTTATAAATCCGGTAACTGACTCCTATAATTATGAGCAGAGACATAATAGTAATCGACATATAAATAAATACATTTTAAATTAATAAAATCCTATAAATTCGGTAACCGACTCCTATAATTACGAAAATTAGTTTTTTCCTGAATTCTGATTGGCTTACACTGTCATACAAAGTACAATAATTATCAGTTTTAGAATAACCTATATATATATATATATATATATATATATATATATATATATATATATATATATATATTATGTTTGTTTTAATATTTTATTGTTAATTAAGAGATAAAAGGGACCCACATGAGACAGACATATTCCATGTCAGAGCTGAACTACTCTCCCTCTTCTGTCCTACTCCCCACTCTCCCCCCTTTTGTCTTCACTGAAGACCTGAACTCGATGACATCACTGTACCTAAATCCTTACTCCTTAATTTTATGAAGTTTCCCAAATATGAATTGAATGTTTAACCGAATCCCAAAGGATTGCATACATGCAAGAATTAGCTTCAAAAAATAGTATTATAAGTTGTCTATTGGTATAGGTATTACAAGACATGTGCTTCTAGTGTGATTTTGAGGAGCATTATGTAAAACATTGGTCGATACAACCAATACACCACATATTAAGCTGAAATTGCATACAGAACGCTTAAATTATTGGTTATTTTAATAATCATGACATAAAGCGGAAGCTTAACCATATATCTTTAATCTTGAATCTGGTAAAAGAAATGAACAAGAGAGAATAAGAACGTATACCTGCTTCCATTGCATCTTCTGGATCTAACGGGTGAGATTGGGTTTCTAGTTGATCTCAAGACTACCTCTAAAGTCCCTCATCAAAGTCTCACAAATTTTGGTGTAAGTTGCGTATGTCTTGATCTGCTTCTCATCACATGTATATATTGATAGAGATATACCCTAATGTGAGAGATGGAAGGGATATGGAGGATCTTGAGCCAACCGGGAACTCAACCCACAAAGGTAAGTGTATATTCTAATAAAACCGGTCCATCAACAATTTTATACTATGAACATAATTAATCTGAATGTAAGGATAACAAAATGTATGCTTTTATGAAGTTGTCCCAAAATGATTTGATAATCTCCCACTCGACCGCGAATGTCTAAATGCAGATATAATTGTATAAGTGCTTTAATGTATGTTATCATTGTATTGGTACCCTCAAACAATCTCGTCCATTAATCATAATTGTATAGGATCAAAGCAGTCTTTGTTACAATCAACGTAACTAAACCCATCAATGGTCACATATACAAGTACAAGTAAATGACATAGATTAAACACAAATATGTAGGTTTAACTTCAAAGTAAACTTCCTACAAGTTCCCCTTGAAGTAAGATCAAACTTCAAATAAGTGAAAATAGTAATGGAATAAACTAAATTCTCAATTCTATACAGAAAAAAACATAATTATTCTTAACAAAAACATAAAGCACCAAAATAAAATGCAAAACTCCTACTAAAACAAAATATCATCAATCTTTATCATACACATGTGTATAGTATGCTCGTGAAAGACCTTGGGAGGTAATCCCTTTGTGAGCGGATCCAGTATCATGGAGTTGGTTATGATGTGCTTTATGAAGATTTTCCCATTTTGCATTGTTTCTTTAACAACCATAAACTTAATGTCAATATGATTTGACTTGGTAGAACTTCTGTTGCTGTTAGAATATTACACTGCTGACTTATTGTCACAAGAGAACTTTAATGGTCTTTCAACACCAATAATATGCAGCCCCGTGACAAAACTTCACAACCATATTTCATGATTTGATTCCTCAAAGCATGCTACAAATTCTGCACCATAGTGGAAGAAGTAATCGAAGTATGCTTAGCACTATTCCATGATATAGCTCCTCCTGCTAACAGGTAAATGTAGCCCGATGTGGACTTGTAAATGTCTTGTCATCTAAAAAAATTAGAATAAGAATATCCAATGATCTCCAAGACATCTGATTTCTTGTATGTTAGCATGTAGTCCTTTATTCTCTATAGTTATCTCAAAACCCTTTTAGCTGCTTTCCAATGGTCCATACCTAGATTGCTTAGATATCTTCCCAACATCCTTACAACAAATGATATATCGGGACATGTACACTTGAGCATACATAAGACTCCCAACAACTAAAGTAAGGAATATTTTGCATCTCTCTAACCTCAAGACCATTTTTAGGGAAATGATCGAGACTAAATTTCTCTCCTTTAGAAACAGGGGTGTTATCTGGTTTACGGTTTTGCATGTCAAATCTTTCAAGGATCTTTTCAATGTAGCCTTTTTATGATAATCCAAGAATTCCACGAGATATATCTCGTTGAATATGGATTCTTAATACAAAATAGGCTTCCATCGGATCTTTCATTTCAAAATAATTTGAAAGAAATCTCTTTCTTTCATATAAAAGCCCTAAATCATTGGTGAGCAAGATACCATCAACATACAAAACCATAAAGATATATTTGCTCCAACTGAAGTTGTGATACACACAATCTTCTACCACATTTGTCTCAAAACCAAACGAGACAATAATTTGATAAAATTTGTGGTACCATTGACAGGAGGCTTGCTTGAGCCCATATATAGATTTATTGAGTTTCCATACCATATTCTTTGAATCTTCAGAGACAAAGTTTTTTATTATGACATATCCATCTGATGTAACTCACGATTATAACATGCAACTGGTGTCATGATCAACCTAAAAGAGTCTTTCAACGAAAACGAAGAATAAGTCTTTTTAAACTCAATTCATTCCTTTTGAGTAACGCCATTATCTACAAAGTGATTTAGAAAGGGAGAGGATGTAAGGAATAACTTAACCTGGTGCCATCTTGTATGATAACCAGAAGTTTCCTTTTTAGGAAGTTGAATGACATTTGGATCATGAAGAGTGCGTTCAAATGCATAAAGTTATGCTGTAAGCAAGAGTTGAATTCTAAGATGGTTGGGGCAGGATCTTTATTGAGGAAGAAGCACATAATTCGGTCTACATATGTTAATCTGGTGGAGTATGCTAGCGTTATGTGTGAAATTATGCAATCAAGTTGATTGTCGCAAGGTCGGAGGATGTTGGACTATTGTAAGGCAATAGCATTTGTGTGGATTGTATATCTTGTTACACGTTACATCAGGGGTTAGATGTCGTGCTGATGCAGCACGGTAAGGTAATAGCATATACATTGGCTCTTTATCTCTATGTAGATGTTTTAGACTCGATGTACTGAGATATAGGGTGGCTAGACGAACAGAGCAGTGTACGGTGGCTCGACGCACTAGGAAACATGGTACATAGTATGCCCGACTATACGCACTGAGTGGATACACATGGCTCGACGTACAGAGTATGTGTTGCTCAGAGTGCTGAGCATATGTGCACGACTCAATGTACTTAGTGGAGTGGACTATTGAGTACTATAATGTACAAAGATCTGAGAGAAGGTTACTTCTGGCCACGGATGAAGTTGGAGCAGCAAATGCCAAAAAGTAGAGTTTTGGACTTTAGGGGAGGGGGCAGCTAGGATGTTTACCTCCCATCGGCTGAGTTCGCCTTTGTTGGCTATTGCCAACGATAGCCTCGGTATGTCATTTTCTGAGATGTCATACTTAAGAAAGCGTGGGAAGCCCATTTGTTGGGTAAGAAGGGAGAATTGTAAAAGAGTCATCGGTAAGATTCTGGCGTTTGACCGAGAGGCGTTAGAGTTGAATTTCTGGGACGAAATTCTAATAAGTGGGGGAGAGTTGTAACGCCCCGTTTTAGGTAGGTTCGTAAATTAGAAAATTTTATAATCTTTGCGAATAATAATAATAATAATAATAATAATAATAATAATAATAATAATTGTGTAAAGGTTTAGAAAACACTTGAGGGGTCTTATTGTCAATATGTCAAACTTAGAATGTTAAGTTTTATGCCTTTGGGTTAATTAAAATATCAAGTGAAAGCTAATGGACCATTATTGCAAATTCATGAAAGTTGCATGAGAGGGATTCTAGGGTTGATGTAGGTCGTCAGTGGGAACTAACATTTTGGTTAGTTATTTAGTTTTTCTCTTATTTTATCAACTCGGTATCGAGGTATTCCGCAATCGGGATTTCCATCGATTACTCGATGTTTGTTTAGATTCATAGTTTTTGATTTCAGTGGTATTAGTCAGTAGTTAGATCTGATATTTGATTGTGTGGTTTGGATTTGAGTTTGGTTTTGATTTATATGAAAGTAATCATTCGGTTTGATGTTATTTGCATTGTTGATGTTTGGATGTGTTTGGATTGATTGTTGCTTCTGGATTCTGAAATTAGTTTTTGATTTTAGTAACGAACTTTAGTCTAGGATTTGATTTGGGTTAGTTTAGTTCATGTTTGATTTGGTTTTGGCACTTGTTTGGTATATTTCTTTTATTGGTTTTTGGGAAAGTAGAAACAATACCGCTGGCTGTAGAGTGACACTACAATTGGTATACTGTCGTTCTATCTTGACCACGAAACTCCTGTGGATCGACCATGACTACCACTGTACTAGTGAGAGTGAGGTATTTTACTATTTTTGACCGCATGACGACAGCTGCGATGTCAAATTTTGGCGCCGTTGCCGGGGAGTTGTGTGCTTAGGATAGACGATCAGTAGGTTTGTTTCTTTTGATGTTTGATTTTAGTTTTTTTGATTTTGGTATGTGTGCATCATCATAATGGGCGATTACATGTACCCGGATCAGTATGAGTATTATGAAAATCCGACCGACACCTATTACGAGGATGATTACTACAATGGATGATTCGATGACAATGGATGGCGGACCGATGAGTCATCTCAACCTGAAAATTCTGTAACTTGGGCCCAAGTATTGGAACTCATGGTTGATACCTACCAAGTGCAGAAAGACTAGGCTGATGCTCTTGAAAGATTGCAAGTTTCATTAGATAAGTTTGAGGAAAGTAGGAAATGTTCACCATCCTCGCCAGAACCCGAGGCGAGTGATTTTTATACCAATGATAATGTGTGTGAACTTGCATCACCTCAATATGTGATGGAAGGGCATACACCTTGGGAAAGTCAAGAGACCACTGAGAGGGTCAAAAATGTTGTTGAGGAAGAGGTTGTAGGTGACAATGCTACATCTGACTCAACAACTTTTGATGTTTTTGAAAATGTTAACGATGTTGAGCTGGTGATGAGTGAATCCATACCATCACCAGACAATTTGGTTGATGAGGATGTTGAGGAGGAGTCTGCTAGTGACAGTACAGACCCCAGCCCCCTAATTCCTAAAAATTTTGAAAATTTTAAGCATTTTGAAAGTGAAGATCTGGTAATGAGTGAATCTGTACCATCACCAGATCAAACCAGTCGCTCACTCTTAGTCCCGATCCACCTGTTGGATGATGATCAAGAAGATGATGCCGACGAGTTGGTCTTTGAAAATAATAAACATGATTTTTGAAGGGTTTTCTAGCAAACAATGAACACAAAATAATCTTATGGTTCACATGCACCCTATTAAAGATCTATGTTTTCTTCTATGAAGATAATAAACTAAAACCTAGAGGCCAACAATTATTTCTAAAGTTCAAATCAGAAGAACCAACCTTTGAATCTTGTTCTTGAAGCTAGAAGCAAAAGTATCCTGCCTCAGATCCAAGTCATACCCACAGCAATGGAGAAGACAGTCCAGCAGAGTAATCTTGGTTGAAGTTGGTGTGAATAATGGGGAGCCAGAGGGTTCCTTTTATAGCCTCCTAGGGTTACACTTGAAACCCTAAGGAGCCTCCAAGTGGGCAAGCCTGTTGACCACTTGGACCAGATCCCTAAACCCTAATTAGGGTTTTCGCCAACCCTAGAGAAGCCTCCAAGGGTGGCGCCACTTTTGGCCCCTGGACTTCTCTTTGCCAGTTATTCAACTATTGAATAAATACAAACTAGTCCTCACACTTTTAATTAATTAATTTAATCACTAAATTAAATCCAATTAATTCTAGATTAAATCTCAATTAATTATTATGGTTTCTAATTAATATATTAACACTTAAATATATTAATAAACCATTTAACTAATTCTATTGATTTATTAAGCAATTAATAAATCAACTTTTTACTCTACCGAACTCTATCCTGACCTCCAGCTATGAGGGCAACCCAAATGGACTTTGCTTCAATTAACAAGATAAATATAGTTGTAAAGTCATGGCTTAGACACCTAATCCAACAGTCTCCCACTTGGATAAGTCTATGACTTTAATTTATCTTCTGATTAATAAACAACCTGCAGCTTCCTAGAAACTGCTGCCGAACTCTGACCTAGTCAGTTCCGTCCAAAGATAAGTGATCATATGATCCTTCGTCCAACAAGATATTTTCAGACACGAGACATGGATTGAGATAAATCTCTGTCCGATACTCTGTTTCCCGATTTCCGATTCTGCTTATGACTTTAAGACTTCTAATTGAACACATCAATTTAGTCCCGGCTGGCCAGCACTTTAGTCAACTTCAAAATCATCGAGCGGCCTACAGATATCTGTTTCCCATCAAGGTCAAGGAACGAATAAGCTTTGACTCATATGGTTGTGTCTTTTACTTATCAAATCGTACACAACAATGCGTTTTATAACATCGAGTTACCGATGCGTTTCGCATTATCAATGCACAACCGACTCGTAAATTTCAACTCATATGTCTCCGCTTCAAGATCATATGATATTATCGTCTCAACATTGCTCGTGATGTAATCCATGAAGCAATCTGTTGAGCGCGGGTTTATCCAATACTCAAATCTCTATTTCTAAGTACCCATGAACGTTGTAGCAGTCTTACTGCAATGTCTAACTCCTTAGACAATCTACAAACCAATTCACGACGGTCTTTGTTCATACTTACTCCCGAAAAGTATGAGCGACTGTGGACCTTTTGAATAATCAAATTATTCGGGAAGTGAAACATGCAAAATTGAAACTTAAAATCTGACTGGTGGCTACTATTGCCTAATTACCAAGTCTCCACGAGGTAATCACCAAGCAGGATTTTACATAAACTATTATCGGTTTCTAGATTCCTTTTAAACTATTTAATTCGTGTTATGTATCTATGTCTACTTGACCTTTCACTCTTTCTATGTATTCAAATGTTATACATTTATACACTTCATCCGATGATATTTCAATTTTGGTCATACCGTCATTCTCACTAACAACTCCATTCTTTGTACTGTGACTTTCCATGGTTCTCGGGATTTTTAGTCCACATGACCGCACCCTAAGACTATTTCGAGGTGTTACGATGTGCCGGTGAGCCACACGCGCTCCATCGGAATGCCAACGAAATTCTTTAACCATTAAGTCCTTATTTGAAAAACTCTTTTCAAATTGTTATCAACATTCTCCCCTAATCATTTTCCAATGATTTCTCATGTATGTACAAAATCCATTAAGTATTCCCAGCCAGGTCATATCCTGAATCTGACTCAGTATGCTCTAGTCATTAAGTCATCAAGACATGTTCATGACACTTCTGATCGATCCAAGAAACTTGTTGGATTCGATCTAGTCCTATTCCAAACCCTTTTGGAATCTTAGGATTACTTATAATCCTTGTGTCATGATTTTCAATAACTATTTCCTTTCGGAGACTCTTTTCCATGCATCTTGAATCTTATCAAGGTCATGCTTACTATGGCCATGTCTATAATGATGACAACATCTATCTGATAGCTGTCTATGGATTATGTGAGTATGCTGCACCTTCTTTGTATGCCAAATCATTACAATTTGCAATGATAGGAAACTCTTTTCCTGAGCTATGCATCTTGAGTCTCATCAAGATCATCTTGGCAGAGTTTCGATCTATCTCATAGACGTTTATAACCACCCGAGCATGCCGTATCTTTATTAAGTCTTTCATAGCGATCCGTCTCTTAACACCAAGTCATTACACTTTGTAATGAAAAGAGACGTTTCCTAGAAACAGTATGTAACACACATATTGAGATAGATGACAGCAATGCTCCCACTGGCTTTGACACGGTTATGGACTATTCACAAAATCCAGAGCTTTTGGTATATTTTGAGAATCCAAACCTTTCTGACATCTTAATGGATATCTTTCAGCTCATTCTCAAAATCCAATCTTTTGGTATACTCCGAGAATCTGAATATCCTTTCTTGCAAGATGCCCGCAGGAAAATCCCGGGCCCATGTACCTTTATACTGGCATATTCTTTGTGAGTTCCTATTAATGTACCGGTAATCCACACGCACTCCACTAACGACTTACAATATGCAGTATCCTTTCGGATTTCATCTTGTATTGAGAGCGCTTCTCTCGAAGTCAATTACTTGACTCTGAGTATCGTCTCACTCAACCGGATGTTCTGAAGGTAAGTTTCTGTCCATGTTGGTTTCTTTTGATGATTACTCCCACTGGTTTTAAGACCAGTTGTAAAATCAATCAAACTGTCACATGAACTGTATCTCGTCCTAAAGTTCTCTTAATTGGCAGCAACCGGGCTCACCAATGCTTCCAAGTAGTCGGATTGAAAATCCGTACCAACTATAGTGTTTTACCACTATTCGGTATGTCACTCCGATCATAACTACTTATGACGGTGATCAGTACTACTGGTCAAGAGAAGGTTATGTCAGTATTAAAACAGAAATCTGATTTCTGCTCTAAGCCTAGTGATGACTAAAGGTTATTTCACTTGGCTAATCCTGAACTCATTCAGGACAGTCCCAACTCCCACTGTCTCCTTAGAATATGAGTTCTTTCTAAAAGAGCTCTTTCTCTTCCAGGTACAGCGGGATAGCTAGTGAAATGACATTTCTGATTACGTTCAGGCCAGTCGTGAGGTTCGGACGAACACTACAAGACCCTGGACCATTAATGTACAAGTGGGACAATCCCAACTTTACATTTCAGACAATGTCTGCAAAACCTACTTAGTCGAAGGATGTGGTTGGAATCTGGTCTGACTGGTTTAGTATTCAATGTATCGGAAACTAATTGGCAATGTATCTCATACATTGAGGATCGAACTCTTTCGACCAACGCTCCATCATCTTCCCTAAGATACATTATAACTATTAATGCTCTTGGAAGTGAATAACTGTGAAACATTTTCCCATTTTATGTTGTCACTCAGGTTCTGTGGATCTCGTACTTCCTTTGAAGCCCTTGAACTGTTCAAAGATTCAATCCAATCGCTTATTCTGATAAGCGAGGTCATATTCGTCATACCGACTGACAAATATTGTGAAGTACAAACAATTGTGTTATATTCGGAGATTCGAGCAATACACAGCAACTGATGTGTTCGTTGCTTCTAATCTCAATCTCTTTTACATCTCTATGTAAGCTTATGACTTTGTTAATTCTGTTCAAGACTTGCAATCTTCAGTTGACTCTAAGTCAACTGATTCCAAAGTCCTATCCTTTGGATCTTTGGGTGATTCATTTCTTGCCACATATGCTTTATAAAGAACTTAATCATCATCTGACTCTAAGTCAAATGATTCCAAAGTCCTGTCCAACTGGATCTTTGGTTGATTCATTTCTTAACACATTAAGAGCTCAATTCATCATGTGACTCTAAGTCAAATGATTCCAAAGTCCTGTCCAACTGGACTTTTGGTTGAATTGATTCTTATGACATTTATCTTAACAATCATAAAAGGACACAATTCCTAAATCCAAACACTTTGGATGTATCAATATTCAAGTTATTACTAATCATGCATTCAACACAATCATACAACATTTCAAGGATATTTCAAACAACATGTGTTAAAAGAAAATTGATAATTTTATTAAAACAAAATCCTTGAACAATGTATTATATGATAGACAATGTCATACACATCTAATAAGCTAATAACATGATTTCAACATCTAACTAAACTCTAAAACTGCATGAGCTTCAGATCCAATCTGAATATGCTCCTATGCAACAACATCCCACATCCTACAGAGTCCATACATACAGAGCAAATGTGAGAAACACATCCTGTATCAAGGAACTAAGGATCAAGTGTTCTGAGTTTTAAGATATTCCTGAGTAGCCAAACTGTTCGGCTTCGGAGCATTTTCCAATCTTTCCGTGACTGTGTCCCACCCTGTGGATTCCCAGTTTGAACCATCGAGGAACCGGTCCAGACGATCTGGATCATTTCTTGATGTGTCATATTACTGGACTCAATCCCGAAGCAGCTGAATCAATGGAACTATGCTTCTCTATGAACGACTCATACAGAGTCAACATTGAATGCATATCCACGATTGTCTTATCTGGTTTCCCTTCCTGTACATCAGGATGAACGGATCAGCGAGTCGAGCTAATGCTTTAACTCCTAATCATAAAGGGAACCAAATTTATACAGTTCACCTATGTGTCTCTCAGTCTTGAGAACATGTGAACTGGTGCTACTTCCTGCACACTTCAAACTCTTTGAAGATCTTAGCTCGTCCTTTCTCAACCAGTTCATGGAACCTTTCCACAACTAGCTGTGTTAACTAATCTGACCCCAGGAATTCTAAATTCCTGCGGAACTCAGGGTCAATGATCAATAATATTAGGTAACGAACTTTCCTTGACTTAACAATCAAGGAGTCATGCTCATCACAAGCTACTGTGTGATGTCATGCTCTGGGAAGCGGACACTCAGTCAGACATGGCTTGCTAGCAAAACAGAGAACTATTCTCTATTTATGAAGCCATACCATATAGTTAAGGCCAGTCAGCCTTTCCATATTTAGTAGGTGCTTTCTGATGCTCTCAGAAAAGGGTGAAGGAGGAGAGGGAGGAGAATAGACACTTGATTCAGACATCTACAATAAACAGAATTTTATAAGTTTAATTTTTCCTTTTAAATAATTACCCAATATATTATTTATTAAGGCTAGGACCCAAAATGTCCCAACTATGGTGTGAAGAGGGATGCCGTAATCACAACATAATGGTCATTAAGGTAGATAATACACTTATCAATTTCAGCTTATGAAATTCCTAGATCTGTTGAGACACATTGAACTGTTCAATGGCATGTTTAGTCTCGGATGTGCCCCACTTTTTGTGACTGGGATGCCGAGGATCACAAACCGGGTGCGAATAACCATGCAAATTAGCTTGGTACTCTCGAAGTCGATTGTCATCTCTAATTAACGTGCCGGTTAACCACACACGCTCCGTTAATAATGACAAAATCGAGAAACCCATTGCAAGCCTTTGCGGACCCCAGTTGGTTTGCCGGTAAACCACACACGCTCCACCAACGTTCCACAAAGTGCAATGTGCAATTCCATGGATTAGCACCAATTCACATTTTTAACCTAAAGTAACTAGATTGGGTTTTGTTCAAAGTTCTAGTACTTTCAATTATAGCATTATACTTTTAAGAGGCTTAGCGGTTCTATCAAACCCGTTCGGCTAACAACACTCGACTGACCAGGAGAGCGGTGGGTAAGAGTAGATACCCATTAGACTAACATTTTATAGTCAGTCGCCTTATACCCTCTTTATAGGACAGTTTTGTGAATGAGGCCTACTAGCGGTAAGACTAACCAATTTTCTTATATATAAATAATTAACTTTTAATCATAAATATATAAGATATATTTTAATCTTATTAAGATATTTTAGAATTAATTTAATTAGAATTTTCGCAAATTTTAAATAATTTTTGAAAATTTAAATTAATTCTTTAAGTGATTTAATTTATCTTTTAATTAAAACAATTAATTAAATTAATTAAATCTAGATAGGCATCACAAATTAATCAAATTAATTTAATCCTATCTAATCCCCTAATTTTCGAAAAAGGCAAGCAATTAGATTAGGGTTTCCATTTATTAATAGATCTCAATTACCAAAAAATAAGAAACCTACTTACCAAGCATAGCAAAATCGAAAAAGGCAAGCAAATCAAGGGGGGGACCAAGGGTGGCGGCTAGGGTTAGGAAACCCTAGCCAAATTTCGAAATTAACATGCAGGGAATAAAGGTTCAAGTTATTCAGAAGATCTAGTTACCAAAAATAACAACCAAGTATTCAAGGCAGCATGCAATTCGCAGATAAGGCAGGGGAGGCTAGGGTTTTTGAAACCCTAGCCACCATGGACGAAAATATGGCCTCCCAAGGGGTTATTTTCGAAAACCCCATGATCACATAAACAGTTTATATCAAATTCATAAGAAAACAAGCCAGCTCTGATACCACTGAAGGGTTTTCTAGCAAACAATGAACACAAAATAATCTTATGGTTCACATGCACCCTATTAAAGATCTATGTTTTCTTCTATGAAGATAATAAACTAAAACCTAGAGGCCAACAATTATTTCTAAAGTTCAAATCAGAAGAACCAACCTTTGAATCTTGTTCTTGAAGCTAGCAGCAAAAGTATCCTGCCTCAGATGCAAGTCATACCCACAACAATGGAGAAGACAGTCCAGCAAAGTAATCTTGGTTGAAGTTGGCGTGAATAATGGGGAGCCAGAGGGTTCCTTTTATAGCCTCCTAGGGTTACACTTGAAACCCTAAGGAGCCTCCAAGTGGGCAAGCCTGTTGACCACTTGGACCAGATCCCTAAACCCTAATTAGGGTTTTCGCCAACCCTAGAGAAGCCTCCAAGGGTGGCGCCACTTTTGGCCCCTGGACTTCTCTTTGCCAGTTATTCAACTATTGAATAAATACAAACTAGTCCTCACACTTTTAATTAATTAATTTAATCACTAAATTAAATCCAATTAATTCTAGATTAAATCTCAATTAATTATTATGGTTTCTAATTAATATATTAACACTTAAATATATTAATAAACCATTTAATTAATTCTATTGATTTATTAAGCAATTAATAAATCAACCTTTTACTCTACCGAACTCTATCCTGACCTCCAGCTATGAGGGCAACCCAAATGGACTTTGCTTCAATTAACAAGATAAATATAGTTGTAAAGTCATGGCTTAGACACCTAATCCAACAATTTTATCGCCACTCATGATCCATTCATGAATGGAAAATTAGATGTGATAAATACCATCGATGAGGATATATGGGAGCATCCCGATATGTTGCCCTTCGATCCCATTCGATTGGAAAATCTTTATTGGTACTGCAAGCCAAAATTGCAAACTACAAACTGCATGCGAGACGCTAGCAAAATGAAATCTGCAAAACAATTACAGGGAGAGGCACTGGGCACGCTCCACGTTAAGCCGGTGATGTTGAAGAGACACCGAAGGAAGGACCGAGCTTGGAGGTTTAAAGCTATTTCTAAGCATTCGCGCGAAATAATCAAAAAACGACAACCGGGCAGCAGTAGAGGAACCGGCAAACCATTTGACCCGGGGAAATCAGAGTATGGAATCGGCGAGGGGACGGTGGTGACTGAAATTCAGTGGAGTCAAATGGTGTACGACCCACCGTAGCCGCAGAAAGACGGTCCAGCTAAAAGACCGAACAAAGAAGCGCTTTCGGGAGGCAACCCGACATTTCGATAAGTAATTTTAATTTTTGCTTTTTAGTTTTTAGTTTTTATTTTGTCAAAATATCACTTGGAAAATTTTTCAAAATGTCCTGGCATAACTCGAGTGTGGGGTGGTCGAACGGGTTTTAAAAATACGGAAAAATCGCGAAAAAAAATGGAAAATTACAAGTTAGCGCCACTAACGTTTAATGTTAGTGACGCTAACCTTTGGTCAATGCGTGGTCAGCTCCCCTCCACCTTCTCGTCGCTAACTTGGACCCTCCCATCCCCCTCTTCACGTCTGTTGAGCCGAACACACATACACATCACGAATTTTTCGATTTTTCGTGAAATTGATCCAACCAATCTGCAATTAAGCATCCAAGGTATGTTTCCTAACTGTCCTATGTAAGAATTCACACAATTGTAGCTCGTTTTTGGGGTTTTTGAGCCGAATTTTGGGTTTCGGGTTTCGCACCCTTTACCCCCGATTCCAGCTATTTCTGGTTCGTTTTTCATGCAATTGACATCCAGGGTTTCTTAATCGCGGCCCTAGCTACCTATTAGCATGTTCAATTTGACAAAACCAGGTCAAAAATCGAAAAACGGAAATTAGGGCTCGGTTTTGGGGTTTTCGGCGAACCGCACACTTCAACCTCAAATCGAGCCATCTCTTGCTTGTTTTTCTTGAAATCAAAGCCTAGGTTTTGTTAATCGGATGTCTAGGAATGTATTGGTTGCTTTAATTTGTGCTTTAACAGGTTAAAATTTGAAAAATGGAAATTAGGGCACGATTTTAGTGTTCTTCGGGTTTTTACCCAAATTGGCCAACTTATAGCTTGTTTTTCCTAAAATTGACAGAGGGCTTTTGTTAATGGTTAGTCTAGGATGCTATTGGTGTGTTCAATTCGATAAAAACAGGTCGGATTCAAAATCAAGAAATCTAGGGTTCATAATTGGGGTTTTAGACCCAAATGAGAAATTAGGGCAATTTTAGCTTGTTTTTCTAAAATTAAACTTAGGGCTTTTTGTTAGACTCTAGTTTAGGAACATATTGGTGCAATCAATTTGAAAAACGGACAAAAATTGAAAAATCGAAAAATCTGGGGCTTTTCGTGCATACTCGCGACGCGGACATCTTCATTCGGCGCCGCGGGCCTTCGAACTTGATCGACAGACACCGGATTTCATCACATCTACGCGTCGCGGCCTTGACACTTCGGCGTCGCGGAGACGAGGAATCAGCAAGGACAACAACTCGCAATATATCATTTTCTTTTGTGTATTTTGCAATTTTTAATATGTTTGTTAGTATCTTGTCAAATTGCGACTGATGCACCAACTGGTGGAGTTGCATAACGCAAGTGTGGGGTCACCGTACCCCTACACTTGTGTTATGCCGGCGTGTTTACTGCTGCGGCCGACTCCCGGATTTCATCGTGAATGACGCGAACAATCGACCCTGTTACAAATGGTTCCGACAGCAAGTAGTTCTACCGTTCTAAAGGGGTAACTATTTCTCCCTTGTTTTGAAATAATTTTGTACAACGGGGATGTTGTACGGTTTTAAGTGTGGGGTATGGATGGTCGAAAGAGTATTTTTGAAATTTTTGCGGGAAATGAGTCATTTTCGAAAATTTTAGCAATTTTTCAAAATTTTTAATAGATTGTAATTTTGAAACGAATAGTTTGTAAATGTTATAGCATTGGTATTTTTCAAGGTTGTAAAAGTCGCTAGGCGGTCGATGGGCGGTCGACTGGGGCCTAGGACTAGTCGGTCTAGGCGAGGACTAGTCGGCGACTAGTCGGGGAGTATTAATTGTAATAAAATTTATTTTTTAAATTATAAATATTATCTATATCTTTACAAAATTACTAAATAAGTATAAAATTTTGACAAATCTAAGTGTTTAAATATGTAAGTCATCAAACATCAGAATTCTTAGAGTATCCTGTAATCAAACTAAATTCCTATAAACAAACTCAATTCCTTTAAACAAACTCAATTTCTGTAAAAAAATTTTATAAACAATCCTGCTAAATACGCAATTAAATCAGAGTATCCTGTAAATACGCAATTAACATATGGAAACTCAATTTCGAATCCTGTTATTAACTCAATTTCTGCTAAATACGCAATTAAACCAGAGTATCCTGCTAAATACGCAATTAAATCAGAGTATCCTGATTTCGGTAAATACGCAATTAATTTCGAAATACGCAAATAAACAATCCTGCTAAATAAACAAACTCAATTAACGCTAAATACGCAATTAATTTCGAAACAGACATGGAAACTGAATCCTGATTTCGGATTACCAAACTCAATTCCTGATTTCGGATTACCAAACTGAATCCTGATTTGGGATTATCAAACTCAATTCCTGATTTCGGATTACCAAACTCAATTTTCGAATCAGACATTTTCGGATTACCAAACTCAATTTCGAATCAGACATTTTCGAATCCTGAGTATCAGACATGAATTTCGAATGAGACATTTTCGAAACAGATATGGAAACTCAATTCCTATAAACAAATTCAATTTCGGATTACATGTAAATCAGACATCGAAACAGCCGGTGGAAGAATCGGAAGAAGCAAAGGCGGAGGAACCTTTAACAGATGAAAAGAATCGGATAGAGGAAGGAGGAGAAATACTTGCAGAAAACAACCCGAACAAGAGAAGTAGTACCTTGCGGAGGAGGCTACCGGCGGCGGAGGAGCATTGAGGAGGAGGCTGGAGGCGGGTCGCTTGCACAGACTGGTAAGTCGTAATCTAAAGAAAGAGGGAGAGAAGGAATTTGGTAGATTAGGTCAAAATGGTGAGGGAAATTAAAAACTTTCAGGGGCAAATTTAAAACTTTTTAAAAAAATTGTGGGGTAAATTTGAAACTTTTCAAAGATGCCTTTGACCGGCTTTGACCGACTTTGACTGCCTAGACCGCCTTTGACCGATGTTGACCACGCCCCGCCTAGGCCGACTTTTACAACACTGGTATTTTTCAAGAAATACTATTTAGTTGTTATCATGCTATGAGTTTAGTCAAATAAGTTGAGTTTTAGGAGTTAAAAGATTTGAGTATTTTAGGATTGGAATTTAGGAATGAACTGTCAATCAGTGGCCTTTGTTGTTCGAGCCGGTAAGTCTATAATAGGTGGGACTTATGCACCTTGCCACCTAAGATCGTCTGGTCTGGGATGGTATTTCTGAAAGCTCGTTACACGGACAACATCGAAAGTCATGGATAGTCTTTAATGGCCTTTGGAATCTGAATGTGTACGTACACTTCATTGTGGACAGAAAATTTGTAATCAAGGGTTCTTTAGAAAGTCATGAATTCCAAAGAATATTCTGGTTATGTTTTCATAAACTATTTCAATCTAACTCTTGTGACAATAAGCTTTGAAATTTAACACATTCAAAAATTGTTTAAATCTTAGTTAAAATCTGTTAAAAACTCTCTTGCTTGGGGACAAACAAGGCACAAGTGTGGGGTGTTTGATAATGTCTAGTAATATTAAGTATTTTAGGCATTGTTTAGCCGTGTTTTAGTTAATTTATCCTTATTAATTGGCTAATATCACTTCATTTTGTGTCAAAGTGCTTGGAAATGTTTTTAGTGTAAATACTGGGGTTTTAGTGCAATTCTGGAGAAGTTACGGAGCAAAACGGACGAGAAAAAGAAGTCTGGACACATTAGCGTCGCTAACTTTAAAGGTTAGCGTCGCTAATGTTCGCAGGAGGGAAATATTCATATTCAAAATTCTAACGCGTGCGAGGAATCTTCTGGAAGCAAAAATTAGTGACGCTAATTTACACATTAACGATGCTAATGTCAAAAAATGATAAAAACTCCGTTTTTGACTTTTAAATTCCGAAATTTCAGGCTTGGGACGACACGTGCGATGCGGGAAAACCTTGGCAGCGACGCGGCAACCCTAATTTCGCACAACTATAAATACCGGAGTCCCGTCCGAATTTTGAAGCATCCCGGGACGCGAAGGAGGGATCCGAAGGCACAATTTCGTCAGTTTTTCAGTGGGAATCAACATTTTGGTTAGTTATTTAGTTTTTCTGTTATTTATCAACTCGGTATCGAGGTATTCCGCAATCGGGATTTTCGTCGATTACTCGATGTTTGTTTAGATTCATAGTTTCTGATTTCAGAGGTATTAGTCAGTAGTTAGATCTGATATTTGATTGTGTGGTTTGGATTTGAGTTTGGTTTTGATTTATATGAAAGTAATCATTCGGTTTGATGTTATTTGCATTATTGATGTTTGGATGTGTTTGGATTGATTGTTGGTTCTGGATTCTGAAATTAGTTTCTGATTTCAGTAAGGAACTTTAGTCTAGGATTTGATTTTGCTTAGTTTAGTTCATGTTTTATTTGGTTTTGGCACTTGTTTGGTATTTTGCTTTTATTGGTTTTTGGGAAAGTAGAAACAATACCGCTGGCTGTAGAGTGACACTACAGTTGGTATACTGTCGTTCTATCTTGACCACGAAACTCCTGTGGATCGACCATGACTACCACTGTACTAGTGAGAGTGAGGTATTTTACTATTTTTGACCGCACGACGACCGCTGCGATGTCAAAGGCCTTATGGCCTTTGGCCTTGAGGAACTAGCGCATGAAAGCATCAGGCAATCTCTTATGTTCGAACCCAACCTGTCCCTAACCGTGTTTTTCTATTTCTCGTGTTCTCTCACTCTCTCACTCTCTCGTTTTTCCCTTTCTCGCTTCAACTTGTGATGTTGCTGTGAACTATGAGGACGAAGGGTTGTGTGTGTATGCATGAGACCGTAAAAGAAGTCAGCTAGACCAAGAGATAGAGTGGGGTAGGGCTGGAAAACTAGTTTGGTGTAGCAAGGTAACCCATGTTCCTTTCTTCCTCTTCTCCTTTGTCTTCTAGTTATGGTGTCATCACCACCACCACACTTCCACCATGAGGTTTGTATGTGTGTGTGCTTGGTGATTCTCATGACCTAACCTCTTATTTCTAATGATTAAAGCTCCTTGTCTTAAGCTCCATCTTTAAATCCTTGTGATTTTATGTGATAGCCGATTACTACACACATATTCACATCATTGTGTGTGCATGTGTGTGTAGGTGTTATGTGTGATTCATGATTTTGTATTCGAACCAAATTTTTAGGATTTTGAGGTGTTCTTGGAATTATTTTAAACCCTAAAGATTTTAATGAAAGGACTTAATGGGTTTAGGGTTAAAAATCGTAATCCTAATGTAATTTTATGTAATTGTTGAAAATCCACTGTTTTTGCACCCTTTGTAAAAATCATATAAAATTGTGGGACGCTCCATTTAAGTCAAGCCTTATGTGCCTGAATTTTTAATTGTGTCTAGTTTGTTACCTAAAAAGTTATGAGCTAATTTAGACCCTAGGTCGAGCGAAATTAGCCATTTCCACTAACTGTTCTAAGAACCAGACAGCTTTCTTATGCCTTTGGAAAATCACTATAAATTATATAAAAATCGTTTAAGGACAAGGCCAGTTTTATTAGTTCATGATGGGGGTTTATTTTTCTCAAATAAAATTTCAGAACTCATTTCTTAGCCCATTGGGAGCTTAAACTAATTATTTGAGGTATGGTCCAGCTTATGGTCAAATCTGTTGAGTCTAATTATTGATTTTACTCAGATATTTTGGGAAATGCAAATGACATGATCTTAGAGCCTGTTGTCATCCATTGGGGTCTAGTTCATGCCTCATTTTTTCTTATTTTATAATAGACTATTACTAGGTTGAAAGTAGCAAGCTTTGCAACCTGTAAATCCAGGACAACTGTGATTGATGAATTTGGTTAATTCATAGAAAATAGAAGGAATATAGTTAAGGATAGTGCCTTATATCATTGGAATCCTAAAAAAGATGAATTAAATGAATCTGAAATAATATCTTAAACTGGTTGGGTTTAGAAAGGGCAGAAAGCGGTAGTTTCTGATTCCTCGGGTGTGGCTAAAAGATGAAATATAACCTAATAACAAGGAAGTAACACTATAATTATCTATATATAGTAAGGTTAGCTAGTATGCTTTAAAGTAACCTATTGTACCTTATACAGGTATAAGGTGTTCGAGTGGAGCTCGATGGGACCTTTGAAGTTGCTGTGTGGATTCTTTCTGTTGCTGGTTCGAGGTGAGTTCATCACTATGTTGTATGGAAGTTGTACATCCTTTACAATAGTTCATTTGTGATATTAGGATGTAAGTGCTAGTACTAGTTTAGGGGAAGGTCTAGTAGCTATGTTATGTTACATGATTGAGTTGAGTGCCATGATCATGTTGTACTATGTAGTTATGCTGAGTACCATGATTGAGTTGAGTGCCATGATCATGTTGTACTATGTAGTTATGTTGTGAACCATGATTGAGTTGATTGCCATGATCATGTTGTACTTTGTTGTTATGTTGTGTACCATGGTTGAGCTGAGTGCCATGATCATGTTGTATATTATAGTTATGTTTTGTGCCTTGTTTGTGTCGTGTGCCTAAATATGGTGTGTGCTTATGTTAGGGGTAAAGTATGTGGGATGGATATGCCGTGTTGTGTTGAATTCACTAAGCTTTCTGCTTACCCTTTCCCTATTAAATCATTGTTTCATGTTCTTCAGGTATAGGTGACGGCAAGGCATGACGTGTACACATTGGTGCAACTTCTATTGGAGATTATGTGTTGATTTGATTTTTAGTATATTCTGACTTCCGCTGGTCTATAACTTATATTTGAAAATGGAATATTTTTAAAAGAAATGATTTATGTTAATGTTGAAAAATATTGAATAATATGATGTGTTTTTATTGAAATTATTTTATTAATTATTTTCGATTTACCACCAATTTTGGGATCTTACACGCTATCTGCATAGCCTATGACTCTGTATTATTCACTGCTTCATAAATATTCTGGACCATATGTAGTTGTTCCTTTTATGTATCTTGGAATATCTTTCATGACTTGTAGGTGCAATGAAGTTAGTTTTTCCATGAAACGACTCACCATTCCAACTGAAAAAGGGATATTTGGTAGTGTATGTGTCAAATTTCTCAATCCACCAACTATTCTCCTATAGAAAGTGGGATCAACAAGTTCTCCTTATTCATCTTTAGTAAGTTCTAGTCTTGGTTGCATTGGGTACTTGGATGGATTACAATCGCTCATACCTGATTTTTCGAGTATACATTTTGCATAGACTGTTTCTTTTAACGTGATTCCATCCTTATGTTGACTTACCTCAATCCCAAGTTAATATGATAACAACCCAAGGTCATTCGTGGCGAACTTGTTGCTCATTTGTTGCTCGAACAATTTTACATCATCAACATGATTTCCAATGACAATTAAATCATCTACATAAATTCCAACTATTAGCAGATTACAGTTTTTTTCTTGCGTAAACGGCATACTCTTGTGGACTCCATGCAAAGCCCAAATCTTTAAAGCACTTGTGTAGCCGTGAATTCCAAACTCTAGGAGCTTGTCGCAAACCATACAATGTCTTTTATAATTTGTACACCAATTTAGGTTTGTCTTTCTTTATAAAACCCTCCGGTTGAGTTACATAAACCTCTTCCTCTAACTCTCCATTAAGAAAGGGCAGACTTTACATTAAGATGATGTACACTCCAACCATTCTTAGCTGCCAAAGCAAGTAGAATACATACAGTTTCCATTCTAGCCACCAATGTAAAAACTTCAACAAAATCAACCCCGTGTTTTTGCACATAACCCTTTGCGACTAACCTTGCCTTGTGCTTTAAGATATTTCGGTTTGGATATCTTTTTATCTTGAAGAACCCTTGAGACCAAGGGGTTTTCTACCTTTTGGCAACTCTACCAGCTTTAGGTTTTATTTTTCTGGATTGCACTTAGCTCGCTCTTCATCACATCTTCCCATTCCACGATTCCTTCTCTTGTAGACGTGATATACTAAAAAACCTCCGGAAAAAATCCAACAAATCAAATAGCTCCTAAAAGCTTTATTAATTGGAACGGGAGAGGTCTGCGAAAACCAATAACAATACCATCAATTTATACTACACTTTCAAACTAACAATAATCCTAATTTAAATTCAAAATATCTCTCAAATAAGGATATCAACTAGAATGTCCAAGTATGCACATATGCGCCATTTCCTGAATTACGCCAACAACCCTTTTGAATGTTTATTACTTTTGCTTTCTTATATATATTCTTCTTAGTTGTAACCTTTATTTTTCCGCTGCTAGTTCTAATCTAATTCGCCGTTTAAAACATTAAGTTATTTCTTGCTTAATTTCATTTCAACAGAATTTAATGGGTTTAAGACATACTTTCCATTTCATTATGTAGACATGATTAATTTCTTTGACAAATAATTGACGGTCGTTTTCAACACCTCAAATAAGACTTCATTTACTCGTCTAGGAAAATACTTTACCCTCTTCGACTTTTGTTAGTCAATTATTAAACTACAACGTTACTTGCAACTTAAAAAATTAAAGTAAAAATAAATTTAAAAAATATAACCCACATCAGCCTTTCTGCTAGTTTTACGTTAAGAAACGATGTGTAGCTCCAATTTTGTTTGGAAGGAAAATATTTATATTCATGAGGTCAATGGTCAGTCTCAAAAAAAAAATTCTGAAGTGTTGTGTACTTTTCTACAGACGAGTACAAGGAGTGAATATATAATATCTGCATATCTTTTCGGTCCGAACCCAAACAAGAAAAAGAATATAAATAGAAGATCACATGCTGGAGAATAATCATCAACCATTGACTCAAGCAATTAAGCCCACACCGAGTATGTGTATATATACATAGAGGATAAGATATCTTGAATCAACTGCAATTATATATCATTACTTTACAGAAAGGACGTTAATTATTGGTTTATCCTGTTTAGACCAAAAATGGAAATGAGTGGTCCATCACCAATCGTTCCTTTTCTAATAGTGAATGCTCTTGCCCTCGTAATCTTCAGTCCTTTGGTGCAAAACTTGGTTATGATTCCTATTTTATTGATACTAGTCATATACTTCTTTTCTTCGTTCTTTTCTACCCAAGATACTTCTGCAGCTCCCTATCAGTACCAAAGTGGAGCTGGTCATGAGAGTGAGGGTGGTTTTGGATTTGGAGCGTTTCTTTTAATCATGTCCTTGTTCTCTGCCAAGTCATATGACCTTGTTTTAGTCCTATGTCAAGGATAATTGAAGTTGGTCATACCGACTCTGACAATGGTATTATAAACGTTGTTACTTACAGAGCATGTTGAGGATGTTAACTCGAAAGAATGTTTAGTTTGTCCAAAGTCGTGTGTGGTTATAATGGAGATCATAAATGTGTACATGCATCTTACAGTGAAAGCTTGTTCGTGCTTGTAAGCCAGTTTCTTAGGTTCCACAATACTTTGTCATATTTTCGTAGACTAAATTATAATCTATAGAAAAGCTAAAGAAAAATTTTGACCGCAAACCATCTGTATAGCTTCATATATCATTATGTTCGGAAGAGTTCGTGAATGTACGATACATATGCTTTCTTGAGCTGGACCTGAAACCTGATTAAATGTAATATAGAACGTGATGCAGCCATCATCTAGTTTAAGTTTGTGATAATGAATGATACGAGTGTTTGTTTTTGTTAAGAGTAGATTTCGGTAATTGTGGGGTTTCTCTTCTAGTTTCCCATAATAAGTGGTTGTTTCTGTTTTCTATTTTCTATTTTATCAGTCATACGATAGACGACTCCATGTCTCTAGGGATATTCTAACAGTATTCTTGAACAATCTGATTTAATCTCGAATTATAACATGCTATTCTTAATGACATCTCATTCCTTCCAATCTATCTCAAATCAGCCAAAGTCTCAAATCACAACCCTTAATTCAATTTTCTCAAGACCTAGTTATCATCAAAAACGGTCTTGAAAATTCATTCAAACTTCATCAGTGACCGTCAGTGTACTCATCTTTATACTCCGGTTTTCAACTTAACCACATTTTTGGTCCCGCTCCTTCGAATTCTTTGATTTCTGATTCATGACAATCAGAAGCTAATCCTTTCCCTGGTCCGGAGATCTTCCGCAACCAACCTCACCTCAGACTTTTAGTTGTTCTATAGTAACCTGACCTGATCACTATCACTTGGTCTCTTATTGATTTAGCATCATAGTCTCTTCTTGTACAAGCCTGTTTTAAATTACATCACCGATAACTTTTCTATTCAAATCCGCCCTATATCATCATACACAGAGGGGTACAAGAGGTACGGTTGCACAAGGCCCACATCGTGAAGGGGCCGGGAATTTTCTTTTGTCGCGGTTTCATCACTAATATGTCGTAATTCGTCAATACTCCATCGATATCCGTCTCGATCATGTCGCTAATTAGCACAAATTTTCTTTTTTTAATTTGTTGCTTATAATTTATAATGGTTTACTAAGTGTCGAATATTATCGTAGTAATAATGAATGTTGTTTATATATAAAAAATCTATATTTAGGGATCCATTTTTTTACCTTTTGCAAAGGACCTTCAAAATCAACAGACCGTTCTGATCACACATTCATATGACCATTCACATTAAGGGCGTGTTCGGAAAAATTAGCTGGTAGCTGGTACTGGTTAGCGGTTAGCGGTTAGCGGTTAGCGGTTAGCGGTTAGCGGTTAGCGGTTAGCGGTTAGCGGTTAGCAGTTAGCGGGTAGCGGGTAGCGGGTAGCTGTAACTTTTATTACCGCAGAAGTGTTCGGCAAAAGCAGCTGTTAGCTTTTAGTAGTGTAAAATAATATAAAAATCAAATGACAAATGTGAAACGCTCCCAAAAGCTAATTGAAATAGCTTTTGGATTATGAGCGTTTTGTTAAAAATAAAAGCTAAAAGCTCTTGCTGCCGAACGAGGTTTTTTCATTTTTTTTAGCGTTTTCCTAAAAGGTAAATGTTAAACGCTCCCAAATAGAGTTAATGAAGATCATGAAATGTTAAAATCTATTTTTAAAACATAAATGAGAAATTTTGTCATGAGGAATAAAATTGTCAATTTGACCAAACTTAATTGTTGAGCGTTGACTATTCAAGAACTTGGAAGGTTTATGAAATGTTATGAGGGAATGGATGTAGAAACTTTGATTAATTCAAACAATTCCTTAAGTTAATATTAAGGACCAAATTTTAAAGAATTTAGTGAAATGGGCCAATTTTGTCAATTTGTGAAACTAGAGCTTAAGGTTGACTTAGACCAAGACTTAAGTGAAATAAATCATAATATTTGGGGCATAAGTGTAGAACTAGAGACTTCTAATTAACAGAGTTAGACTTGATGGGTGTTAGGTGTAGATAGACTAAACTCAAGGGACTATTCATGTGATGCTAGGAAAGATGCCAAGTTTTAGGGAGGGGTTCCCCCATTTCAGCCATTATTTACGAATTGAGAGAGAGGAGAAGAGTAGAATGGCGATTTTCATGGCTTCCAAGAAGAATTGTGCTTGGTTTGGAAGGATTATGCATATACTTGAAGTTTCTTAGCAATCTAATGTATAAACCCTCCTTTCTAGCTTAAGATTTTCGAGTTCGGGTTTGGGTTTTAGACCCAATTCGAGTTTCAGTATTGGATGAGGATTCTTCCCATTATTCCAAGTTTGTTTGATGTATTGGAGCTTTTTGTGATCCCTATTCCATCCATGGGTAGCTTGGAATCTCTTGAGATGAAGTTTTAATCCTTATGAAACCTATTTGGGTATTTGTTTATGATAGAGAGAATCTTGTAATTGGTGGGTGTTTATGATTTTGTTGGATGAGGAGATTCATTTCTAGTTCTTCCCTAATTATTCCAATCTAATGAGAATGATAACTTAACCGTTGAATCTCTAGAACATTGGAATTGTGTCTTGAAAAATAGGTTTTGTTCATGTATTAATAGATGGATCTCTAGTGTGGTGGATGAATGAGTTCATTTCATCAAATTGATGACAATAGTGTAGTTATGATCATTTCCTTGATTCCATGGCATGGAAGAAGGAATCTCCACTTGTAGACATCAATTGATGGAATGGAATTGGGTTTGAAGGGATTTTGCCCAAGTGTTGAAAGTTGGGTCCCTGATGGGTTGTGGATGAATGAATTAATCCTTTGATGATTCATTTATGATTTCAATCCCATTAGTGAACAAACCCTTGTGAATGACTTGAAACAATGATTGGAATTGGGTATTCCATGAGTTTCATCATTTAAACCAATTAATGGAATTGGGGATTCTATGAGGTTCCTTTCTATAGGATTTGAGTTAGTGTGTTGGAATGACTCCCATAGGGATGACCTTAGACTAAGAGCTTAATGGGTTACTTATAAGTGTTGGGTGTAATGATTGACTTGGAATGTAGTTCATTAACATCTTGTTAATGAATAAGAACTTGATTAATGGTTTCCATTGGATAAAGTCAGGAACAGTTGGATTGAGAGTTGAATCATTGGAAATCAGTTCGAACACATGGCGTGTTTCATGCGACCCGCGCATGGCCCAAAGGGTGTGGGACGTGGCCCACACAAATGGGAAGCTGAAAATGGACCTTCTGATGAGCTACGCGACCCAGACAAAAGCGCAGTGTGATTTTCCAAGTTGTTTTGTTTTGGGTCTTGTGGTTTAGGCTTTAGGTCTTTGTTTTGTTGTCAATCTTTGGGGATGATTAAACTAATATTTTCCTTATATCAAGAAGCTAATAATATCATATTAGTATGATGAATGATAGTTCCTTCTTTGGTTAAAAAGAAGCATAGATAGTGCGACGTTTGGATGAATCAAGTGTGACACCTTCCATTCTTGTTTTGTAGGATTTAAGTGGAGTGTAGCAACTTGGAAATGACATTGAGGACTTGAGTTACCATCTAACTAAGAGGACTTTGGATCGAGGAATTGATGTTTAGGAACACTTGCCAATGTAACAATCTTGTGTGGAATTAGTCTTGACTCGACAGTTGACATTGGGTGAGTTTACCGGGAGTACACATCCCAATCACTATATTATGTACAATGTGTTATACGATTTTTGTTTATGCGTTGCATAAAAGGATTTTTAAAGAAGTTTTAAAATAAAGATTATGATGTTGTTTTGAAAGAATTTTGAGCATCCTATTTGTGCATTACATATAGGATGGGATTGACTATGTGAACCCTTGAAAACGATTTTGTCCTTGTCTCAACCAAAAATGATAGAGGATATGTTTTAATTTTACCGGCATATAGGGAAGATAAATGAGATGAGTTTCCCGCCATTAGGGAATTGCATGAGGGGGTAGCTACCCCTCATGGGGCTTGTGTGACGGCCACTAGTTCTAGTTTTAGCCTATCGGGAGATCAAGTAGCATGCTTTGTGCCTATTCCTTGAGAACATAGGTAGTTGCCATTAGGGATGTGTTAGACTTTTATGAGATGGACACGGATTTAAATAGTTTCATCATGCATTGCATTGCATTCATAACTATCTAATTTGACTTTATCTTTATGACGTACTATTGTTTTATAACAAATTTTGAGACGACAAATTATACAACTTTAAAATGTGACATACACAGATTTTGTGATAGACAAAATGCATGTCATCAAATTTATGTCATCTTGGATAACTTGCTGAAAATTTATGACATACAAAACAGTATGTCTAAATTGCTGTCAGTCAGTAAGTATGATAAATTTAAGAAACCTGCTAATAGCTTGGTAGTTGGTACCGAATATTATATATGACTATATGTGCATTAGAATGAAATTCCTCCCTTTCCTAGGTTAAATAACAACCGGCCTCTCCCGACCCCGATTCAAATTCTCTTCGCCTCTCTTCACTATTGCTGCTCGTCGATCGGTACAACACACTTCATCGAGACTTCCCTGCTCATCAATCGGTCTCCTCTATCAACAATCGGTCTCCCCTGCTCATCGATCAGCATAGCCCTCTTCATCGCGACTTCACCTTAACCCGTTTAGTCCTCGTGATGTTAGTCGTTGACGAAACGAAGGACAAACCAACGATCGCAAATCGCTCCTTCACCTCCCCATCTCCCTGGCAGTGGCTAATCGGTACACCCCTTCCAAAATGATGTATTGCTTTCCTTTCTAAAATATCTGACACCGATGAGAAATAAAACATGGCGGCGACATCGGAAGGAGTTAAGTCTTTTAAACGGATGAAGATCCGTCTTTGATTGAGCTGTTATTTCAATACTGTCGTTATTTGCTTATTGCTTGTTCAAGACATGGAACTCAGCCGGCAAACATACAGGGAATATGGAACGATAAAGTTACGCCACCATGGGATTAAGTTAACTACTTATATTGACCTAATTTCAGTTTCTATTTACGAAATTACTAAATGGAAAACTATTTTTGGTGCTAATTATTCTCAGTGGTGCACGGCATCTGAACATCACTCTTCAAATAAATATTATTTTTGGTCATTTTACCTTTTGTGAGTGTATTTACAGGTAAACCATGATGCAAACGGGTGGGTTACATGTTACGATCCCACATTGGTAGAAAACAAATTCAATTAGTGGCTTACAAGTCTAAGTATCCCATCCTCCTTCAAGCTAGCTTTTGGGAGTGAGTTCTACACTTGGGCTTATGGCTTGATACGGGCCTAGTATGGGATGGGTTCGTATCAATTGGTATCAGAGCCGTCCCCATCTTTCGAGGTGCCGACCCTTGGAGTGGTGGCCTGCGAAGTGGTGGCTTGGACCCGAAAGGGGGTGCCAACCGTGACCAACATAGTCGTGACCAACAATGACTCGGAGTGGTGGCCTATGGAGTGGTGGCATGGACCAAAAAGGGGTGCAACCGTGACCAACATAGCCATGACTAACGAGGACGTTGGCTCTTCAAACCGTGGGGTATTGTTACGATCCCACATTGGTAGAAAACAAATTAAATTAGTGGCTTATAAGTCTAAGTGTCCCCTCCTCCTTCAAGCTAGCTTTTGGGAGTGAGTTCTACACTTGGGCTTATGGCTTGATACGGGCCTAGTATGGGATGGGTTCGTATCATTACACATCAGGTATCAGATATATGGGCTAAAATATCCCCTGACCGAGGTTAAGCTGTGTGGGTATTATGGCCGATGGGTGGTGCCTGGCTTCGTACTCATTTATGGGAGCATTATACTTACACAATGAACAAAGTAAGTCCATCCTTTTCTTTTTTCCTATTCATTTATTTATTCCATAACTAACTTTAGTTTTAAACATATTTATTAGCAACAAAAGCATATTCGTTGCTAAAAGGATGTGTTTCTTTCCTTTTTAGACTGGTTGATCGAAGGCCTAGACGGGCATATTCATAACTATTGGAATTCTTCATTGTGTTTAGCATTGCATGTTCTATGATTTTCTGTAGTTGTTTCATAATATGGATTCATAAATTTTCACTTTTGAGTGCTTTTGGTTTGCTTAATTTCATACTATGGCATTATAAACCAACATAAATCAGTTCTTATATTGTGTAGTTTGTTTTTGGCATTTTCATTTGCATATCTATAACTGTTATCATCCATCAATATAGTTATGTGACAATTACAACATCCTAAAGGGGTCTCTATTACATCATTCTGCTTTCTTGTTTTTCTATTACAACACCCTACATTTTTAATTTTCAGATATATAGCATCATACTTGTTTTCTTTTACAGCATTCTGTTTTCTAAACAAGCTTTTCACAATTTTTTTAAAATTTCTTGACTAGCATGTTGATTAACTATATATATATATATATATATATATATATATATATATATATATATATATATATATATATATATATATATATATATATATATATATATATATATATAGAGAGAGAGAGAGAGAGATACTATTAAATGAAATTCTTAATTATTGTGTTATTGTAAAACTTAATGTGGGCCTTTAGATGATTATAATCAAGGGCTGAAAAAAATCCATTTTATTTTTCTAAATAACGTTTATACGTGGGTTTCCTAATAACAAACCACAAAAAAGGTAAAAAGGTAAATCACAACCCGGCACACGATATGAACTGAATCTTCGATACGCATCCTACAATCACGCCCACGATATCTTCAGTTTCGATTACAGAATCACAATTCAAATCATTTTACAAAGAATAGTTTAAAAATACGATCGATAGAGCAACAAAATCAGTATTCAATACCTGCATTTGTTCCAGTTTTAGTTGAATCCACAATGTCAGGGAGAAGAAGCAGTCATCAATTACGAGAGAGTGTCCAGTTGAAGTACTCAAACACAATGGAGAATCCAGTAATAGTTGATGAAGATGAAGACAACGACGACTTCGTTAATCCTCCAAAACGTATGATTTCTTAAAACCCTTCTCGATTAACATGCGAATCTAGAATGCATGTTAAAAAAATTGACGTATAATGTGTAAATTATAAACTAGGGTTTGTTGAATCATCGGTTCCTGTTGAATCATCGGTATTTATTTGTCAAAAATTAGGGTTTTTCAAAAACATGTTACTAATTTTTATTAATTGTATGCATTCTTAGAGAATTAGCGAAATAGATTATTATTTTGACTTATTCCTGTGATTGTCTTAGAATAAATTAACAAAATCTATGAAATACTCCTTTTTACATATGAAAGTAATATGAATGTCAATATATTCTCAGAGATTAAAGTAACGTATTGTCATTGTCTAAGGGCTGTGACAAATTGAATTTAAAATTAGTGAATCAAAGATTAATAACCTGTGGTTTACAATCTTACTACAATGAAAGGCAAAATAGCTGAGAATAGCAACCTAATTTACTTTTTTTTACCAATATAGGTAATGTACTTTAATTTTTACCCATTATAGCAATGTAGTTATATTCTTTTACTGATACTAGCCATATGTAACCCATAATAGCAACATATTTGCATTTCATTATCAACATAACCATTGTACTTTGTTACATATCAAAGTAATAAGAATTTAACTATATTCTCAGAGAATAAAGAATTAAACTTATTGGCATTGTTTAAGGATTGTGGTAAACATGTATAAGTACTTTAGGTCTTGAAAAAGGGAACAAAAAACGAAAATGTTGTTTGTTCATTCTCTAAGTATTCAATAAACTGAAAATGTATTCCAGTCATTAGTGTAATTATTCTCATTCTCTAAGGATTTAATGTACTAAAACTCCTGTAATGGTTTAAAAATGGATAAAAATTTAGTAAGTATAAATATGTTAACATAATCTTGTCATTCTCCATTCTTTTTATTATCTAGTATATGTTATGAATTCTTTGCATATGTTTTAATGTTTGTTGTGACTGCGTTTTACAGGCACTACAGAAGTTATAGAAGTTCTCAGCTCAGTTAAAAAAAGCAAAGAGAAAAGGAAAACCGACATTTCACCTAAAAAACATAAGCATGGAAAAAATCACAAAAGCAAGCACATTCTGAAAAAGACAACAAGAAAGGGGGCAAAAGAAAGTCTAAAAAGATTAGCAGCGATGATGAGAATGAAGATGATGGTGTGAAGAAAAAGAAAAAGAAAAGAAAAGTGACTGCAGACAAAGGAAGAGTTCTCAAATCAAGAATGACCCCAATTAAATTTTCAGAAGCAGTGGAAAGTTTATCAAGTACACAAAAACAAGCAGTACATAGAATGGGATTAGGTAGCCTATTGGAGGTTAGCATTGATAAGTCAGCACCTAATCTCAATTACTACCTCCTAGACCATTATGACCCTTTGTCAAATGTATTAGTGTTAGAGAATGGGGCGGTAGAGATAACAAAAGAGAGAATACATGACATGTTAGGGATTTCAAAAGAAGGATTAAATTTAAACACCTTACCCTCATGTGACCAAGAAGATAAATTGCTAAATGATTGGAAGGCCCAATTTTCTTCTAAGAAATACTCTAACATCGCATTCCTAACTCTAATTAAAAGATCAAATGTTGATAACCAATTGTTTAGGTTAAACTTCCTGATGTTGTTTATAAACACTTTTGTTGAATCAAAACTAATGGGTACAAGTAACATTCAAGCTTTGGATAAGCTTGTTCTGATTGAAGATTATTCAAGAATAGACTGGTGTAACTATATCCTCCAAAGCTTACAAACAAGGAAGGAGTTTTGAAAAAAAGAAGACCCAAATTGTTATTACACTGGACCAATAACAGTTCTTCTGGTAAGTATCCTTCATTAATATTTATTAATATTTAATAAACTGTTTTTAAAACTAAAAAAAATTCCATATTCCCTGTTTTTAAATTCTATATTCTCAAAGAATGACAGTAAATTTAAAAACAGGAGACAAATTTTGGTAATTTTGACATTTGACATTTGACATTGGTAATTTTGGATTACTATTAAAGTTTAGGGTAAATTGCATAAAAGTCACTAACTTTTCTAATTTTCTCGATTTTGACACTGTATTTTTAGTTTTTGCAATTAAGTCATTGTGTTTTCAGAAAATTGCAATTAAGTCATTATGTTTTCCAAAAAGTTGCGAAAATGACCATATGACAGGATGGCAACAGGTTACCAGGTCATATGGTCAAATTTGCAATTTTTCAGAAAACATAATGATTTAATAGCAAAAATAAAACATAGTGTCAAAATCGAAAAATCTGGAAAAGTTAGTGAATTTTATGCAATTTACCTTATTCAATTTATATAACTTAATCACTTTACATGCCTCATACGTGTCCAAAAAAATAAATTTGTTGTTACCTTGTTTTTCCATTTAAAATAATCAAATTTATTGTCTTAAAAGTGGAATTTCAAAAAGATTTAGGATAAATGCATACGAAACCTTCTTTTACTTAAAAAAATTTCTAGTTTAAACTCTTAATACTTTTTGTTTCATTGAAATTAAGTTTTTTTTATTGAAAATGAGTATACAATTTTTGTTTTATTGAAAACAAGTACTTTAATTTCGAATAAGACGGCGCCTTTCTTTATTTTGTCTATTTTCACAATTTTTAGCGTTTAAGTCTTTCAAAAAATCTAGTGATTAAAATGGTAAATATATTTTTTTTCAATAAGAAAGTTGATGGACTCGATTGAAAAAATGGTAAAAGTATATTGAACTTTTTATCTACTTAGCTTAAACTATCTTTGTAAATGAACGAACATCAATATAGATTTTTATAACCCATCATATAAAGACATTGTTTACATAACCAATTACCCAATAGGATATTCACACTGAGGGCATGTAAGTTAGTTGTTATTCGTATGCATTTATCCTAAATCTTTTTGAAATTCCATTTTTAGGACAATAAATTTGATTACTTTAAATGGAAAAACAAAGTAACAACAAATTTATTTTTTTTGGACACGTATGGGGCATGTAAAGTGATTAAGTTATATAAATTGCATAGGATAAATTGCATAAAAATCACTAACTTTTCCATATTTTTCGATTTTGACACTATGTTTTATTTTTGCTATTAAGTCATTATGTTTTCTGAAAAATTGCAAATTTGACCATATGACCTGTAACCTGTTGCCATCCTGTCATATGATCATTTTCGCAACTTTTTGGAAAACATAATGACTTAATTGCAATTTTCTGAGAACATAATGACTTAATTGCAAAAACTAAAAATACAGTGTCAAAATCGAGAAAATTGGAAAAATTAGTGACTTTTATGCAATTTACCCTAAAGTTTAATACTAATATTAATGAACTAACAATATATCCATGCCTTTGCAGTTGATATATATCTTTTCAATAAACACATCCAACATAACCAAATTCAGGAAACGAACACCCTTCATAAACTACGTTACAAGAGACAAAATCAAACAATTGGAAGACTATGAGATAGAGAATAATGTCCTCGGAAAGGGTCAATTCGTGAGAGTTGAAGATGGTGAACAATCTGAAGAAAAGTCAGGGAATACTGAGAAGGATGAAGATGATAGCTGTTATGAATTCCAAGATAAGGAGGTACACACTATTTAAGTTGGTATAAATACAGAATGGTCAGATAATACAATGTTTTTATAGATGCATATACACTTAAAAATAGATTTACAAATGAAATTAACTATCATTCTCAGAGAATATATATTGAACTGGTAATAAAACAAATGATTTAAAATTGCACATTGCCTGTTAAGAATGTACACAAATCATTCTTAGAGAATAACAATAGTAGACTCACTTAGAATGAGATTTACAACTGGTATTAAATGCCATTCTAAGAGAATAGCATGGTCACATTGAGATAGTATTGAAAATTGTAAATTCCCTGTTAATAAAATTGTACATTCTCTGTTAAGAATGAGATTTACACCTGGTATTAAAGGGCATTCTAAGAGAATGGCATGGTCACATTGACATAGAATTGAAAATTGTAAATTCCGTGTTAATAAAATTGTACATTCCCTGTTAAGAGAATGGCATGAGAATTGTTAGTCAGTTTATATAATAATAGTTACAATTAAAGTTGAATATTCCCTGAGAATGTCATTAGCATATGTTATTGAAACTGATAAATGAAATATTTTTTTTCAACATCAGGGATTTGTTGCAGTACTTGGTATTTCATACCAGAAAATTCTCAATGAAAAACACAATTTGGAAAGAATATTGAGAAAGGGTATAGAGAAGTACCCAAATAGCGAAGCATTAAAGGCTTGGAAGATAAAAATGAACAGGGAATTCAAATTAGAAGAAATGGAGGAGGAAACAGAAAGATTTGAGAACGATGATGTACAAGATGAAGAAACTGAAACAGAAGAAGAAATATCGGAGCATGACGAAGGGAAGGGGAAAGAACTTGTGGTGATTCAAGAAGCAGAACATTTGAACCACATCTCTCCAGAATATGAAAACATAAATAATGAGAATGAAGAAGGCTACATTACACCAATTGCAATCAGGGTTGAAATTTGGAAAGTACACATAGTCACTCATCAACTCAATTCTTCGATCAACCTGGTGTATTGGAAGAAGTTGAAGATATGCTCTTGAAAGCCACTACTAAATCAAGTGAAGAGAAAATAAAATACCAACAAATGGAAAAAACAAAAACAAAGATGAATGAAGAAGCAGAAAAAGTTGAAGAAGAACAGGAAAACATTGAAAAAATACCAAGAAACGCAGATAAGAGAAAACAAAAACGACAACCGAAAATATCGAAACAAAAATGTTCACCTTATGTCCAACGAATAACTGAAGTTGATGTGGGGGTGAAAAAAGAAGAGCTTAACCTTTATCAATTACTAATAACTACAACAAAAGACGTCAAGTAAGTACAAAATATTAATATTATAGTATTAAATTATGAATTAATGACTAACACCTTAAAATATAATACTTATTTCAGGGAAATAATATGGGAGATGGATGAAGTTGAACATCTAACAATCGGTTTAGCGTGGTACTTTGAGATTAACAAGCCCATACATTGGTTAATAATCGATTGTTGGGCTGCATTACTCAACAAGCTAGAAGAATTCAAATCTGTTGAAGCACCAAAACGACTTTTCCTTAACACACATTTTATGGTAAATTCAAATTACATTCAGGTAGAATATAGTTTAATACACTTATTATTATATGAATATGTCACATTCAGTTAAGCATACTCCAATCTAAATAAGTTATTGTCAGAGAATAACTGTAGGTACATATTACATTCTCTACCAAACACATTCTAACATATTCAATTTATTTAATTTGTCAGTCAGAAATGATGCTAGATGAGACCACATTTGAGTTCAACCGAATTTCAGACTTCAAAGAAATTATGAACTGGTACATAACAAATTGGAAGGTGAAACCAGATCTGACCGACGTTGACTTGGTAAAGACAGTAATGTGTATATATTTACATATCTCATAACATATGAATACATTTTTTCATACTCACAAAATTAAAATATCAGGTTCTGATGCCCATTATTCACAAGGGAAAGTATTACCTCCAAGTTTTTAATTTAAAAGGAGGTAGATGTTTTATTATTGATCATGTAAAAAGAAAAGGTGCATTGGAAGAAATCTACGGTTCTGTACCAAGAAAGATGGTAAGTTTTTTCTTTATATATATATATATATATATATATATATATATATATATATATATATATATATATATATATGAGTTTTATATATATGAGTTTTATCTATATAATTCTAACAAATAATACACCATTTGTAGCAAAAGTTTTTCTGTGAATAGCTGAGGAGTATGAATCACCCAATGCATGAAAAATTATGGGAGAATGAGGCAACAATGATGAGAATGATATGGCAGGTAGCAAAACCAGGACATGACTGTGGAATATACCTAATGCGCCACATGGAATGCTACAAGGGAGAGGTTGAGGGGAAATGGCACACATCACTGCTTGGTAAACAAAAGACTGATGAAACATGTTTGGGAAGATTGCGCTATAGGTACTTGTCCAAATTACTACTGTCAGATTACAATATACACAAGGACGAGGTTTTAAAGATGGCAGCTGACTTTGCAAAGTTAGATGTTTATCAAAAGGGCTTGCTATGTGATCAGAGAAGATCATCAGAAAAAAGGAGACTTGAAGAAAGAAAGGAAAAAAAAAAGATTGCAGAAGAACATGCAAAAGAAGGGAAAAAAAGACAGAAATGAGAAAAGAAAAACAAACACGAGCTGGAAAATCAAAAAAGGGATAGAATGACTTAATGAATCGTCTAAAACTTTTTTTTGTTAAGTATGCGTTGATTAAAACTCTTTACTATCTAGTTTGATATTTTTGGATTTGGTTGTTAAACAGTTCATTCTTTTAGAATGTGAATAATTACTTTAAGTGGATTATTACAGACTATCTTGTTACATATTATGATTGTGTACAGATATTTTTATTCTTAGAGAATGGGGACAGATACTCTCATTCTTAGAGAATGGGGAAGAAAAATGCTTAACAGAAACATTATATTTGTGGAAGTGATGTACATTCATCATTCAAATGATGAGAATGGTTTATAAATACTACATTCTTTAAGAATTGTACAAATAAAATTAAATTTGTATGATAATTATATGTGTAGTATTTGAAAATACATAGTGTATTCTCTAAGAATGGATGGAACAAATACACCCAAAAAAGAAAAATAAAAAGTTTCACGTGTTTGAAAAATACATAAAATATAATGTACAATATTTACAAAATAACTTATATGCAAAGAATAAGAATTCTGAGAACATTTAACAACAAAACAAATTATGAATAAAACAAGTATAAAAAGGCGTATACAACCCCATCCACACAAACATGCAGCTTTTGAGAAAGTAAACAGTGGAGTAGTGAGCAGAATCTTCAAAATAATTGAACACGACAACTATTGAAAAGACTACACTATATCCATTTAAAAAATTAATTAATATACAATATAATTCACAGGAAACATAGAATATATTTTGGCTATAAAAGGAAGCAAGTTTATTCCTGTTTACCACACATCCTACAATAAAAAAAAATGACACTAATCATAGGTGATCGTGTTGAAGTGAAGGGAAAAGAGGCTGGCCTAATAGGTTCATTCTATGCAGGTAGAATTCTGTCGTTGTCCCATGGAAGATATGAAGTGCAGTACGAGAGACTGGTGAAAGACGACGGGACACCACTGGTTGAAGTCATCCCTAAAAAGAGAATCAGACCATACCCACCGGAGGTGGTGGCTGAATTCAAACTAGGGGAAATTGTTGACGCATGGTACAATGAAGGATGGTGGGTTGGCAGGTACATCCGACAAGATAATGATCGGTATATAATACAGTTTGACCCAGGGAATGAGTTGTATTCATTCCCTCGAAACAAACTCAGGCTTCACCAGGAATGTTCTTTTGATGAAATCACAACCCAATGGATGTACTACAAACGTTGAATGTGTACCATCCAAATAAATTATCCTTTGTTCTGTATTATTTTAGTATTATTAAGGAATGGGTGAATGTTAATTAGTTTATTGTCAAATAAAGAATATCTAGTTCAGCACAATGCAAATAACATGACAGTCTCTAAGAATGACAAATCCCAAAATTCTCTAAGAATAGGCAATAAAATAAAAATAATAGGAAAATGCGGATTGCCTGATAAGAACATTAAAGGGAAAAAAAGATATGAATTCTTTGAGAATGTGTTAAACCCAAAAACTCTAAGATCGCCTGAGAATTCTCCGAGAATTGATTTACAAGATATAAGAATTCAACAATATCTCTAAGGATAATGAAACATAAAACTAAACAAAATAGTAATAAACAAAATATAAACCCCAAAATTCAAATACTAGACAGATTTCTACTTGACATCTTTTGGTTTATCAGGACAATTCCTTTTGTCATGGTGAACCATTTTTTTGCAACAATTACACAATCTTTTTGGTTTTGAAGATGCTTCACTCAAAATTTCGGCTTTACTCTTGAGTCTTTTACCTCTAGAACCAGATCCTTTAAATCTAATATCTGAAGGATTTTCAATTACTACTTCATCAGGAAGTGAAACACCTAAAATCTTCTCATACTCCGCTTTCCTGCTCACATCCCCTTTATTAGATACACTATCATAAAACGTTGCTTTAAGTTTTTTTTGTTGTTCGATGTACTCCTGTAGCTTCACGGAATCTTTACTTAATACAGACACACAATGATCAACCATGGAAAATATGTCAATCGCTTTCCTGTCAACATCGCCATCGGTGTGTGAAGTTTTGAACCGCTGCCTCAATAATTCTGTAGGAATAAGATCTTTGCACCAACGCCTAGCTATATATTGATTGGGAATTTCTTCATATTCACAAAACTTCATAACATAAAAGATGTGCCTGCATAACAATCCATACTTTTAAACATCATACACTCACATGACAGAAATTGATCCTTTTTTATATGCTTTACCTAACAATAATCGAACAAAAAAACAGTTAGACAAACATGAAAATGACAAATTCAAATCATATGAATAAAATATAAGTTATCATACCTTATATGAAGAATCATTATACAAAGAATCGTAATGATATTCTTCAACAGTTTGATTGTCATCTTCATTTAACACTTTCTTTAAAGTGACATTCTTCTTCTTCTCAAGGACATCATACTTCTCAACATCTTCATCCAAGTTGAAGCTTCTAATCAAACAAGTATTCTGAGATTGACACAACTCCTCCTAGACTTGGTAAAACACTTTCCTTGTATAGACTTTTGCAGCATGCCTTTCATAGGGGAGACATGTCAACATTCTTGGATACTTTGAAGAAGTGTTAAAATCAGCCAAGTTTTGATTATGCATTTGTCTCTCCATTGAAGAATCAAATGTCATCATAAAGTTAAGAAGATAAGACCCAGTAAGTGTAGAATTCTGAAATGACCAATTTTGACTCTCAGAAAAGGATGTTGTTCTCATTAACCCATACATAGGAACATTCCTAAAGAATGCTGGTATCCAACAGTTACGAATACCGTACATCTTCTTCAGCCACTTATTGTCGGATAGGTTAAACTCATTAATCATGCTCTGCCATCCATACTCAAATTCTGAAGCATGTATCTTAGAATTCCAAATCAACGAATTAAATCGCTCCTTGAAGGGTTTGTTATTAAAAACTTCAGCAGGTACCTATAAAAAAATTAAAAGGTAAAACAAAATTAATACGTAAATTTAGTCAAAACATAAAGCAACATTAAACACCTACTTAAATTAATAAATTCTATGAGAATGGCTTAAATGAATCCAAGTTGCACCCACATTCTAAGAGAATATTATACCATATGAGTAGAGTAAAAAACAAATGTTATTCAATGATAATTGCATCCTATTCTCTGAGAATGCTTTTCAATATAATATTATAATTATAAAACTTTATAAAAAAATAACAACCATCTGACCTTATACCCCAACTTTATTGTTATATGCCACATACATAACCGATGATGCGACTCAGGGAAAACTTGTTCGATTGCTTTTTTCATAGCTGGATCTTGATCAGACAACAAAATAGTAGGATGTTTACTAAACGCTTTTCGGAAACATGTAAGTAACCATACATAAGAATCAGTATCCTCCCTACTAAGTGTGACATCCGCCTAAAATAGATTCGGGTCAACCCAACCCAATTGGAAATTTAATAAACCCTACTCGAGATTTCTTGACGCTAATAGGATCAAAACCCTTACACTACGATATAAATTGACGTTAATAGCAATATAGCATAGTATAACGTTATAACTATAATCAAATTAAATTATGATATCATATTAAAATCAAATCAAAGTATGATGCTCTAATTAAATTAAAAAAATCAAACTTGAATGCTATAATTAAACTTCAAATCAAAGTAGATTGTTATAATCAAATAATAACCTATTTTTTTATAAAACTCTATTTTTATAAATACTACATTAAATTTTATAAAACTCTTAAGATGCTTGTGTTAGTGGGGAATTATTAAGACCACCAAAAGTAAAAGTTTATTCCCATTGTCTCCCACTCACACCTCTCATCATCTTTCCTTTTATTTTTCTCCTAACACATTATTCTCATCACCACTCAAACCATATCTATTCTTCCTCTCACTCTCAATCTCGAAATTCCTCCTAGAAATCTTCATTTTTCAGCCAAGAACACTCCAATATACTCAAATCTTCATCCCGCTTGAAGCATTCATCAAGGTATGTTGTTAAAAGTCTCAAATTCATGAATGAAACAAATTAAATCCACCAAACTATCTAAAACTCATTTTATGCATAAACTTGATTTTTCTCAGGATTCCATCAATAAAATAAGAAGTTCTGGAAATTTTCAGAAAATAACTTATTTTTATTGAATTTTACTATAATTATTGCAATAAAATAGGCCAATAATTCACATAAAATACTTTTTGCAGTCAATAAATTCTGGGAAAATTTTGGAACAACCCATATATTGAGTAAAGTGGATTTATAAAGTGTCATGCATTTATATTGTTGTTTGATGCTTATTTTGTATTTTATTTTGTTGTAGATAAATAAATTGCAAACTATAGTTATGTATGTTAAAAACTCGATTTTATATTTTTCGCACCTTATTAACATTTTAAAGACTCCATGACAAAATTTACTGATTTTTGTAATAATGTTTCCTTATTTTTCCTTATTTAATAATTATTTAATGGTTTAAATTGATAATAAATAGCTATACATGTCCAAAAATTATAAAACCTTATCAGAATATCATATATAACATGTGAATCATAAATAAAAAGTCTAATGAATTTCTATTAATATTTTCCTATTATTTATGATTTTATTGATTAGTTAATAATGAAAAACATAAGAAATACTTCACCTAGTCCAAAATATCAAAACTATTTACAGTAGGCTCAATATAATGTTATAAAACTATGGTTAATTTTCCAGAATTGTTGGGAATCATTTATTATTTTTCCCGAAATTTGTTGTGGTTTAACTATTAAAATACTAAATAAATACTAAAGCAGTTAAGAAAAATATGAAAATTTTATAGTAATTACTTTGTTATGAATTAATAATTTTTTGATAATTTCAGAATGTTTCATTACTGTTTAGTATTTAAAACCATTTTCCTAAATATCTAAGCATGTAAAAATGCATTTTTAATGATTATTTCATATAAATAATTGTTTATAATATATAAAATCTGTAAATACTTATAATTTGACTAGTTATTATTTTAATAAGAAATTATTAAAATCTTGCCTAAAGTGAAAATATAAATTAATTAAGCAAAGTAATTAATTCAATTTAAAATTCATTTAACATATGAATACATTAATATTCAAAACAAAATTTGGATTATTGTTAATTCATCTAATATAAGAATATGTGTCTAATTATTTTTATTAATACTATATTCCCGTTTATCGATTCCTAAGCCAAAACTATTAATTATATTAGGTTCTACGACATTTTGACTCGAGCCGTCTATCGTACAACACGCGCATTCCTTATTGGACTAATGTGAGTAATCTACCCCATATTTTGTAATTTTCAATACTTTTGGGGTGTATCATGTGGTTCTAATGTGTTTTCAACTTCATTTTATTATTTTATAACAATTGATACATTGTTGAGACATTTATACATGAATCATTATTTGTATAATTATTGTTTGTTTACGCTACATGTACTTGTAGTGCATTACAATTTTTAGTCTAATCTCCATGACTATGCCCGTATTCTTGAGGTACGTTATGGACAATAATAGCGCTATTGGGTTGACCACCCCGCCTTGGGACGCTAAGGTGATTGATTGCACGTGGTTGAGTGTGTATGATGATTAGATGCTCCATCCTATATATACATATATATATGTATATATAGGGTGAGGACTTATTGTTGTTGTTATCATTTGTTAATCAATTTTTGATTTATAAACTGTTATCTCAATAACAGTTGCTTGCCAACTTCAAAAGAAAACAAATTTCAAATTATTCAAACTCACAATTTTCTTTAATAAAACTAGATTACTCACCAACTCTCGTAGTTGACCTGTTTTTACCCATGATACAGATTTGAAGAATGAAGTTGATGAAAAGTAGGGTGTACCTTAGAAACCCACAAGACTATTTAAATGTGATGTAATAAATGTTGTTGTATTTGGATTTGTATTTGTATGTTGTGGATCTTGTTTGCATACTTAGTACTTAATTGAATCTAATCATATTATAACATAGTTGTCATCAGACTTTGAACAATATATCACGCCTTGATCGATTCCGTCAAGGATCGGGGTGTGACAGATTGGTATCAGAGCCCTTGACTATAGGGAATTAGGTTAATTGCCTTGACCTAGTCTATAGCCTCTAGGGTCCTCTCGTATAGTTTATAAAATGCACACACAACTGCATGCAATTCGCACTTAGAAAATCCTAGGAATACCTTTGTGTGCTAATTGCTCCCTTATGTGCTTACGTATTACTCCCGACACTTATATGTGTGCATACACTTGTGAATTTTCTCCTCTTCCTCTTAAAATCACACACATACTCAAATGGTTTCAAAATAAAAATTTATATACATATATATTCCTTAGAGCTCATAGAAAATTAAAAGTCATCCACTCTAGTTGGGTAGGGTCAAAGTAATGGACGCGTAGTAACTAGAAGGGGGAGGTGCCGGTAGCCTGAAAGTCCTGACTAGGTAAGCATTCGTATACATCCCAATCAACCGAGGGACCAGTTTGCTTACCTGGGGACCAAAGGCGAGAGTTCCCAAACCTATAGGCCAAAGCGCGTCATTCACATTACTTTTGAGCCATCAAAATACCCGACCTTATCAAACGTATCCGAAAGGATACACTCCAAAATGGCCAACTCATTGGACTATTATGTTCCCTAATAGGCCTAGAAGTGGGAAAAACATGTGAAAACTTAGTATTGTGGGGGCCCACGCAATTGCTACATGCTTCACATTTAGTACCCATGGAAAGCCCAAAAGGTGCCCAACACTACTAACCATGGCCCAACAAGTGTTTTACAATCATTTTACCCAACAATGTCTACAAACTTAATTTACAAATAACTCACAAGTTCATATGCGTGTTTCTCATAGATGGCATTACGACCCCCTCTGTAACCATTGTAACTATCACCATATGTCCACCAGCCCGTGTCGCCTTTGTACAACTTGTGGTCGCTATGGCCACTTGGCGGACACATGCCGTACACCAAAAAACTCAGCGACCATTCGCTCTACCCTCAAATCAGCAAACACAAACCCGGTATTGACACGCCTAGGTCGACGTGCGGTCAAAAATAAAGAAAAATACCTAACACACACTAGTACAGTGGTAGTCAGGGTCGATCCGTAGGAGTTACATGGTTAGGACAAGACGATAGTATACCAACTGTAGTGTCACTCTACAGTCAGCGGTATTGTTTCTACTTTGCCAAAAACCAACTAAAAACACAATTCCAAGACCAATGCCAAAACCTAACTCAAGCATGAACTAAACTAACCCAAATCAAATTCTAGACTAAAGTTCCTTACTGAAATCAGAAACTAAATTCAGAATTCAGAAGCAAACAATCAATCCAATATAATCAAAACACATCCAAGCATCAATAATGCAAAATAACATCAAACCGAATGATTACTTTTATAAATCCAAAAACCAAACATCAAACCAATATCCAAACAATCAAATCAGATCTAAAATACCAAGTATTTACTACTGAAATCAGAAATTACAATTCTAAACGAACATTGAGTAATCGAGGGAAATCCCGATTGCGGAATACCTCGATACCGAGTTGATAAAATAAGATAAAAACTAAATTACTAACCAAAATATTGATTCCCACTGAAAAGCTGATGAAATAGTGCCTTCGGATCCCTCCTTCGAGTCCCGGGATGAGTGAAAAGTCGGACGAGACTCCGGTATTTATAGTTGTGCGAAATTAGGGTTTCCGCGTCGCGGCATTGTCTTTCCCGCGTCGCGCGTGTTGCCTTATCCCGCAATCTCGGAATTCAAAAACGAAGATTTTATCCGGTCGCGAGATAGCGGCGCTATCTCAAGAAATAGCGGCTCTATTGTCGATAGCAGCTCTATCTCAAGAGATAGTGCCTCTATTTCTGTCAGGTCCAACTTTTTGTCTTTTTCGCTCCACAACTTCTCCAGAATTGCACTAAAACCCCTGCGTTTACACTAAAAACATTTCCAAGCACTTTGACACAAAAGTAAGTGATATTAGCCAATTAATAATGATAAATTAACTAAAACACGGCTAAACAACGCCTAAAATACTTGATATTACTAGGCGTTGTCAAACACCCCACACTTGTGCCTTGCTTGTCCCCAAGCAAGAGAGTTTTTAACAGATTTTAACTAAGACTCAAACAATTTCTGACTGTGTTCAGTTTCAAAGCTTATTGCCTCATGAGTTAGAGTGAAATAGTTTGTGAAAACATAATCGGAATGTTCTTTGGAATTCATGGCTTTCTAGAGAACCCTTGATTACAAATTTTCTGTCCACAACGAAGTGTACGTACTCATTCAGATTCTAAAGGCCATTAAAGAATTGTTCATGACTTTCGATGTTGTCCGTGTAACGAGCTTTCAGAAATACCATCCCAGACCAGACGATCTTAGGTGGTAAGGTGCATAAATGCCTTTTCAAGGCCACCCTTTTCGGACCTACCGGCTCGAACAACAAAGGCCACAGATTGACATTTCCCTCCTAAATTCCAATAATAAAACACTCCAATCGTCTAACTCCTAAAACTCAACTTGTTTGACTAAATAATAGCATGATTACAACTACATAGTATTTCTTGAAAAATACCACTGCTATCAACAATCACAAACCATTCGTTTCAAAATTGCAATTTATTAAGAATTTGAAAAAGTTGCTAAAATTTTGAAAATTACTTGTTTTTTGCATAAATTTCAAAAATTACTCTTTCGACCGTCCACACCCCACACTTAAAACCGTACATCGTCCCCGTTGTACAAAATTATTTCAAAATAATGGAGAAAGAGTTACCCCTTTGACGGCGAATTGCTTGATTACCGGGATCATACTGTAACAGGGTCGATCATGTACATCATCTCGATGAAATCCGGGAGTCAGGGCGCAGCAGTGAACACGCCGGCATAATGCGAGTGTAGGGGTATGATGACCCCACACTTGCGTTATGCAACTCCATCAGTTGGTACAGCAATCATGGTTTGGCTGGATACTCTTGACACTAACAAAACACATTAAAAATATAAAAGTTGCAAAACACAAAAGAAGATAATACATTGCGAGTTGATGTCCTTGCTGATTCCTCGTCTCTGCGACGCAGAAGTACCACGGTCGCGACGCGTAGACGCGATGAGATCCAGTGTCCATCGACTAAAGTTGAAAGTCCGCGGTGCCAAATGAAGATGTCCGCGTCGCGAATATGCGCGAAAAGCCTTTGTGCATCGGGTCTTTCCTCGACCCGCGTCGCGGTTTGATGGTGTTGGCGGCGCGTGCATTGTTTTGTTTTTCTGTTCGAATCCCTCATGGTCACCCCACACTTAGGTCATACCGTATCGCACTCAACAATGATTATCTTCAATGATATTTTGACCAAAAATGGAAATAAAAATAAAACTAAAAGAAAATACTTATCGAAAATCGGGTTGCCTCCCGAAAGCGCTTCTTTGTTCGGTCTTTTAGCTGGACCGTCTTTCTGCGGCTACGGTGGATCGTACGCCATTTGACTCTGTGGATTTCCAGTCACCACCGTCCCTTCGTTGATTCTGTACTCCAATTTTCCCGGGTCAAATGGTTTGCCGGTTCCTCTGCTGCTGTCCGGTTTCCGTTTCCTGATTATTTCGCACGAATGCTTAGAAGTAGCTTTAAACCTCCAAGCTCGGTCCTTCCTGCGGTGTCTTTTCAACATCATCGGCTTAACATGGAGCGTGCCTAGTGCCTCTCCCAGTAATTGTTTTGCAAATTTCATTTTGCTTGCGTCGCGTGTGCTATCTTCAGTTTGCAATTTTGGCTTGTAGTACCAATAAAGGTTTTCCAATCGAATGGGATCGGAAGGCAACATATCGGGATGCTTCTATATATCCTCATCGATGGTATTGATCACATCTAATTTTCCATTCATGAATGGATCATGAGTGGCGATAAAATCATGTTTATTGTTTTCAAAGACCAACTCGTCGGCATCATCTTCTTGATCATCGTCCAACAGGTGGATCGGTACCAAGTGTGAGCGACTAGTTTGATCTAGTGGTGGTACAAAGTCACCCATCACCAGATCCTTACTTTCAAAATGCTCAAAATTTTCAAAATTTTTAGGAATTGTTGGGCTGGGGTCTGTACTGTCACTTACAGCTTCCTCCACAACCTCCTCATCAATCAAATCGTCTGGTGATGGTATGGATTCACTCATCACCAGCTCGACATTATCAACATTTTCAAAAACATCAAAAACATCAAAAGCTGTTGAGTCAGAGGTAGCATTGTCACCTACAACCTCTTCCTCAACAACATTTTTGACCCTCTCGATGGTCTCTTGACTTTCCCACGGTGCATGCCCTTCCATCACATATTCAGGTGATGCAAGTTCACAAACATTATTATTGGTATGAAAATTACTCGCCTCCGGTTCTGGCGAAGGTGGTGAACATTTCCAACTTTCCTCTAACTGATCTAAAGAAGCTTGCAATCTTACAAGAGCATCAGCCTGGTCCTTCTGCTCTTGGTGAGTGTTATACATGAGTACCCAAAGTTGGGCCCAGGTTGCAGAATTTTCAGGTTGAGATGACTCCTCGGTCCGCCATCCATTGTCATCGGATGATCCATTGTAGCAATCATCCTCGTAATAGGTGTCGGCCGGATTTTCATAATATTCATAATACTGATCCGGGTACATCTAATCGCCCATTATGAAGACGTACACATACCAAAAATCAACAAACTAAAATCAAACATCAAAAGAAACAACCCTACTGATCGTCTATCCTATGCGCACAACTCCCCGGCAACGGCGCCAAAATTTGACACGCCTAGGTCGTCGTGCGGTCAAAAATAAAGAAAAATACCTAACACACACTAGTACAGTGGTAGTCAGGGTCGATCCGTAGGAGTTACGTGGTTAGGACAAGACGATAGTATACCAACTGTAGTGTCACTCTACAGTCAGCGGTATTGTTTCTACTTTGCCAAAAACCAACTAAAAACACAATTCCAAGACCAATGTCAAAACCTAACTCAAGCATGAACTAAACTAACCCAAATCAAATTCTAGACTAAAGTTCCTTACTGAAATCAGAAACTAAATTCAGAATTCAGAAGCAAACAATTAATCCAATATAATCAAAACACATCCAAGCATCAATAATGCAAAATAACATCAAACCGAATGATTACTTTTATAAATCCAAAAACCAAACATCAAACCAATATCCAAACAATCAAATCAGATCTAAAATACCAAGTATTTACTACTGAAATCAGAAATTACAATTCTAAACGAACATCGAGTAATCGAGGGAAATCCCGATTGCGGAATACCTCGATACCGAGTTGATAAAATAAGATAAAAACTAAATTACTAACCAAAATATTGATTCCCACTGAAAAGCTTACGAAATAGTGCCTTCGGATCCCTCCTTCGAGTCCCGGGATGAGTGAAAAGTCGGACGGGACTCCGGTATTTATAGTTGTGCGAAATTAGGGTTTCCGCGTCGCGGCATTGTCTTTCCCGCGTCGAGCGTGTTGCCTTATCCCGCAATCTCAGAATTCAAAAACGAAGATTTTATCCGGTCGCAAGATAGCGGCGCTATCTCAAGAAATAGCGGCTCTATTGTCGATAGCAGCTCTATCTCAAGAGATAGCGCCTGTATTTCTGTCAGGTCTAACTTTTTGCCTTTTTCGCTCCACAACATCTCCATAATTGCACTAAAACCCCTGCATTTACACTAAAAACATTTCCAAGCACTTTGACACAAAAGTAAGTGATATTAGTCAATTAATAATGATAAATTAACTAAAACACGGCTAAACAACGCCTAAAATACTTGATATTACTAGGCGTTGTCAGGTATCCAACTGGAACATGCTTCAACTGTGGTGACCCCACCCATTTCAGAAACACGTGTCCTAGGCTTGTCAATATCATTAACACTCAAGCCCAGGCAAATCCAACAATGCAGGTTCCAGCTCCCAAAGGCCGAGCATTTGTCATTACCGCAACCCAAGCACAGACCGATAACAAGGTCGTAAATGGTACGTTTCTCATAAATGACTGCTACACGTCAGTACTTTTTGATTATGGTGCCGATAAAAGTTTTGTGTCTTTGGAATTTGAACCCATACTTTACACACCTTGCACAATTCTTGATGAACACTTTACCGTAGAAGTTGCTAATGGAAAATACATTTCACTCAACGCAGTCATCCAAGATTGCACTTTCGATTTTTGCGGTCATAAATTTTCCGTCAATTTAGTTCCAATGGAACTTGGTAGCTTCGACATCATCGTGGGAATGGATTGGCTATCCCAAAACCATGCTGAAATAGTATGTTACGAGAAGTTTATTCGTATTCCTCTTGCCGACGGTCAAAGTCTTCGTATTTATGGCGAGACTCGTTCAAAAAAGCTTAGTCTTATGTCATGTACTCAAGATCGATCATATCTACGTAAAGAATACATGGCTTTCTTAGCCCATGTGGTGGAAACAGAGGTCAAAGAAAAGAAGATCGAAGATATTCCGATTGTACGAGACTTTCCCGACATCTTTCCCGATGACGTATCTGGACTCCCTCCAGTACGTGAGCTAGAGTTCCGCATCGATCTCGTTCCTGAGGCTGCTCCCATTGCCAAGTCTCCATATCGGTTGGCTCCAACCGAGATGCAAGAATTGGCAAGTCAGCTCCAAGAATTGACCGATAAGGGATTTATACGCACTAGTACTTCACCCTGGGGAGCCCCGGTTCTCTTCATCAAAAAGAAAGATGGTTCGTTTCGTATGTGTATCGATTATCGGGAGTTAAATAAATTAACCATCAAGAACCGATATCCGTTACCTCGGATCGACGACCTTTTTGATCAGCTTCAAGGAGCTTCATGCTTCTCAAAAATCGACCTCCGCTCGGGTTATCACCAACTTCGAGTACGGGAAGAAGACATCCCCAAAACCGCTTTCCGAACCCGCTATGGTCATTACGAGTTCACCGTTATGCCTTTTGGCCTAACGAATGCCCCTGCCGCATTCATGGACTTGATGAATCGGGTATTTAAACCTTATCTCGACCGTTTTGTTATCGTCTTTATTGATGGCATCCTCATTTACTCCAAGACAAAGGCAGACCATGAAAGACACCTTCGTCTAACTCTCCAAACATTGCAAGGAAATCAGCTTTATGCCAAATTTTCGAAATGATAGTTTTGGTTAAATGAGGTACAATTCCTCGGTCATATTGTAAGTGACAAGGGTATTTTAGTTGATCCCGCAAAAGTTGAAGCAGTCAAGAATTGGAAAGCCCCACGTACCCCAAGGAAATTCGGTCATTCCTCGGTTTAGCCGGCTATTACCGGCGTTTCATTTCAAATTTCTCAAAGATCGCTTTACCGCTTACTTTTCTCACTTGCACGGGTACACCATTTGATTGGGGATCCAAGCAGGAAGACGCTTTCCAAACCCTTAAACAAAGATTGTGTGACGCTCTGATTCTTACACTCCCTGAAGGATCTGAAGATTTCGTGGTATACTGCGATGCCTCCAATCTCGGTCTAGGTTGTGTTTTGATACAAAGGGGTAAGGTTATAGCTTACGCATCGCGACAACTCAAAATCCATGAAAGGAATTATACGACTCATGATTTGGAGCTCGGTGCCGTGGTTTTCGCTCTTAAAATTTGGAGGCATTACCTTTACGACACTAAATGCGTAATTTTCACCGACCACAAGAGCTTGCAACATATTCTTAATCAAAAGGAACTCAATATGAGACAAACACGATGGGTCGAACTCCTAAATGATTACGAGTGTGAAATACGCTATCATCCGGGCAAGGCAAACGTGGTAGCCGACGCGTTAAGTCGAAAAGAACATGCCAAAGCATTTCATCTAATATGTTCTCCTATCTTGTCCAATCTCAGTGACCGAATTCGAGGAGCCCAACACTCGGCAATTACCGAAAATGACATGCCCACGGGAATTGATGGGGAGTTGGAAAGTAAATCTGATGGTATTTTCTATTATCAAGATCGCATCTGGATCCCAGATCGCGACAATCTTCGTACCTTCCTGATGGAAGAAATCAATAAAACTCGATATTCCATAAATCCTGGTGCTGACAAGATGTATCATGGCTTGAGAACCAATTATTGGTGGTCGGGAATGAAAAAGGATATTACTTTATTCGTGGCCAAATGTCTTACATGTTCCAGGGTCAAAGCAGAACATCAACGACCCTCTGGACTATTGGTCCAACCGGTAATCCCCGAGTGGAAATGGGAAGCGATCGCCATGGATTTCGTAACCAAACTTCCCCGTACCACCAAGGGACACGACAGCATTTGGGTAATCATTGACAGTTTGACCAAATCCGCTCATTTCCTTCCCATCCGTGAACATTTCAAGGTCGAACAACTTGCTCGAATTTACATCGACGAGATAGTTAGTCGGCATGGCATCCCTCTCAGCATCATTTCAGATCGTGATGGGAGATTTCTCTCTCGGTTTTGGCAATCACTTCAAGCAGCCATGGGAACCCGCCTCGATCTCAGTACCGCCTATCATCCTCAAACCGATGGTCAATCTGAGAGGACAATTCAAACACTCGAAGATATGTTGAGGGCGTGTGTCTTAGATTTCGGAGGAAATTGGGACTCTCATTTACCGTTGGTGGAATTCTCCTATAATAACAGTTATCATTCTAGCATCAAGATGCCACCATTTGAGGCATTGTATGGCCGTAAATGCCGATCTCCTATTTGCTGGCATGAAATTGGCGAGTCCCACGTGATTCGCGCAACAGTGGATTCTCCAATCATTGGTCCTGAGCTTATCCAGGAAACAACCGACAAAATCACTCAGATTCGCAATAACCTTCTCGCAGCTCGTAGCCGACAAAAGAGTTACGCCGACAAGCGACACAAACCGCTTGAATTTATCGTGGGTGACATGGTCATGTTAAAAGTGTCCCCATGGAAAGGTGTGGTTCGATTTGGACGCAAGGGTAAATTGTCACCACGCTATGTAGGCCCGTTCAAAATCCTGAAAAGGATCGGACCAGTAGCCTACGAGTTGGATCTACCAATAGAGCTTAATAAAGTTCACCCAGTATTTCATATAGCCAACCTCAAGAAGTGTTTAGCAGACGAGAATGTTCATGTTCCTCTCGAGGATATCCAAATCGAAAAGACAATGCAATTTATCGAGAAACCCTTGGAAATTGCCGACCGAAAGGAAAAGCAACTCAAAAGAAGTCGCATTCCCCTGGTCAAGGTCAGGTGGCAGTCAGCACGTGGACCCAAGTATACATGGGAGCGTGAGGATCAAATGCGTACTAAATACCCGCAACTTTTCTCTTAAGGTACAATCTTCTTAAACTTCGGGACGAAATTTCCTAAAGTAGGGGAGACTGTGACATCCGCCTAAAATAGATTCGGATCAACCCAACCCAATTGGAAATTTAATAAACCCTACTCGAGATTTCTTGACGCTAATAGGATCAAAAACCCTTACACTACGATATAAATTGACGTTAATAGCAATATAGCATAGTAAAACGTTATAACTATAATCAAATTAAATTATGATATCATATTAAAATCAAATCAAAGTATGATGCTCTAATTAAATTAAAAAAATCAAACTTGAATGCTATAATTAAACTTCAAATCAAAGTAGATTGTTATAATCAAATAATAACCTATTTTTTATAAAACTCTATTTTTATAAACACTACATTAAATTTTATAAAACTCTTAAGATGCTTGTGTTAGTGGGTAATTATGAAGACCACCAAAAGTAAAAGTTTATTCCCATTGTCTCCCACTCACACCTCCCATCATCTTTCCTTTCATTTTTCTCCCAACACATTATTCTCATCACCACTCAAACCATATCTATTCTTCCTCTCACTCTCAATCTCGAAATTCCTCCTAGAAATCTTCATTTTTTAGCCAAGAACACTCCAATATACTCAAATCTTCATCCCTCTTGAAGCATTCATCAAGGTATGTTGTTAAAAGTCTCAAATTCATGAATGAAACAAATTAAATCCACCAAACTATCTGCAACTCATTTTATGCAAAAACCTGATTTTTCTCAGGATCCCATCAATAAAATAAGAAGTTCTGGAAATTTTCAGAAAATAACTTATTTTTATTGAATTACTATAATTATTGCAATAAAATAGGGAAATAATTCACATAAAATACTTTTTCCAGTCAATAAATTCTGGGAAAGTTTTGCAACAACCCATATATTGAGTAAAGGGGATTTATAAAGTTTCATGCATTTATATTACTGTTTGATGCTTATTTTGTATTTTATTTTGTTTTAGATAAATAAATTGCAAAATATAGTTATGTTTGTTAAAAACTCGATTTTATATTTTTCGCACCTTATTAACATTTTAAAGACTCCACGACAAAATTTACAGATTTTTGTAATAATGTTTGCTTATTTTTCCTGATTTAAAGATTATTTAATGGTTTAAATTGATAATAAATAGCTACACATGTCCAAAAATTATAAAACCTTATCAGAATATCATATATAACATTTTAATCATAAATAAAAAGTCTAATGAATTTCTATTCATATTTTCCTATTATTTATGATTTTATTGATTAGTTAATAATGAAAAACATAAGAAATACTTCCCATAGTCCAAAATATCCAAAATATTTACAGTACGCTCAATATAATGTTAGACAACTATGGTTAATCTTCCAGAATTTTAGGGAATCATTTATTATTTTTCCCGAAATTTGTTGTGGTTTAATTATTAAAATACTAAATAAATACTAAAGCAGTTAAGAAAAATATGAAAATTTTATAGTAATTACTTTTTTATGAAGTAATGATTTTCTGATAATTTCAGAATGTTTCATTACTGTTTAGTATTTAAAACCATTTTCCTAAATATCTAAGCATGTAAAAATGCATTTTTAATGATTATTTCATATAAATAATTGTTTATAATATATAAAATCTGTAAATACTTATAATTTGACTAGTTATTATTTTAATAAGAAATTATTAAAATCTTGCCTAAAGTGAAAATATAAATTAATTAAGCAAAGTAATTAATTCAATTTAAAATTCATTTAACATATGAATACATTAATATTCAAAACAAAATTTGGATTATTGTTAATTCATCTAATATAAGAATATGTGTCTAATTATTTTTATTAATACTATATTCCCGTTTATCGATTCCTAAGCCAAAACTATTAATTATATTAGGTTCTACGACATTTTGACTCGAGCCGTCTATCGTACAACACGCGCATTCCTTATTGGACTAATGTGAGTAATCTACCCCATATTTTATAATTTTCAATACTTTTGGGGTGTATCATGTGGTTCTAATGTGTTTTCAACTTCATTTTATTATTTTATAACAATTGATACATTGTTGGGACATTTATACATGAATCATTATTTGTATAATTATTGTTTGTTTACGCTACATGTACTTGTAGTGCATTACAATTTTTAGTCTAATCTCCATGACTATGCCCGTATTCTTGAGGTACGTTATGGACAATAATAGTGCTATTGGGTTGACCACCCCGCCTTGGGACGCTAAGGTGATTGATTGCACGTGGTTGAGTGTGTATGATGATTAGATGCTCCATCCTATATATACATATATATATGTATATATAGGGTGAGGACTTATTGTTGTTGTTATCATTTGTTAATCAATTTTTGATTTATAAACTGTTATCTCAATAACAGTTGCTTGCCAACTTCAAAAGAAAACAAATTTCAAATTATTCAAACTCACAATTTTCTTTAATAAAACTAGATTACTCACCAACTCTCGTAGTTGACCTGTTTTTACCCATGATACAGATTTGAAGAATGAAGTTGATGAAAAGTAGGGTGTATCTTAGAAACCCACAAGACTATTTAAATGTGATGTAATAAATGTTGTTGTATTTGGATTTGTATTTATATGTTGTGGATCTTGTTTGCATACTTAGTACTTAATTGAATCTAATCATATTATAACATAGTTGTCATGAGACTTTGAACAATATATCACGCCTTGATCGATTCCGTCAAGGATCGGGGTGTGACACTAAGCAAACCCGCACCAAATGTGACACATTTTTTATGATTGTCTAATCCTGTGAATGGAACAAATACCATATTGTACATATAAAAAAACAAAAAACCATCAAAACAAAATCTTTCAGAACACATATTCACAGAGAATAAAAAATTTCAATAACAAAATCCATTATAAAAAAATCCAAAACACAAACCAAAAATGTAGCATGTTTGTATCGAAAGTTGTATCGAATGAAACTACATCACCAAACTCCCGAAAGTTGCATTTTGCAGTCTCATCAGCCCAAAACAATGCATTCAATTGCTTCTCCTCGACCCTATATTCAAATGAAAAGTTTGGAGAATATTTTACTCTATCCTCCATCAAATTCACTATCATTTAAGAATCACTACCCACAGTGAAACAATTAAGGTTACGCATGTAATTCTTGTAATCAATAGCCAAACCGCCACGACTTGAACGCCCACCTTGAATGCCGGTCCTTAATCTATATGCCTTACCTCCCCCAACATTCTGCTTTGTCATGTTATAAACATAACTTTTCTCTGAAAAATCAAGTTCTCTACTAGCTCGTGATAGATGCATATTTGCTTTACTAATCAATCTATGGTTATGACTCTCCACAAACTGATACACATAGTAGCCTTGACCACCTGGTATAATCTTAAAAACAATATGTGCCTTACATTCAGTTCTATGTAAATCCTTTCGTCTTTTAGTTTTCCTGATTTGAACATCAATTGTATCCACATTGTCGGTGTTTGGTTTCCCTTCCCAATTACATAATAAATGACGAGAAGTAACCACATCATAATTAGTCTTCTTAAGAGAACCTTTCCTTATATCAAAACCTGCTTGAAATGCATATTCTTTATACATTGCAACAGCGTCATCTAATGAAGGATATTGAATTCCTATTTTTGGCTTGATATGATCATCGGTTCTTGGTATCCAATATGGTGTCCCACCAGGGGAAACAAAATCATTTCTAAAAACAGATTCTTCTTCATCTGAAAATTGAAAACCAAAACAAAAAATGCATTACAAATGAATCATTCTCAGAGAATACCAACATAATAAAGTCGCCTGTACCATATTACACAACATTCAAAAATTACTGCATTCATGTGTTAATGTTTTGCTAATTCATATTAATCAACATGCAAACCTAATTAATATTAATTAAATACATTCATGTGTTACTTTTCGCTAAAATTGATTCATTCTCAGAGAATAACAACCATCATACAAACCCCTGTACACAATGAACGATCCATGTGTTACTGTTTGTTAAAAATCTAATTCATATTAATGAACCTTCAAAATTTAATGCATTTTTACATACCAAATATAGGAGAATGTTCTCCTGTGTCAAAATCCCGTGTACCATAGATGGAAAAATTGTCACCGTCCTTTGTATGTTCAATATTTACATATGGTTCCCTCTGACTAGTTTCACCATGATCCATCTGTTTTTCGAATAAAGATAGAATAAAATTTTTAGCTGTAAAATCTTTACCACGCGATCAAAACAATAAATGTATAAAAGACGAATTTCATACAACACTCATGCGTAAACAAAAAGATATAAAATTCCATTATTCTCTAAGAAGAACAACCACTACGAAATACAAATCAAACCATCATTCACCTTATTACATTTTTTCAATCCCTGTTATTCTTAACCAAAAGCTCTGAAACTAAAAGGTTCCAAAAGGGCAATTTCTACTATCATGATCAGTTAACATTTTACATATTTTGCAAAATTTCTTATTATAACTGCTAAAGTCTTCCATCTTGTAAACATCATCATCATCAAAAAACAAGTCCCTGGACAATTCCAAACCTACAATCATCAAAACGCATACACCTATCCAAATAGCCATATTCTCCTGAAAAACAAAATTTGATTAATTACAAAATTAGATATTACTCTTGAAATGTCAAAAAACTACTAAACAAATCCTATATTCTCTTAGAATACATCTTAACTAACAAAAATTAACACCATTCTCCTAGAATGATGTACATATCCACTGGCGTCCACACACAATTAACAAAGCAACAAGCACATTCTCTAAGAATAGACTTTAACTAACAAAAAAAAACCCATTCTCAGAGAACGATCTAGCTATCATATAACGTATAAACACAATTCATGCTAAAATATATCTCGCATCAGAAATTCCATGCCTCGTTACACGTAACATATTAATTGCAGTTAATTTTATTTAATTGCGAAATTCCATGCCTCGTTACATTACCGATCGTGACCTTGATGAACGAAGGAACCTGATTAAGACCTACGATCGCACAATAATTAGGATCCGCATTTGAACCTACATCTATATATATATATATATATATATATATATATATATATATATATATATATATATATATATATATATATATATATATATATATATATATATATATATATATATATATATATAGTTAGTATTAAATACATTTGGTAATTATTGTGTGATTGTAGGACCAATTCTGGACCATTAGATTGAAAAAATCAAGGGCTTAGATGATAGTGGCATTTGTGTAATTAAAATGAAATACTTAAATAAAAATAATTAAAATAATCGGATTAAGGGTATAATGGACATTTTAATATACCTACAAATAAGGAAACAATATTTTTTTCGAATCAATTTTGAAGATCGAAACAAAATTGACGGAACGTGCTCTTAATTTCGGTTCCTTTATTTTACGATTTCTGGGGAAGAACATCATCACTTGGGTACACAAAGAATGACTCTCATTCTCAAAGAATGGGTATTTTGGGTTTTATATATTTGTCTGTTCTCGGTATCAAATATGGTGTACCACCATCAGACACATTCTCAAAGAATGGTATACAAAGAATGACTCTCATTCTCAAAGAATGGAGTACATAAAAGATGCAGACAGTTACGTTGAACTAGGAATGACTCTCATTCTCAAAGAATGGGTCATAAAATACACTCAAATTCTCAAAGAATATACTACTATTTTCAGTTACATACTTTTGTTTTGGCATAACACATAACTCATTCTCAAAGAATGCACATTATTCTTGCCATATCACATACTATTCTCAGAGAATATTCTATAAAAGAAAGAAGATGTGAACTATTCTCAGAGAATACTATTTATTTTGGTTTTCTAATTCTCCAGAAGAAAGAAGATATGGACTATTCTCAGATAATCACATTTTTTTTCCAAGTGAAACCTTTGTCGACATCCCGATTTTACTCCACCCCCGTCTCCCACACCAAATCGACGTATGCGTGTGGTGTTTCGATTGCATATACTTTTTGAATTCCGATCGAGGCGTGCGTGTTTGCGATTGCACCACCTCCGTCTCTTCGATGATTGCGACTGCAAATCCGCGAGAACGAATGCGTGTGCGTGCACCGATGGCCGTCGTCAATCGCTCCACGCTTCTCACCGTTCTTCATCGTCGCTGTTCTTCGTCGTCGATTGCACCACCTCCGTCTCCAATCGCTGCCTTTACCATCTTCGGGTTTGATTTGGGGTTAGGGTTTTGAGAGAGAGAGAGAGAGAGAGAGAGAGAATGGTGGTGAAGAGAGAAAATAACTGATCGTATAATAAGGAAATTGGTAGAGAGAGAAAATAAATATAATTAATTATTATACTAATTTACTAAAGTGCCCCTCACAAATGATTGGTCCAGAATTAGTCCTACAATCACACAATATTTAGAAAATGTATTTGAACCTATATATATATATATATATATATATATATATATATATATATATATATATATATATATATATATATATATATATATATATATATATATATATATATATATATATATATATATAGGTGGGTTCAATAGAGAACCAATAAAAGGTAGAGAACTGGAGGAGAGATCTGGGCCTTTCAAATATTAAGATCTAAAATCAATATTAATGTGCCTTTTATGTAAAATTTAAAACTAATGTAATCAAAGTGTAACTTGTAATTTGACAATAGAGGTATTAAGGTAATCTTAACTTTCAAATGTTCTATAAAATCAGGCACGTATCTCTTTTTTCTCTTATTCTCCATTGGCAACCCTTATAATCTCTCTCTCTCTCTCTCTCCACCGCCATATTAGATTACGGATGTAAAAAACCCTACGCAGCCCACCTTCCATCATCATCTTCCTACGCTTTTGGCCATTTCTGTGGAAATCGGACCTCAAGGGGGTCCTTCCCTCCACCACCGGTCGTCCGCTGCCAAACTGCGACCACAGCCACTGCCGTCGGCCTTACGGTCGCCGTCGACTCCATCAAACAGTGATTCGTTGCTGTTGCTCACCCTATGCTCGTAAATCTTTGTCTCTCTCTCGTCCTTGGTACTGTAATCGCATTGCGGCTATGTAGATTTGTACTATTATCGTAATGTTTGTTGATTAAATTGTTTTATGTTATCTCAAACCAATACAACCGTAACCATCCTCGACGATGGAAATAAACGAATGATAGGTTCGTTTTCAATTAAATTTCTATGTGATTGTGTTTATTTTCAACTTTTTAGTTATATATTTGTATTTGTATGTTCAGAAAATAATATTATAATTGCTTTTGAAACTAGGATTAATATGTAGGTGTAAGTTCCGATCATCACCATGAATTGAAAAAATGGTTTAATACGATTACGCATTAATTGCGGTGAAACTTATATTAATTGATTTCCCTTTCGTTTTTTCTTTTAAAAATGTGAGTTTCTCATTATACTAATTGTTGTTCAAATTCATTTGCGACGACAATTTGAATTACAAATATGTATATGTATTATTCATTGATATTATATAATGTTTATTTCCTTATTATTATTTTGAAAATTGTGTTTATTGATGATTATATGAACAGTTGTATGAGATTGTTATTAATGTATCCGTGGTGTAAGGTAAGGTGACAATATACCCTTTTTTCATTAATGATAATATTGACAAATTATATTCATTGATGATTACGTGCATTATTAATTGATGATTATATGCATTCATTAATAATTATATAGCGTTTTATTCATTAATGATTATACTGACAAATTGTATTCATTGATGATTACATGCATTATTAATTGATGATTATATGTATTCATTGATTATTATATTATATATGTTATTCACTGATGATTATATGCATTTATCCTTTGTTTATTGACATGATTTTTATGCATTTTGAATGTAGACTTTTCAGAGTATTGAAGTTGCATGAATGAGAAGTCAAAGCTGTCTATTTCAAGTCAAAAGATTTAGCACAACAACATTCTTCTTTAATCATTTGTGATTAAAGTTGTATTGTTTTTAATTATTTATGTCTAAAACTATATTGTATTTTTCCCGTTTTTGTATTCTATAATCATTCATGATTATAAATGTAGTTAACTTTTTTGTTTATATACATTGTACTGTATTTATTTATGATTACACATGTATTTCATTTTATATCTATATTATAATTTATTCATTCATGCTTATAAACGTTTTTTGAATAAAAAATCACTAATACGTTGAATTATAAAAAAACGTTTTTTTGATAAAAAAATCCTATTAAATGATAAATTATTCTACTACTAATCAAATTCATAGATTTTAGGTAACTATTAATCAAATCCCTAGATTTTAGAAAATTATCAATTAATTTATTCTATTATAATTTAACTAAAATACACAATTACTAATGTGCCCTTATGAAATGATTGGTCCAGAATAGGTCTCCAGTTCTCCACCTTTTATTGGTACTCTAAATAACCTTTCCATATATATATATATATATATATATATATATATATATATATATATATATATATATATATATATATATATATATATATATATATATATATATATATATATATATATATATATATATAGTTAGGATCAAATGTGGATTGCAAGTATTGTGTGAATGTGTGATGAAATGTGGAGCGTCAGATCGAAACGATCTACGGTTCTAGATGCAGAGTCCTAAACGTAAATATATAATAATTAATTAATCAGTTTTTATAATTAGACCCTTATAAAGGGTATTTTAGTCTATCAATCAAATTTTATAAAAGGAAATTCCCGAATTATCTCCTAATTTTATGGCATTTTGAATTTAATACATATTTATATTCTAATTTGGTAGGATTTTTATTTAATACGTATTAACCCTGTTGTTTAGTTTTTTTTTTAAATTAACGTTCTTAAAGAATACCGGTTTATATATAAAAAAGAATAAATATAATGACAAGTACATTCTTAAAGAATAGAATATACATTCTGAATGCTATGCTTTATTCTTAAAGAATACGACTAATAATAATGGACAAATACATGAAGATATTCTGGAATTAGTATTCTTAAAAATGGACAAATACATTAAGACATAAGAATAAGCAATTCTTAAAAAAATAGACAAATACATCAAAAGATTAAATATTCTATCAGAATAATAGAAAAATATATTAGAATTGAAAGAATCATAATATAATACACTATGATCATATCAGCGTATATATTCTGAAAGAATCATCAAATATTATATTTTGAAATAATCAAACTGAGAATGTATTCTAAGAGAATGTATTCTCAAAGAATGTATTTACAGATCATGTATCTCAGAAAAGTAACTCCTCAGAAGGATTAACGACGACTTCAGTGATCTTGATTTCTGTACCTGGACATAATATCTTGATTGATGCTTCTTGAGGCATGGACACCAAGTGTTTGAAACTTGATCTGCTTATGATCGCTTTGCATACCAACATTGCTACCCCTTTAATAATTAAAAAAATAAATATAATTTAATCAAAAATCATACTTTTAAAAGATATCAATTGAAATTTACCATTTGAACATAAGTATCGGATAGAAATCTAAGTCAAAAACCATAAATAATGTCAATGAGGCAATACGTCAAACATATTAGGTGCGCTTACAAACCACAAAAAGTTTATAAATAAAAAATAGATAGAAAGGAAACGAAGGGTCATATCATATCATATTTGGCGACGAATTAAAAAACAATAACGAACGTCAATTTAAAAACTTGAAAACCTCAAAAATGGATAGACATTTAGATTGAAAAATAGATGAAGATAATTATCAATTAATTGACGGGGAAGACTTGTACCTTCTTAACATAGTTCGCAAAGAAGGAGAGGTCAAAGAAGATAAGGGTGATGCATCAGATACTTTAACCGGAGAAGGGTGGTTTGTTGTGGCTGAACGATCATCTGGTAGACTCAACGACGGCGATTGTGGGCTCCTCTTGGACGGCCTGAAGCTCCAATGTTTCTTCGAGTTAGACTTATCCCGTGTTTTCTTTCGTTGAGTTCGTCCTTCCATGCCACTGCTATATCGATCAATCGAAGATTTCGGCTGGGTTTGAGTCAAATCAACGAACCAATTTGACCAAACACAATGATAAGCATCCGAGATGGAGGATCAGGATGATGGGGAAGAGAGTTCTCGGTATGGTTCTTGGGTTGAAATCACATCCCCGCTTTGTGTAGAATGAAGAAGACGACGGCTGATGGGGAAAAAAAGTAGGGTTGTAGCAATTACTGGGTGTCGTAATTATAGGATAATTATTAATTAGTTACCATAACTTAAAGGATCTATTATTATTTAATATTTAAATTGATTAATAAAATTCCAAAAGTACCCTTTAAAAATGATTGGCTGAAATTAAATCACACATTCACACAATAATTGATGTTCATAGTTCATACATGAACCAACATATATATATATATATATATATATATATATATATATATATATATATATATATATATATATATATATATATATATATATATATATATATATCTTCCTATTCTAATAAATCACTATTGAGACTGCCACGTGGCCTTCTTTTAGCATGTCTCCTTCTAATTTTCCCGCTTTTCATCTCTACTCCTCCTCCTTACGCTTTTGCTCCCCTTAATTCTTCTTCACTCTCAATTATTGCTGATTGATGATTTTTAGGGAATGAAATCAATTCTAATCGGTTACAATCACATTCCAATTTTAGAGTATATATGGTGATTGCTGATTTTTAGAGAATGAAATCAATTCTAATCGGTTACAATCACATTCCAATTTTAGCGTTAAGGAGTTTATAACTATGAAGACTATAAATCAGCAATTAGATCAGGGAGGTTTCTTAACAACTTAATCATTCGGTTTTTGCAGATTGTCTTCATTGCTCAAGCAGGTTTCATCAATCGATTATCACCCATAATATCTCTTGACTCTCTACTTGATTTGTATGGAATGGGTTATTCTATTTAAATTTTGTTTTTTTGGGTTTTAGTTTCCATGAACACCAACTGTTCGACAAAATGCTTCAGTGACTAATGCGTGAAGATGTGCATAAGGAGGGCATCGATCTCACTGTACCAAGTCATGGACAAATATCGGTCCCGAATCTTCTGTTTGTTTTCAACCTTTTTCTCACACACACGATGATGGTATTTTAACATAAAGTCCAGAAGAAACAGTTACCTTGACGTCTTCCAAAACTGGAAATGGTACGAGTGTTATTGTATTTGGGTTGGGAGTTGTAAGGTTTGTTATGAGTCGATTCTTTTAGTTATCATTCTTTTTATACTCTAAATTTCTCCTTTTTCAAATTTCATTGTAGTTGTTATTGTTAAATTTGATTTTTTTAATAAGAAAAGTGGGTTCGATAACAATCTGTGGGTTAGCTCTAAAGTACACTAAGGTTGCAAATATTCTTAGAGGGATTCAACCCTAATTTCATCTCTTCCAATTATGATCCCTATAAACATTTGTAGGCTTATATGCGTATATTGACTTTGATTAATGCTAATTTTATCACTATTACTACGAATTCTTTATTGATTCAGACATGAAATAACTTGCTTAAAAGAAGATGAAACTACTACAAATCCAAATGATCCAAGGTAGGCCACTTTCATCCACATTGTCCATATTATTTCCTTTCTTCATCATAAACTCGAATGAATTGTCTACAAAGCAAAACTTTAATCTATGGAACTCAATATAGAAGAAAATTTAGGTCGATTGACTTCTTGGTGTTTTAATTTTACTTGATTTTTGGTTTTAACTCTTTTAATATGATGCTTACAAATAGACCACGCCTACTGTGTTTCATCTTACCTATGTATTTTTTGATGGATCAATAAAGTACAGATGGTAAAGCTTCTTAAAATTTTTAAAATGAACTATAGTTTTTTGAACTCGGCTCTATCTCTAACAGCTCCCCAGATGCAAGAACATGGTTTTTTGCCGCTTTTTTGGCTTCAAATTGGCCACATTTAGCAACACCCAGATACAAAAACATGGAAAGATTGTTTTTTCTTAAAATTTTCTCCAATTCATGGAGACGTGGATTAGGAAGCATGAAAAATATTGTTTTTTCTTGCTTCTGATTGAAAAACAGAGGAAGATAAAGTTTTTTTATTGAAGTAAGCTCAAATTTAGTAATGTCCTGACTCCAGATAGAAATTCAAATGAAAGATTGATATATTTCTTTAAGTTGGCCCATATTAGACACCCAAATCAGGAACATGTGGAAAAAGTAGGCTTTTGTTGATCCAATTCAGAAAAACACAGAACAATTGGTTTTTTTCTTCTTCTTTCATTTTATTAGAATGTGTATGGGCTAAATGCAAAGGGTCTTGAATTGAAGAGACTTTCATCACTTGAGCAAACTTACTCACAATGGATGCTCCTTTGGTCGATTTGGTGTCAACGATAAAGCGTAACCTCGCAAAAATGTTTCTACGATGCCGTAATAGAATGAAATTGTAGTATGCAGAGTTTGTAATATAGTTTCATGTGTATCCATTAGTTAGAGGGTAATTTGGTTCCGGTGGATGATACACCATATTGGTCGAACCTAACTCTACATCTAATCTTGAAGTTGCTGAAAATACAAGTGGATTTTTTTTTCTATTTTTCAATTTTTGATTTTAAAAATCTGTTATGAAACTGCTTATTTTATGCTTCTTAGGACTGATAATTTAGAATTAGTTTGTATAATTTTGTAATTATACTTTATAAAATAAGTGTATAGATTATGGCATGCTAGAAGTGTAGTTATTTCTATTATATTCTTTGAATTCTACGGTAAGCTATAGTTTGGGACAGTCAAAGCAAACCATTGCTTATAGAGATATTGAAAGTTTAGTCTGATTGCCCCTTTCCCGGCGTATGAGTGCTAAAATGGGAGGGGCGTAATTTTTCACATTTTCTAATGTTACTGCTTCATTATTGTAGCTAAAACTGAGAGGTGACTCGATTTTCATAAGTGTTACCTTTACTTTCATTATTTCCATCTTGAAATTTTGAATGTTTGTAGATACAAGTGAACCTACAAAATATAGGATCAGTCACCTCCGATAACAGCCGGTGTTGTGGAGGATGTAGCAACTGTACATGCATTATGTATAATGCTATAGCCTATAAGTTCCATTTTTACTTCTTTTTTCGTTTAAATGGTTGGGTTGCCAATTAAAGAAAATGTTTTTGTTATAATTTTCAAATTATATTATCATCTTTTTTTCAAAAACAACGTTTGACTAAAATATTAAACACTCAAATAATATTCATCATTTTATTGAAATTTCAAAACTTAGTATCTTATAAAGGTATAAATCATAATTGTTAAATAAAATGTATATTTCCAACATGTTTATGTTTCTATATTTATAAGTATCCAACCCGTGTTGAACACGGGTTTATAAACTAGTATATATATATATATATATATATATATATATATATATATAGTAAATCGAAATGATAGTCAAGAAGTTTAAAAAATTTTCAAAAATTAATGATTTACATATGGTCAGTTGTAAATGTATGTCATGAATTTATGATCGACAAATATCTGTCATCTGTCATTTACGACTAAGCTTTCAATGACAAACATATTTCTGTAATCTATACCCTTTATTTACTGACAATGTGTCTGTTATTAAAGAATTTTTTTCTAGTAGTGGTGAAACCTATTTTTGAGGCTTTGTCCCGAGTGTGGTGGTCACACTGCCCCCTTTGAATGGGCCAGCCTCGGGTTAGCACACTAGGCATTACATTGCCTAACCTACTTTGATGTGTACTCAGGTTGCGGAGATAAGATGACTTCAGAGGATCTGGACATTTTAGAAGACTGCAGGTTATGTGGTTTCATTTAAGCTGTGTAATCGTATTAATCTCACTCTTTTACAAACGAAGTTGTTTTGAAAATGGGACCATAGGATTTTCCGCAACATAAACTTTGAAACAAATTTTCAATAAGGCTCGGTGAGTTTCTTTTTAAAATGACGTTTAGACGTAAAATTAACTATTTTTGAAATAATTTGGAATTTAACCATTGACATGAAATGATTTATAAACAATGATGATAAATTATGGTTTAAAAATGTGTTTTTATAAAAGGCCTTTAGCGAGGGTGTCTCACAGGATACGTTTAAGTTCTAACCTTCATGAATCATGAAAAATTGTCATATATGATCATAAAAAATACTGTCCCATAATAACTTAATCTTTCTATCATACAATAAACAAAATTTCAAGTAAAAATATGTGCTCACCCCCTGTTGAACTTCGGCTCACTGCTTGTCTCCAAATGTAGGAACATTTCCTTTTTTCAAAAACTTATTTGAAAACCATTGGAAACAATAAGTCAGGTACTCATACCATGTTTCAAATCCTCAATTAACAATCAAACAAGAACCTGCAAAGGGATTATATTTTCCGTCGTCAACCCAATCTATTTAAAATTTGTTCAGGAAAAGTAAGTTTTCTTTCAAATATTGTTTATAAATCTTCTAGAGCCTTGGTTCAAGTCTGTGCATACAACACCAATTTTCACAAAAAAAAATAAACATAATTAAAAAGGGAAGCCTTTAACTTGAAACATCTAGTAGGAGCTTGAACACACAGGTCGCGGTTCTTTTCCCAAAACTAACATTACTAGAAAAAGACCTTTAAGGGTACAGATGACACACAAATGTGTGTCATTGAAGCCCCAGTCATAAATGAAATATGACACACATTTGTGTGTCATAAATTTATGACACACATTTATAACACGCATTTACGACACGTGTTTCAAACACGAATTTACGACACATGTCTACGACACGCATTTACGACACTTTTTCGACACACAATTTGTGTGTCATGAATTCAGATGTTTAAAAAAAATTAGATATATTAAAATTCAAATTAAATTACATTTAATGCGTCATAATACATATGAAAATACCATATATAATTTTTTTTCAAATTAATCAAAAATATTGTAGTCATGTCCAATACTAATAAACATTCAAAGTTATCAAATACTAATAAACATTCAAAGTTATCAAAAAGAATAATAGTCATATGTGAAATACAAACTTTCACTAGAAAATAAAGTTGGCTACAAAAGACGCTCATTCTTCACGAATCTCATCAATGTCAGCATTCGTGTAATTCTCCTTGCCACCCCCAACCTAATAAAAAAGATGTTCACTAAATTTAGCAACTATAAAAGCAATATGCTATAATTAACAAATCAATAATTTAATAGCACTATAAAAAGTATACTTAAAATCTTATCGAAAACTCCTTCCTCAACTATCTCTTTCATGAACTTAAGCGTATAATAGCCACACTCGGTATCTCCCTGCTGATGGGGACACTACACAATTACATAATAAATGAAAAGTCAAAATGAAATTAAAGTTGCAATTTCCAAAATGAATTAAGTGCTCACCATAGCATTGACCCAATTGAGTTTAACCCTTTTATTTGATACACTTTGTCCCAATTGAGTTTAGCCCTAAAAATTGATGAAATGTATTAAAGAATACAATATAAGGTTTTGATAATTTATATTACTTACTTGTCAATAATTTGCCTCAAATGCGGATTGACATTGCTAGGCCTCAGGGAATGAAGATAATAGCAAATGGTTGTTTTCATATCTAGTACCGCCAACACCCAATGTTTTCTACCAGAACCAAAAACCAAACAAAATCAAACAGATTAGTAACTAAAATAGATTGATAATTATTTTATTCATAATCAAATGGAAAACCGACTTAGGATTGAAGGGCAATAGAATGATGTCATTGTCTTTTCTTGTAGACAACCGATTTGCAACGTTTCTACTTGCCTCCTAGGTACTCTTTTATTTTTCCTTAGCTTGACGTCCGGCTGGTGAGGTTGTAGTCGGGCTTACGAAACATATTCCATGATCTATTTTTGGCCCATTCTTAATTTCCTTAAATAAGTACCTATTGACATACAAAAATTAAATTGATTAAACAAATAATGTTTTACAAACAGTCATTTAAATAAAAAATAAGAACTTACATCATGTAACAAGTAATGGCTGCACTGGTCAACTCATCCAATGTAAACACTTGGGATGAGCAAAACCGAACCATAAAACCGAAAAACCGATAAAAACCGACAAAACCGACACCGAAAAACCGAAACCGAAAATGAAACCGATGGTTTGGTTTTTATTTTTTCAAAAACCGAAAAATTTCGGTTTGGTTCGGTTTGTGGAATACGAAAAACGAAAAAAAAAAGGAACCGAACCGACTGGTATAAATTATTTAAAATATATATATTTTACGTAATATTATAATTAAGTTTTGCGTATTCTTAACACAAGTATTACACAGATGGAGTGGCAAAGGCACGCAGCATGTATCCTTTGTGTCCCGAGTTCGACTCCCGCTATAGACGTTGGCTTTTGTTTTGTACGAATTTAACTTTGCATCATTTTAAATCACCATTTCAGTATCCCACATCGACAGAATAACAAAACCTTTGCAATCCTCCTCCTCTATATATACTAATTTTTCAAACACACAACGAGATCCAAGGTTTGGGTTTGGATTCGGTTTAAAACCGAAACCGAACCGACTACAACAAAAAACCGAGAAACCGACCCAATGGGTTTGGGTGTGGGTTGGGTTTGGAATTATAAAAACCGACTTTTATCGGTTTGGGTTCGGTTTAGGGTCAAAACCGACCCAAACCGACCCATGCTCATCCCTAGTAAACACCGCTTGAAAATCTTTCCAAGATATGCCTGTGAAACTCTCATTCCTAAATAAATCATCCTCACAATGCATTTTTATAGTCTCTACCTTTGTAAGTTAATTGTCAACCGTACATGCAGTCATTTTCAAAATACGATTGCTTTCAATTCTTTGCCTTGTATGCATTTGTGCTCTAGTCCTCCTCTTTACTGTGATCTCTTCTCCCTTCTCTTTTTCTTTTCATTTTTCTTTTCCCCGTCTACTTCCGTTTGTCGTTTCTTTCCCATTGGTGCCATCACTTCTTCCACTTTTAAAAGTTCTGCATGTTTTCCTTTTGGTTTAACATTCACTTTTTCCTACAAAAAAATGAACAAATGTTTTAAATTAGACATGTATAAATGCATTAAATAAATGAAACTAATATTACCAAATCAGAGCATCGAATAAGTAGATGTCTCGGCCAATGCAATATGTGCCCAGCTGCATCTTTGACCTTTACGATGAAATCCTCGTCTACTGAAATTGGCAATTATGCTTCTCCTTGTACACACATTCCCATCATGACTTCAATGCTTTCATCTGTTATATGAAGATAAAACTCAGATCCAACTTTCTAAAAATGTAAAAATAATAAAATAAAGTAGTAATATAGAGAAAATATTTTCATATTACCCGAGACACTATGCTTCATTATGGTTCCTTTGGCAACTATATTAGAAGCAACGTCAACCGCAACATAACAAGAATTATCCTATACGTATAGGATGTTAGTGCTTACTCTTATACAATAAAGAAAATATGTTAAAAATAATAGTTGTACCAAAGACTTACAATTACTTCTTTAGGGGGTTTGTCTTCAAAATCTTCATTGTCCCACATTTGGCAACTTGCGCCTTCAAGTTTGTTGAAGCGCTGATCCAAGTTCTTGTTGTCAGTGGCCAAGTAATGCGTAATGGTCTTGGGTATGAAAAAAATATTGGTGTTGCGTTACATATTTACCCATCCCACGTACATGCCCACGTTGTTCCTCAGTACCTAAAGCCCTGTGTAAGCACATCATTTGTTCCACATGTAACTTCTCCAAAACTTTCAGATTTCTGCAGCTCTTCTTGAAGTTAAAGTAAACCAAAAACATTTTGTAATGAGAAAAATAAGTAATAAAAGTTTATGAATTAATTTAAAATTACCATTCTATCAACAACCATCTTGACATTTGGGGCATAGCCTCCTTTCTTCATTGCTCTGCCTTTTCTCCATAGCAATGCTCTACCAATCTCTTCTTCTGTCATTCCAGTTTCTTGCACCTAAATTATCAATAATAACAAAAGCGAATTAACATAAATATATACAAGTAAATTATTTGATTAATTTAATTCATACAATCTCAACAGTGAGTTTGGCGTATCCTTTACTGCTCAAACGATGATTGTATTTATTATGTCCACAGACTTCTTTGGCGTTTTCACTTATTTGCTTTAAAACTGTCATGTGGGTTTCTAAAACTCAATGAACATTTCTCAAATAAATACACAGAAAGTTTAACAAACCACCCACATCTTTGAAAGTCTTTGTGCTACAAAACGTTTCTAGTATTCTTTCTTCAAGAATGCATGCATACCTGGAGGATTGAGTATATTCACCACCGAGTCATTTTTATATCTTTTAATGATATTTTTATATATATAATGTTTGAAGTTTTTCCACTTTGTCCCGATTGATTGGAGAGTGTGCTTCCAACTGTTTGGGTCAAGTACAAAATTCATCTGAAAAGTAAAATTTAAACAATATTATTTTCAACAAAAGTAAAGATAATTAGAAGTTAATATTAGATGTTAGACTTACCGGAACATACTAGCACAACTCTTCCTTAGTTTCCTTACCAACATCACGCCAAGTGGCATAAGTTATGGGCACCATAGTTCTTGCCACCATGCCTACAAAAGTAGCTAGTTCTGTTGCTTCATCTCCGATTGGGGCAGCTTTTTTATTGTACGTAACTATAACTTTCCCTTTAGTAGATTTTGATTTTATTGTCGGGCCTCTTTTTTTGGAGTCTTCGGCGTGATCCAAAGAAGAATCTGATTCCATGCCACAAAAAGAAACCTATTTCAACATGGTTCAAATAAAATACTTAGTTATAGTTGGGACAAAATTAAGTATATTGCTATTTTATGCAGTTGGGACACAATTAATCACATCCAAAAATTAAAATAACATACCAAAAATTAAATTTTTTATTTTCCATGAAATAGTTTAAACTAATATGCCCTAGCAATCTGGACGTGTACACAAAAAATCATCGTCAAGTTCTACTAAGGTGGAGTCTTGTGTAAAATCAATTGTAGCATTGAATTCCAACATATCATCATTTTCTCCATACTTGTACATCTTATGTGGTGTGAATCCAACGACAAACGAATTCATATCTTCTTGATATTTCACATAAAAATCTTGTTTGGCTTGACTAGCTAATATAAAGCATTCAGATTGGTGGCCAAGCCTATTAAAGTTAACGACTGTGAATCCAAAAGCATCCTTTTTTATTCCTCGAGTATCAACCCAATCACACATGAAAACAGGAACGGTGAACATGCGAAAATCAAGATCCCATATCTCCTTATACGACCATAGTAAGTAATAGCGACATACATGGGATTGAAGTCTTTTGCACTAGCAATCTGTATAGCATCTGCAACTAAATATACACCACCACATTGAGTTGTTTTAGATTCATCTTGAGATGTATGGAATTGATACTCATTTATAGCAAAACCATTATATTTATTAACAGCAAAACTAGGCCCTATGGCCAACCAACGAACATTGTCACAAATATCTTCCCCATTAGCCAAACGTTTTTCAACCTATTGTAAAAAGAGTTAATGTACATTAAACAAATTTATTAGAAAATATTATAATTCTAACAAAAAACAAACGTCATTCTTATCCAACTTATAAATGACCGACTATGTTGGTTCTGCAACCATGTACTATTTCGAGAGATAGTGGGGTTAAGATCCTTCAATTCCGACATATGTTCTCTAAAATATACTACAAGTTAGAAGAAGTTTTATATATTACATAAAGTACAAAGAAGCTACAACGATTCTTACACTATATACGGCTCTACAACAGCTGTATTTCGTAATACATAAAGATGGGTTTGATTAAGTAACTTAGCTTCTACAACTTCTATTGTAACCCGTGATGAATGCTTTCCGGTGCGGATTCTTTCATCAATACATTCATGAGGATTGCCAATTAATTTCATGTTATGTAAGTAGTTTGAGTAAAATTCTAAGGCTTTCTCTGCCACATAACATTCTGCAATGCAACCCTCGGGTCGATAATGATTGCATACATAGCCTTTGAGTGTTTTCATGTATCTCTCAAATGGATACATCCACTTAAAATGAACAGGACCACATAACCTCACATCTCTAACTAAATGCACCACCAAGTGAATCATGACATCAAAAAATGAAGGAGGAAAATATTTCTCCATCAAACACAAATTTAATACAATCTCGCTTTGCAACTTCCCTAGCTTACTAACATCAACAACTTTCCTACACAAATCATTGAAAATATGACACAAGCTTTTGATTGTTTTCCTCACTTTCACATGTAACACCCCCTTGATTACAAAAGGAAGCAATTGCTGCATTAATACATGACAATCATTAGACTTAAAACCACTCATCTTTGATTCATCATCCGACATGAGATTCTTGAAATTTTAGCAATACCCATTAGGAATTTATGTTTGACAGGGTCTCATAAAACTGACGTTTCTCTACAGTATTCAATGTGTAGCATGCAGGTGGAAGCCAAGTACGATTACCTTTTGGCTGAGTTTGTAATTCAGGCTTAATGTCCATCGCCTCAAGATCTTGTCATGCTTTTAATCCATCCTTCGTCTTGCCATGCAAATTCAACAATGTCCTATAAACACTCACACACACATTTTTCTCTATGTGCATCACATCTAACTGATGGCAAACGAGCAACTTCTTCCAATATTCAAGTTCAAAAAATTGTTATTTTATGCCAAAATTTAGCTCTCTCATCAATGCTCTTTTTTCCTTTTTTGACGTTTCCTTCCTTGATGTTTTCATCTTTGACGTTTTCTTATTTGAAAATTTCTTCTTACCCCATGTATTCTCAAACCCCGCCAAATAGTCGTAAATTTCTTCACCTCGTAAATTTCTTCACCTGATAATGGTTGTTTTATATAATCATTCTCTTGTTGATTGTTGAAATCTTTTTTTCTTTTACGAAAAGCATGTTCACGTGGGAGGAATTTTCTATGCCCAAGAAAGCATACATTGTTGGACTTTGCCAACCATTGTGAACAAGTATTCTTTGAACATATTTGACAAGCATAATAACCTTTGGTAACACACCCCGAAAGATTACGGTATGCAGGAAAGTCATTTATAGTCCAAAGCAATACTGCTCTTAGATTGAAGTATTCTTTCTATAAGCATCAAATGTCTTAAAGCCAGTTTCCCACAAGAGTTTTAGATCTGCTATCAATGCTGCCAAGTAGACATCAATATTGTTACCAGGTTGTTTTTGGCATTGATATCAATAGAGTCAACATCGTAAATTTTCTTGTCATACACAAATAAGAGGGTAAATTATATGTTATTAGGATAACCGGCCAACAACTATATTTGGAACTTAATGACTTGTGAGGATTGATACCATCAGTGGGCAAGGCTAATCTAAGATTTCGTTTTTCTTCTCCGAATTCTTTCCACGTGCTATCAACAAGATTCTAAGAGGGGGAATCGCGAGGATGAGTTATCTTACCTTTATTGACCCGAACTTATGCATGCTAAATTAAGTCATGTGCAATTTTCGGTGATGAAAACATTCTTCTAAATCTAGGGATGGGGGAAAATACCACAAAACTTTTGAAGGCACATTTTTAGTATTCTGCTTCCAACGAGATTTGCCACAAGTTGGACATTGAGAAGCATCCTTATATTCTTTCCAAAATAGATCACAATCGTTTTCACATGCATGAGTCTTTTCATATTATAGACCAACTCCTTGTAGCAATTTCTTAGCCTCGTATATTGAGCTAGGGATTGTATTTTCTAATGGTCAGATATCTTTTAGGACACCCAACAACGCATCAAAACTAGCACCAGACCACCCAAATTGACCTTTCAAATGTTGGAATTTCAACAAGCCACTAAGTGTATTATACTTTGACCATATGTAAAGTGGCTTATCACATTCTTCAAGAAGTGATTTCAGTGACTCGGGATTTTTTTCTACATGTGTGAAGGCATCATGTAGCATATCCTTTGTATAATCAAAGTCGAGAGGAGTAGATTTATTAAGGCGTCTCTTGTGACTTTGGAAAGAATCAAGCTTGGGCTGTTTTTCTCCATGAAAATACCAAACTGTATAATTTTCATTGAAGTCAAAGGCAAACAGATGATAATGCACAGTTCCAATCAAGTGGTGACATAGATTAATACAATTTACACAAGGACATGGGATAACATCTGATTTTGGATTATTACTTTGTGCAAACTCTAAAAACACCTTCACAGCTTCGTCATATGCATTTGATAACCTATTAGACGAAATCCCCATTAACCATTTGTTACCAACCTACATAATTTTAAAGTATTAAAAGCAAAAATGATTAAGCATATATAAAAGAAAAAAAGAAAAATATTGATTTTGGTAATTGGAGGTTGCTACTCGTCAATGTACACTAGCATGGTGAAACCCATAGTAAGAAAGGAGAATCTAAAATATGGCACGGTGCTTAAAATAACATATAGCAAACCGTTGTATAAAAGATGAGGTAAGATGAGGTACAAGGACTGAAATGGTACAAGGTACAAGGTAGAATTAGAAGCTACAAAGGTACAACGCTCTTTCTTCTCTCTTTGTGTGTATGTGTGTGTGTGTGTGTGTCTATATATATATATATATATATATATATATATATATATATATATATATATATATATATATATATATATATATATATATATATATATATGCTTATCAGGTCAATTCCAAAACTTCCGTTCACAGTATCAAGATTCTCATTACAAGTTCCATTAGAATAATAGTTAATAAATTTTATAAAAACGAAAATTAAATAAATGAAATAAATGATAGACCAAAAGGTACCTGCTGAAATGAGGTGTCTTTTATCTAAAATATTGTTGCATCCTAGGTTCTTCTCACTGCCAGGTTCTTCTCACTTCAAGTACCATTAGAATAATAGTTAATAAAATTTATAAAAACCAAAATTAAATAAATAAAATAAATGACAGACCAAAAGGTACAAGCTGAAACAAGGTGTCTTTCATTTAAAAATAAAGTTCCCACCTAGAAAATTTAAAAAATAAAAATAAAGTTCATCAAGAAATGTAATAATACTTTAAAGTATTTTACAGAAGTGAAAAGATTGGTACTTGATAATCTTAAAAGTAATAGCATTGTATCTAAAACATGTATATGCTTCTTGTGTCAATTTATCATTGAAAATCGAGAATCGAGAATTGAAAATTTGTTATAATTTGGTAGAGTTAATTTTAAGAAGGATGTAGTTGGAAGAAATGGAAGTAGGAAACTGTTATAAGCAAATGAAAGGAAGTATGTTACTAGTTCTTACATTTAACCCTCATCTTTTTACCATTTGAAGAAACGAAATTGAAGAGAAATAATGAACTTGGTATTTATCATTTTTCGCTGAATACAAGAAATAGCAACATACTTTCATTTATTTGTTACTATTGCATACTAGTTTCAATTACTCATCTTACTAAAGATGCATATATATTTGTCCCTTTCAATTTATCATAATATTATAAACTATTTATAAGTGAACCTAACATGGGGAAAGAAAGGTATGTTTGAAGTCTTATTTTTATAAAACTCTGTTTCACCTGATGAGAATGAGCATGCTAATTAAATGAGCAAATTTACAACATTGCCATTAAAACAATTTTTCAGTCATTTTGTTGCGGTTCAATATGTAATTTAGAAATTAGGATAAAAATGAATTCCATAGGTTGACAGAAGTCTACATTTTTAGATAATTTGTGAAACAAGCCTGGGAAAAAGAGGTAAAATAATTATATGCCCACACTTGTGTGTTGATTATTGATATAGGTAAGACATGAGAGTCTGGAGGAAAGGTGACAAATAGAATTGAAGATGGGAGGAATAAGTCTTTATCTATGCAGTGGGTCCCACCTGGAGTGCAAAGTGAAAAATAGTGTCATTCTCAAACATATTAGGAAACGAATCTTGGATCTTCAGGAAGAAAACCATAAATGTTGAGGGTTTAGTGCAGACTATCTATCAGGTGGTTCATACATGAAGAAAACCATAAATGTCTTCAAAGCAGCCAATGTATAGAAGATGCATACACATTCATGCTTATCAAGATCTTTATCTAAAGTAGGATGTCCATTTTTATAGATAAAAGTGTTTATGTTATCTATATACTTATGTATTGTTTAGCTGAGAGGTTGTTTAAAGCTCTTTTACTTTAGTTTCTACCAAGGTTGTTAAGATCGGGATCTTACCCAAAATCTTTTTATGCTTTGCAAGATCGTGATCGTAAGATCGGGATCGGGATCTTAAGATCCTACCATTGAAGTAGTCTTTAAATTTACTCTCATTGTCATACTTTGTGCAGTACCAGTTATAGCGTAATCTCTACTAAAACATCGATGATAGAATCGAAGTTAACTTCTTAAGCATAAATTATGGTTCTTTTAGTTAGAAACCACAAAAATTAGGAAGAAAACATCGTTGTTAGAAAAATAAACACGTTCATCATGACCATCCACAACTAGAGGTGGGATCGGATCGTATTAAGATGTTAAGATCCTACTTAGGATCCTAAGATCCTAGTATAGATCTTGCTTCAGATAGATCTTACTGTGATCGGGATCGTTTTTGAGTCGAAGGATCTTAAAATCGTAAGATCTTAAGATCAAGATCGGGATCTTAACAACCATGGTTTCTACAAGTGTCATTGTTTAAAATAATCAATTAGATTTACAGGAGTTACAGCCCTCCTTACCCAATACTTACGCAGACACACCATGCTAATCGAACAGAACAAGTAAAGTTTCCAGGGTTCATTGTGGACTAATAGAGCCAAAGCTACCGATTACATGTTCTAGTCGACATGCTAATTCATATCCCGATAGGAAGATAGTAAGAATTTTAGCGATTAATCTTAGGTCAATTTCTAACAACAATGGAAGGAACACTTACAATTTGTGAGAAGGGCGTTAAAACAACAGTCGATAGGGCTTCAATCGGACCTAGGGCTACCGACGAGAACAATCGGACATAGGGCTTCACGTCGTCAACTTTGTGAGGCTTCAAACGCGTACCCCTAACGTCAAGCGGGAAGAGAGACGATGAGCTTCGTTATCGATTTTGTGATTGACTATGCGAGGCTTCAAACACGATGGAACCCTAGCAACTATCTATAGAGAAGTGAAGGGTTATGATCAAGCGGGGAAGTGAAATGTAGTAATACGGAAATAAAAGGCGACTTTTTGTTTTTTGAACGGCAAGACAAGATTTTATTTAAATAAAAAACGCTCCAGTGGGAAGCTGGAGCAAAAATACAGAGCATAGCGTTTGGAAAGAAGAACAAGCAGGCAATAAGCTAAGACTAGATCGAAAATAGCAACGAACTTTGCAAACATAAGAAGGATAGATACAAACTGCAACAGCACCGACAATCAATCTGACTGAATCCGAATGTGAATTAGGATTCCGAATACATCAAAACCAACAGCTTCAAGAACTTCCTTAAGTCTCCTGCAACTGTAGTAAACCAAGGGGTATCTCCGTCCAAGGTAACACCAAAAAACTTCAAAGCAGCACCAGAAAGAAAAACTCCCAATCAAACTCAATTAAACCCTCAATAAGCCTAGCTCCTGCGACCTAAAGGAGATACCAGGGGGTATATCCGACCAAAGCATCACCAATTAAAACCGATTTGGGCTTCAAATAGATGCATCAGAAACAAGACCAAAAAACTTCAGAAGCCCCTTGTAGCGAACTGTAAGAACATGAACAACACCTGGGGTATAGTGGTCCAAAAATACTAAATTGGGCACCACAGGCCAAATGAGCCCACGCCTTAACTCAGGCAACAACATGGATTCCAAATAAGCACGAAACTGCAGACCAACCCAGCATCGAGAACAAAGTTCAATCAAAGCCTCGAACGAAATCCCCGAAACCGCATCTTGAATGATAACTGTAACTTAAAATTCCAAGGCAAATACAGCTGATTGCCTAACATAACAATTCCTCAAATAAGAATCTTTAGCATCTTCATGATCGAAGTCGCATCATGTACTCCGTGTCTTTTTATTTTTTTATTATCACTAAAGCATGACTCACAATTTTGTATGTCGTAAATTTTTTAAAACATGACACAGGTTTACGACACACATTATTGTGTGTCGTAATTCCATCAGATTTTAAAATATATGACATTTTTATGACACACGATTTTGTATGTCATAAAATTAAATTAGTGTGTGTCATCATTCGTGTGTCATTAAAAGTCTCTTTTCTAGTAGTATAACCCTTTTAAAAACCTAAAAATATGTTAAACTACAGTGGATAAGCTAGAAGCCTAGTAAGCACACGATCTACACATACCATCACATGACATGTAGTACATAACATGTAATCTTCCTCACGAAGAGGCTGAGTAACTATCATTTCCACAGAGAGAACTTTAAAACTTTATCAGTTTAACCAGATTAGCTAGATTACCGATCAAATGTTGGGAAGAAGGAAGAGTGTTTATTGATTAACTGAGGAGTGGTACGATGTTTTAAGTTCTTGCATGGCTATTTATAGCCAAGTTTATTACCTACCAACTAATTTAAAAACATTTATTTGACTTTGAATACTTCAAACTTTCAGAATTCTAACACAATATGTGGTAAGCACTTATGTAAGCATCTAGAAACCATTGAAATTTCTGAATTATTAAATATCATTTTCCTCCTTAATTCAGAATCTTCAAACCTTCTTGACTCCAATCAAGATTCTCATCTCTTCGTGTTTTGTCTTCGCTAATGCTTTAGTAAGGATATCTGCCTTTTGCTCCTTACTACAAACATGATGTACTGTAATCTCTCCATTTTCAACACATTCTCTAATGAAGTGATTACGTATATCTATATGTTTGCTACGCCCATGGAACACTGGATTCTTCATCAGATCTAATGCTGATTGGTTGTCAACAAACAAGGTAACATGTGGTACCTTTTGTTTTGTTATCTCAGTCAGGAGTCGGCGCAACCAGATACCTTCACAAGCTGCCTGAGTTGCAGCCATAAACTCTGCTTCACATGAGGACAATGCCACAACTCTCTGTTTCTGAGATGCCCACGCGACCAAATTACCATTCACATAGAATGCCATTCCTCCGGTGCTTTTTCTGTCATTCACATCGTTTGCTAGATCGCTATCTGAGTAACCTGTGACGTTTACACTGCTTTCTCCTTTTGTGTAAGTCAAACCATGATCAAGAGTGCCTTTCACATATCTTAGTATTCCCTTTACTGCTTGTAGATGCTGTTCAGTTGGCTTCTCCATGAACCGACTAACTACTCCGACTGCAAATGAGATATCAGGGCGTGTATGAGTCAAGTATCTTAAACCTCCGACTATACTTCTATACTCGGTGGGGTTCACTAATTCTCCTTCTCCTTCTTTGGTGAGCTTCAGTTTGTGCTCCATTGGACTCTTAGTGGGGTTGCAGTTCATCATTCGAGTCTTCTTTAAGATGCTTTTGGCGTAAGCTTCTTGCTTCAGTGTTATACCTGTTTCCTTTTGGCTCACCTCAATTCCCAAATAATAGGTTAGAAGTCCAAGATCACTCATCTCAAACTTGGCTTTCATATCTGTTTTGAAAGCTTGAATACTTTTGAGACAACTTCCAGTTACTAATAAATCATCAACATAAACTCCGATGATTAAGACATTTTCACCTTCCTTCTTCGTGTAAACAGAGTATTCTTGAGCACATCTGGCAAACCCCAAGTTTTTCAAATACTTATCTAAGCAAGCATTCCATGCCCTTGGTGCTTGTTTTAGACCGTACAAGGCTTTTGATAGCTTGTACACTTTATTGATTTCATCCTTCTTCGTGTACCCTTCAGGTTGAGACACGTACACCTCTTCTTCCAGAGTAACGTTCAGAAAAGCTGATTTTACGTCAAGATGATGTACACGCCATCCATTTGAGCCTGCGAGAGCTAGGATGACGTGTACGGTTTCGATCCTGGCCACTGGTGCATAGACTTCGTCATAATCAACTCCTCGTTTTTGGACGTACCCTTTTGCCACAAGTCTCGCTTTATACTACACAATCTTTCCGCTTGGATCTCGTTTCACTTTGTACACCCATTTTAACCCTATAGCTTTGCGATCCTTAGGGAGATCGACCAAACTCCAAGTCTTGTTCTTCTCAATTGATGCTAATTCAGCATTCATAGCTTCAATCCACACTTTTCTCTTGCTTGCTTCCGTGTACGAGACTGGCTCGTCATCATTGCGAATCATCATTAATTCTTCAATTTCTTCAGTTTGGTCGTATAAGTCTGTGAATAAGCGGAATCGTTTGGGAGCACCACCGCCTGTGGAGCTTGAGGCGGAGCTTGGAGACGGAATTGGGGAATTTTGGGTAATCGGTGAATTGGGTGTATCCGATAAGTTGATGGGTATATTTTGTGAGCTTATCGGGGAGTCTTGTGGAGAGTTTATGGGCTGGAAACTTTCTTCGGTCTGATCACTGTCACTTTGTGGAGACCCAATATTTTGTTCCGGTGTTCGTGGTTCCGACTCAGAATCTTCATTGTACAAGTTGTCTAGGTTAAAACCTTCGACGGTGAAGCTCGTACCTGGTGTGGCTTTAATTTTTGAACTCTTCTCCCACACCCAACCTTCTTGTTCTTCGAAAACCACATCTCTAATCACATATATCTTTCCGGTGTCCGGATCAACCAATCTATATGCCTTTGATCCCTTCTCAACTCCCAGATGAACCAATCGCTTACTTCTTTCATCTAGTTTTGTCAGGTGGCCTTTGGAGACTTTCATATGTGCAACACAACCAAACACCCTAAGATGTTCAACATGTGGCTTTCTCCCTGTCCACATTTCGTATGGAGTTGTGTCTTTCAATGCTTTCGTGTGAGCTCTGTTTAGAACATAAACAGAGTGATTCACAGCTTCACCCCATAACGTGTCTGGCATTTTCATGGTTTTCAAATTACACCTAACCATCTCCAATACCGTTCGATTTATTCTCTCCACCACCCCATTTTGCTGTGGAGAATATGGGGATGTGTAATGTCTTTCCAACCCTGTTTCCTTGCAGTATGTGGTGAATTCTTTCGACAGAAATTCACCACCACGATCAGTTCTGAAAACTTTCATCTTCTCCCCAGTTTCAACTTCTACTAAGCTCCTGAAGTTCTTAAAGACTTGAAGAGCTTCATCTTTTGTCTTTAGGAGATAAACCCACATAACTCTGCTATAGTCATCATGTAACGACCCAAAAATCTCGAATTTATATTCGAGAAAATACAAAAAGAAAACCCGCGAAAAAGTTGAAAAAGGGTAAAATGGTCTTTCGACCCATTATAAGACCATTATGTAAGATAATATGTATTTGTGAAATAATAATATAAGAAATAAGAGGTTATGTGAAATTTGAAGTTTTACCATGTGAATAGTGAAATTTGACAAAAAAGGGGCAAAATGGTCATTTGACATGGAAATGACCAAAATGTCAAGAAAATGTCAAGTTAGAAGTTAGTGGAACTTTGGTTGCAAGTTATGGTCTTAGGACCATCTTTGTAGAAAAGTTAGAAACCAAAGGACCAAAAATGTAAATGCTTTTTATGTTAATTATACAACTCTAAAATAGAGTTATTTCCTTCATTATGTAAGGGAAACAATAGAAATTCTCCAGAGGATTCTAGAGGGCACGAGAGGCAGCAAGAAAGAGCAAAGAAGAAGAGGAAGATCAAAGGAGTTGTTAAGGAAATCAAGAAAGGAATTGGAATTAGTGATTCCAAGGTAACGTTTCCTTACCTTAGTTCTAACCTAGTTTTTGGGTATATGCTTGAATTTGGTCTTTGGATGAAATTGAAACTGCAATTGCAGTTATAAATCATGTGGGTTAAGTAGCTAATGCTTCCAATAAGCCATTAGTTAAGAACTTAACTCAAAAACATGAAAGTAAGTTGCTATAATTGAGAATTTTCAAGTTTTGCCAAGAACTTTAATTCCTGCAATTGATCTATTAAAGTGTTTTAAGTGGCTTAAAACTTGTTATTAGTCAAGGGTTTTGGTCCTAGAATAAACCCCATACGATTAAGAACAGAAATAAGTGCTTAATGAGTGAAAACTGCATGCTACAGTGCCAAATCGCGACTGATCAGGAGCCTACCCAGGCGCCAGGCGCAGTGCGCCTAGGACCAGGGCGGGGTGCGCCCAGGCGCAGTGCGCCTTCAGTCAGGGACCAAAAATGTTAAAAATCCAAACGCTAGAAACCATAGCTAGACATGTCCGATTGAACCTGAAAGTTTAGCCATAACCTTAAAATGGTATAAGAACATGTCGGGAATGGTCAAATCCGTAATCCGACCTTGCGGAAAAGTCACTGTAGCGGCAGAGGCTAAAAGTACTATTCACGTTAAAACTTGATTTTGGAATTTGAGCTAGACTTGTCCAATGAACTTCAAATTTGAAACACAAGTCTAATATGGGATAAGATTTCATGGTAAAGTGTCGAAACTGAAATACGACCCCTTGAGGGTACTGTAGAAAAATACGTAAAATATACGAGTTAACTAAAGTTGGTCATTCAAGAGTTATACGCTTGTTTTGACCACTAATGGTATAATAAGGACTCTAACATATTATAGAGTCAATTAGAATGTAAATAATGTATCATATATTATATATAGGTACAAGTCAAGTAATTGGACACCGAAAGGGTAAAGAACCGAGGAACGTCTAAACGACCTATCAAGAGTTATAAGGTGAGTACATGCAGTATTTTTACCCATTCTGGGGTACATGGCAAGTAAGTATTTTCAAGATTTTTCTATAAAATTTCTATATGTGAAATTATATGCAAGAATATTGTTTCTAATTTGTTGTGGAAGTATAATGCTATATTTGAAGCTAAGTTTTTAATTACAAATTATATTAAGTGGAAGTATGTTGGTCTATGTACCAATTATATGAACGTATATTTTGAAATACAAGTTATACATGTTTTCAAGTATGAATGGCATATAGCCATAAGATGTGGAAAGTATGTTTTGGCATAAAGCTTAGTATGTTAGAAAGATATGTTTTAAACATATGATTATTATATGATGAAAGCTATAATTGGCATCTAGCCATAAATACATAAAATGATGTAGTTTGGTACCTAGCCACAAGTTATATGTATATGAGAAATGTTCAAGCAAGCAGCAAGTATTTTGTATGACTGGTAATTGTAGCAAGCAGCGTTAGTAAGGGAACTATGTTCCATCCTACCCGGGTTAGGTAAGGGGTCTACTGGGGACAAGCCCCATCGCGAAGTAGATCGCCTCAGCACTTCTATGGTGAGGATTGATCCGTTCTTTCTAGCCATAGAGACTTGGGGTATCACTTATAGTGATTAAAGCCCTAAGTATAAAAATCCAGCAAGCTTATAAAACCAGTCAAAGAAAGTAAGAACAATGTTATTTTCGTAAAGTATGTACAGAAAGATTTTTGAAAAGTAAGAGTTGTATTATAATTCTATTATAAAGTTTTGAAAGAAAGTAATTATGCAAAGAATGATATGAAATGATTTTGAAAGGGATATAGAGCTATGGTATAAAAATATTTTAAAACTTTGAAGGATGTTATTTTTTGTAAAGTATGTTATAAAATGATTTCGAGAAGTAAGAAGTATGGTATGATATTACTATAAAGTTTTGACAGAAGTTTTATGTTATAAGGTTTATAAAAGCTGGAAAAGAAATTAAAGGTTTGAGTCTAAAACTCATGTAACTCACGAGACAATTTTTGTCTTACGTGTTATTTGTTTTGCCATGTATTCCAGGTTTAATAAAATGCTATCAACGGGATGAAGTTTAGCTGGAGTGGAGCCTAAGTTAGCTCCTAATTTGGAAACAAGGTTTAATCCTCTTCTTGCTTACTATGGTAAGTTTTGGTATGGATTTGTAACACCCACAGTTTTAAACATGTAAATAATCGGTTTTTGATAAACCGTATTTTTGTAATCATGTATTTATACATAAAAACCACAGTATTTGAAAACAGGAGAAATGGGGTGTCACACATCAACTAACAACATAAAGTACCTATTGCCAGATGGTGTAGGGGTGATACTGGGCCGCATAAGTCGCCATGAATTAGTTCAAGCTTCTTCTTTGCTCTATAATTCGTGTGTGTAGGGAATGGACTCCTTGTCTGTTTTCCCACGAGGCACCCTTCACAAGGTTGTTGAGGAATGTTTAGTTTTGGCATTCCTTCAACCAGCTTCTTCTCCGCCATGTATTTCATTGAATTAAAATTTATATGACCCATTCTCATATGCCACAACCATGTTGGATCACCTATTCGAGCGGTTAGACACATCGAATTGACTTCTTCCAACTCTATCTTGTACAGTCGATTTAGAGATCTTCTAACCTTCATCAACAACTTCCCTGTTGCATCACGGACCCATAAGAATGGATCTTTGATCGTGATTTCATCACCACCCTCTGCTAACTGTCCCAAACTTATGATGTTGCTACATAAGTCTGGAATGTAATAGACTTCATTAAGCTTTCGATGTTCACCATTCTTACATTGAAATACGACTGAACCTTTGCCTTCGATCTTTACCTTTGATTCGTTTCCAAACTTCACGTAGCCATGAACAGTCTGATTCAAGTCACGAAACTTATCTTTATCACCGGTCATGTGATTACTGGCTCCTGTGTCGAGATACCAGATACTTGATCGCTTCACCTCATCATCCCGTTTTCTTAACTCTGGGAATACATTTTCTTCATTTAAGGAAACTTCACCATTGTCAAACGAAGCTAACAATAGTGCTGGCTCATTGACATCTTGTTCGCGAATCAAGTTGTTTTCTTGTCTTCTTTCACGTATTGGGTTTGTACATTCTGCTGCATAGTGGCCGAATTCTTGACAATTGTAGCATTGGACCCTACTTTTATCTTGATTATTTAAAGTGCTACGACCTCCATCTTTCTGGTAGTGTGATCCACCTCTGCCACGACTACTACGACCACCACGACCACTGCTGTTTCCTCCTCTTCCTCTGCCTCTGCCTCGCGAACCTCCAAATCCGCCACGATTTGATTTAGACTTAGAGTCACCTTCTCCCTTCTTCTTATTTCTCTCTGACCACTCTTGGTGTGTCAACAGAAGTTTTCGATCATCACTATCACCATGGCCTCTCATTCGTTCTTCATGTGCTTTGAGCCTTCCGACCACTTCTTCCACTGTCATATTGTCTAGATCTCCAAATTGCTCAAGTGTTGAGGCGATTTGGAGAAATTTGCTTGGTACTGCCCTTAACAACTTCTTTACCACATATGACTCCTCCACCGTGTCTCCCAATGCTCGCATGGTACTCACGATATTGTTCACCTTCACAGCGAACTCATCCACTCTTTCTGATTCCTTCATGTTCAGTGATTCAAACTCAGCCTTTAGAGTTTGAATTCTGGCGGTCCTCACTCTTTCTTCTCCCATAAACTGTGTCTTCAAGGCTTCCCATGCTTCATTGGATGTTTTCTTTTCTGCCAATCCAAGTAGCAAATCTTCTGGAATGCTCTGATAGATGGCCGCCAGAGCCATCTTGTCTTTCTTCACATCTACTGCTGTGTTTGTTGTTCGTGGCTCAACAGCATCCCACACACCTTGGGCTTGCATGAACACTTTCATCTTGATCGCCCATGCAGCATAGTTCGTTCTTGACAACATCGGATAATGGAGGGTGACCTGTCCATCCTTTTCACCATTGTTTCCTGCCATCTCTTCTCGAGATTGGTACTTGGGCATAAACAACAATATAGCCCCATTTTTTTTTAAATATGGGGCCAAAAGACAATTTTCTGAAGTTTAGGAGGTAAAATGAACTTTTTCAGAAGTTCAGGGTTAAAACTGAACTTTTTCGGAAGTTCTGGGCTAAAATATACTTTTTCAGAAGTTCGGGGTTAAAACTGAACTTTTTCGGAAGTTCTGGGGCTAAAATAAACTTTTTCAGAAGTTTGGGGTTAAAACTGAACTTTTCGGAAGTTCTGGGGCTAAAACGAACTTTTTTAGAAGTTCAGGGTTAAAACTGAACTTTTTCGGTTTGCTACAGTGACCGCTACAGTGACCGCTACAGTATCGTCTTCTCCGGTCTTTTTCTCCGGCGAACTGGTTTTTCCGGCCACTATTCCGGCGAACCTTTGACCGGACTTTTGGAGGTCTTCCGGTGGTCGAAAAAATCCGAAAAATATATATTCGGAATCGTGAGAACAAGACCTTTCCAACGGCGTGCTCGGAAATTGATTTAGAGACAAAACATTTTGACCGAAAAAACAAGTGGCTGCCCAGATTTGCTCTGATACCAAATGTTGGGAAGAAGGAAGAGTGTTTATTGATTAACTGAGGAGTGGTACGATGTTTTAAGTTCTTGCATGGCTATTTATAGCCAAGTTTATTACCTACCAACTAATTTAAAAACATTTATTTGACTTTGAATACTTCCACTACAAGAAACTGAGCCTGTAGAGACTAAGGCTATAGGGACGACACATGTCGTCACTACAGATACCGCTATAGGGACGACATGTCGTTCCTATAGCTGGAAAGGTCAAACGTTGAAAAGTTAAGCTATAGCAACGACTTGTCGTCGCAACAGAAGGAGGCGGGAACTCAAAAGATGTGGCGGTATCTGAAAAACTATAGTGACGATATTTAGTTGCAATAAACCAACCTATAGAGACGACATGTCGTCTCTATAGGTTGCGAGTCAATCTTTGACCATTTTAGCTATAGCGACGACTTTGCGTTCCAATAGCCTTAAGCGGGAAACTGAATTATTTTTGGCGGTTCTCTCAATATCTATAGAGACGACTTCTCGTTTCAATAGATAATTAAAATAAATTTCTTTTTCTTTTTAATGTTATTTCAGCGAGTAAAAGAAACGACGTCGTATCGTTGAGGGCTATAGGGACGACATGTCGTCTCTATAGCCTTCAGCGAGCCCTAAAACCATCGCGACTTCTTTTCAGCCTCATTGTTTCCTGGTTCGTTTTCTCTGCACCTCTTTGGCGATTTGCGAAGTAATTCCCGATTGAAGTAATTTCCGGCCGATTAAGGTAATACATTGTCCCTAATTTCAACCGAGAAGCATAAAACGACCTGATTTTGCGTGTTCATCGCTGTGGTAGCCGAAGACGGTGGCTGTGGGTTGCTCCGGTGGCTGTCGGTTGCTTCGGTGGTGTCTCCGGCTTTGATGTCGTGAACGAAGTCATCGACCGTCGAATACCAAGGTTTGTTATTTTTCTTTCTAGTTTTCTCTCGGTATCTATATTCCACTGTTAAAAATCGATGAAGGCTTGGGGGTCATCGGTTTTGATGTGGTTAAAAATTGAAGTAACAGTCCGTATTCTCTTCTCTGGCTCGAGTGGTGGCAGGAGTCCGTATCCTTTCAACTTTCAGATTGGTTCTTTGCAAATCAAGGTATGAGCACTGAATTATTTGTAGTATTCATATTTATTGATATCGTTGTTAGTTGATACTGCATTTTTGGATCGTCACTTGTAGTATTCAAAAGAATTTTATATGTTTATCAGTAAGTACATAAACTGTTTGATGAAAAGTCTGAGTGAAATTCAAACGAAAATATTGGTTCAAGCCTTCAAGGGTATGTTAGTTTGGTTCTTTGCTTTGATTTTGGCCTCTGTTTTCATTCAAGGGTATGTTAGTTTGCTCTCTATTGTGATTTAGTTCAAACATACGTCTGTCTCCAAGTCGCCTTTTCTGAATTTTTTTGGATCTTTTTTGTTACTTTCAAAAGCTTAGGGTAATTTTGCATATATTTTGCTGCAATCAAACTAACAGTAGGTTGTTAGTTTGTTAGTTTCAACTTGAAATTCAGGAATAAATTTTAAAGAAGAATGCAAAAATTAGTACAACTAAGGTAGGTTGCTATTTTTCATGTACCCTCAAAAACAAATAAATGAAAGAAGTAGAATGTCATTCAAACAGGCCCATTCTTTTATGTACTTTCTTTTGATCTGCTTTGCTTTCGGCCTCTATTTTCATCCAAGGGTAATTTAGGAAACAAAGTTGTTGAATGGGTGTGAGGGAATATATAAAATCAGTGTTGTCTTTATTTGTTTCTTTTAGGGTTTTATTTACTAACTATATACTTATCTTTTAGTTAATTTTTTTAAGTGATTGTTTCAGTTGCTAAAAAATATATAATAAATTGATACAGAAATGCCGACCAATGATTAAAATGACTAAAATGTCATTCAAACATGAGGAAATAAGTAGTGATAATTTTATATCCATAACTATCGTTACTACTAGCAAATCCTGTGGTGGAAATGATTAAGGTGTAAAAACTGAAAGTACATGTTGGATCGTGTGAAAATTAAGATGGTTCCAACCGTTGGAGTATAATAATAAGCAGATTAGAAGAAAAGAGGAAACCGGAAAGAAACAGATCCAACAGTTGAAGAAGAAGAAAATAAGCAACAAAAACAAACTAATGGTGATGATAATCATGATCATCCGTCATCATCATCATCTCAGTTTCATTCAGAAAATGATGACGACAATGTTCATTGATTAGGTTTTCTTGATTCCTTGTGACAACACCAAGCCTCCACCGTCCACATACAATTCCATATTATTACTCCACCGTCCACATACAATACTAATACCAATTATATATGAATATTAAAAATGTCTAATATGCATCATAAAAATGAAAATTGATTAACATGATGCACATTAAAAGTACATGATATACTTTAAAAAATACTAAAATCGAAACAATGTGTTTTTGTTCAAACCCTTATGTGGTTTTATCTAAATAATTTTAAAGTGATACTCATGTACAAAAAATCAATTGGTAACAAAGATAGACTATTGGAATAATCACAAAACACAAAAAGGCAAAAACTGATCAATTACACATCCAACAAATGCAAAACCAGTTAGGAACGATCCTTTACTTTCATTGTTTCTAAGAGAAGAAAAGGAGTATCTGAGCTCTGATAGTCTTTGTTAATCAAAGTTTATTCATGATCAATTTGATTGAGAGTTTATAGTCACCTAATGCCTAACTCTCAAAATTGCCAAATCATAATTTACTTTTTAAAAGTCGGTGTTCCGGTTATGTTACAAAGTTATACTTTTAGATAAGTTTTTTTTTAATTACGAAATTAATTACCTACTACTTAGAATACAAAAGCACTTCAAATTATTTTAGTTGTGATTTTTTTGTTGTTTCTGACATATAACTCCGCTACATTACCTTATTTGTTTGAATTTTCTATAACATCTACATCATACTACCTTGCATCATTGTTGTTGTTATGTTAAGTATATCAAATTGTATGATTAAATAAAACGTTTTTCTTATTGTATAAGTTTTTTTTTATTGTTAACCGTGTAATACACGGGTTTCTAACCTAGTATATATATATAGTCAAACTTTTATGAATTGATACTTGACGGATCCTCATAACACCCTCTGTCTTTGAATAGTAAAAAAAGATTGGAAATATTTATATGTAAAACGTCCAACACATAAAAGAAAGATAGAGAACCACCAAATATTTTTTTATGAAGTTTATCATCAAAAGGCCCATTTTGAAACATTTCTTAGCATACACTCTCTCTGTTGGACTAACACATTAAATCTAAGTTTTGATGACGGTAACATTATGTCATTTTGAAACTTCTTGATAGGATAAAAATTAACATATTCTAGCAACAAATAATTACAATTATTGATTAATTTCAATATATTCTTTAGACGTCAATCTTAAAAAAAACTCTAAAACTTTATACGGTTAATTTGAAAAAAAATAAAATAAAACAACCATCTGGAGAATTGTATAAAATACTAAGGTTTTCATATAATTACAATGTACTTTTATTTATATATGTTACATGAACTTAGTTTTTTTTTAAATATATTTAAAATGAAAGTACATTGCTATTACAATTGAAGGCATGGCATATATGGTGTTGTATATGTATATATTATATATATATATATATATATATATATATATATATATATATATATATATATATATATATATATATATGTATATATATATATATATATATATATATATATATATATATATATATATATATATATATATATATATATATATATATATATATATATATATGGTGTTGCTTATATTAAATTGTTGCTTATAGTATTTGTTAAAAATATGTATGTTATTTATTTCAATTGAAGGCATGGCAACACGTGTTGCCAGAGGTCACGGTGGAGACGGTGGGGCTGACCCTGCACGAGGCCCAGATAGGATTCCTTCGATCTGCGAGTCATGTAAGTAACTTGTTCCAATTTATTGTATCATTTTATATTGGATATATTTTTTTACTTACTAACTTGTCAATTACATGTATCAATGCAGCCAAACCCAAAAAGACTCGTGGAAAGGGAAAAGACTTAAATCTTCTTGAAGAGTTTGCAAAAAACAATGAGCAACCGTTACCTCTTTTGTTAGATGACGAGGGACAAAAGTTCAAAATGATCGGAGATAACTACCAGATGTATATACGATTGGTATCAAACGAGGTTGGTAGAAGAGTGCCAATGCACTATCCTAGTTGGAAAGTTGTGCCTAGCAAACACAAGAGAGAGATTTATCCGACGCTTCATGTAAGTATATGATATAATGTTTTATTTTTCTTTCAACTTTATAATTTTAAATGTCTTCTAATTCTTTGTTTTGCAGCATTATTTTGATATTGATGCATGGAAGAACACACGAAATTGGAATGGCGTTGTACATGGAATAGAGGCCGACTGTGCCAACGCATACAAGCGACGAAAATACGATTTGAAAGTACATTTTGACGAGCAAGGAGGTTACGCGGATATTGAGAGGGCAAGGGCGCATCCCCCGCCTACACAGACTCCCCGGGCGTGGGGGAAGGTTATTGATAAACTATTTACCACAGATAAGTACAAAGCCCGTTCAGATAGTAACAAAGGCAACAGAGAACTTCTACCGTATACAAGTTCTCATGGGACGGAATCATATGCCCAAAAACGATATAAAGAAGTAATATTTTTTAAGTATTTGAGGAGTTATTAATAAGTCTATGAAATTATATTAACTCTTGATGTTAATTTATAGGTCCAAAAAACCGGCAAGAGTAGCGACATAGAAGTGTGGAGAAAAAACCACTTCAAAGAAGGTCGTGGCCGGGTGAATGATAAAGCACATGCTGATTGGGTAAGTAAAATTTCTAGCTATATATATATATGTTTTTAGTATGTTTTTTTATTGCGTAACCTATTGATATGCAATTTAGTGTAGAATGTCTATTTTTTGTATTAGAAATCATTGCATATATTGAAATATGAGAATTGTTATTGTTATTATTATAGGTAAACAAGTTGGTTATCTATTTTATAGCAGTTATGCTGTCAAATTTTATATATATAAACTAACATTCGTTTGTTGTTTTGTTTATTGTAGGAAAAAATACAAGTCGAGTACAAAACAATGCTTGACAAAGCTAACGGTGATGAGGCAAAGGTTAATGAAATTAAATGCCTTGAACGCGCGCTTGGAGAAAGGCGTGGCCATACACGGGGAGTTGGTAGAAAAATCCAAAATATCCCAGCCCACTACGTACCGGATGCTTCAACATCATCCCAAAATTTTAACCAGTTTACCCAACAGTTTGCCCAACAGTTTACCCAGCAGATGACTCAACAATTCAATCAACACTTACAAACAATTTTCACCCAAAATAACATACCGTTTCAACCGTTGCAACCGTTTCAATTCGATCCAACACAACTACAAAATATGCAAATTCTATCTCCAAACAACCAAGGAGGTGGAACCGGAAATGAAGATGCAACCGCGAATGATATTCAAGGAGATGACGTCGGAAATGTAGTTGAAAGCGAAAGTGAAAGTGAAAGTGATTAAAACTTTTAAATGTTCTAGTATTTATGTTTTGACAAACAACTTTTGTATAATATTGTACATGTTAAACTTTATGTGATATTGATATGTTGTTTTAAATCGCTATAACCTTCATGTTTTTATATTTTGCAGAATTAAATTGTTAATGTATATAAAATTTGACATTTTGTAGAAAATATAAAAAGAACCTGTACAGTGACTATAGGGACGACATTTAGTCTCTATAGCCTAGGCTATAGGGACGACGTCCCAATAGATAATGCGAATTTTTTCTAAACGCTTATAGTAACGACAAGTCGTCACAATAGCCTAAGGTATAGGGACGACATGTCGTCACAATAGCTCAAGCTATAGGGACGACATGTCGTCACTAAAAGCAGTTATTTCTGAAAACGAACATTTTTTGAAACGACTTTATAGTCACGACATGTCGTCTCTATAGCTTAGCTATAGAGACGAAGTCTATAGGGACGACAATTTTGGTCTATAGCGACTAATCTGTAGTCACGAAGGCTATAGTGACGACATATCGTTGGAGGGGGGCTATAGGGACGACATAGGGGTCTATAGGGACGACATTTGTCGTCCCTATAGCCTTCGATTCTTGTAGTGTTCAAACTTCCAGAATTCTAACACAAGATGTGGTAAGCACTTATGTAAGCATCTAGAAACCATTGGAATTTCTGAATTATTAAATATCATCAAATATCATAAAATTTTAAACAAAAACAAAAATAGAACATTCAATATAATTTAGTCTCATGCATCCCATGTTAGCCCCAACTGAGTGAGGCAAACATCATTAACTTATTATATAAAATACAAACATAAATGCCACGTATACAACTCTACTTGCATTAGGAGTTCAAAAGTAAACTCAGCCTCTTGCTCCATGCATAATATAACCATCGATCTCCCGGCTAGTAGCTTCAAGAATTCAACTGATTCTACAAAATATACAAACATTTTTGTCATTTCAACTAATTCAAGAATATTTCGAGTAACTCATAGGGATATGGTCAAAGACTAAACAAAAGAAAACACCAACATATATAATAAACCGTCATATGCAATTGCATCAATGATGCAACCATATAGACATTTATTATGACCCATTGATTTGTACTGGTAAGAGAGGATGGAAATTTACTTGGTACAATCAACGCTAGCTGAGATAGTGAAGCCCAAACTGATCCCACAGTTTCCAGGAAGTGATTTAGCTAGCACTGGATTAGGGTTTAGACTTTGGGAAGCCGACTTAAGGCACTTACAAGCCGCTTGTCTATCAGCCGTGGTGCTAGCCGCCGCTGCAAGAGCCTTAGCACCGGAACAACATGCAGGTGGGGGCATACCACTGCCACTCCTGAGGTAACTTACACAAGGCGCTACGTCCTGGATAACTGTGCTGCAAGTAAGCACACCATCTGAAGAAGGTATGAACAGAAGAAACAGTGAAACAATCGTGACTGCAATCAGTGCAGGTGCTGCTTGGGTTGAACCCTTCATAGTGAAGATTGATGGTCGGCAAAGAAGGTTGGTTTAATGTTTATGCTTGTGAACTCGATGTGATTTTGTTGAGTTGATATTTTGTTGGTTTTATAGATATTGAAGTACAAGGTCAGTAGTAAAAACAATATTATTTTACGTGATTGAGTGCAAGTAAAACGAAAATGTTTTTTCGAGTGTTTGGGTTTCATTATTAGCGTTTACAAAAGTCACACAGAATTATAATTAATCATGAAAGTTTAATGATGGTGAAATGAGCTGTTAATCATGTATATCTTGTGTAGTTATTTTTTATTATTCAGCAAATTGCATGACTTTGGGTGTGTTTGGGATTGCTTATTTGAGGTGCTTATTGACTTATTGCGGTTTGACATCGGTAATAATAAGCAGTTTTAATAGTTTGGATAAACATATTTTATAACCATTTAATTGCTTAAATAAACAGTTTTTGATAAGTCAATTCTTCCTTACTTATTGACTTATTTAAACAGTTTTTGATAAGTCATTTCCGTATTACACACATAAGCACCGTTTTCCAAAGACTAAAAAACAAGTTATTGACTTATTTCGTTTTGGTATCGGTTAAGGTAAACCAAACACTTTTTTTAAAACTCCGTTTTCACACCGGATAAATAAATAAACACTTTTAATGATAAGCATATGTTGTTTTAAATAAGCAATGTCAAACACCCTCTTAAGTGGTTTCGGTCTATCATTCAATATTTTACGCAATGAATATAAGTTATTTTAGTTGCTTTCAAAATTCCAAAATTTTGTCAGGGGCGTTTTTAAGACGGGTGTGAGATATGCAACTGCATATGCCTGAAAAAAATTTACACGTAGAATATTAACGATCGAAAAACTCTGTTGTAATATGTCAATAATAATTGCAAAATTTGGTCGCTAATACCTTGCAAAATTCCATAAGAGTCCTTTCCTATTCTTCTTAATTGAATGGATTTTGCTTATATATACAAACTTATATGGAAGGGTCCATTTTATTTTTTACACATGGCATTTAAAGCAACCAGAAACCCCTAAATTTCATTATACTTGGCTGAACTAAAACAATTACTAGGAAAACCCACCCTTTTTACAACAGGCAATCCATGCATGTCGTAAAAGCTATAAGATGACAAATGTTCCGTTTTAAACAATAAATAAATGGTAGACAAATGTTCGGCACATGTTTACAGCAGACATTTATGATACCCATTTTGTATGTCTTAATTTTTTACACCAATATTTGTATGTCATGATTTTATATATATATATATATATATATATATATATATATATATATATATATATATATATATATATATATATATATATAGGAATAGGTTCAAATGAGAACCAGTAAAATGTTAACAACCGTGAGAACCGATATTCACACATTAAAAATTATGTTTTTTTTCTTTTTTTTTGTTTTTTCACACTTGTTTATTATGTGAAAATACATCAAACTTAATAAATTTCCTTATTTTTTAATACGTTTTACAATATTCACAATATAATAAAATTTCTAGTTATTAAACTGTGAACACTATAACATAAATTTTTTATTAAACTGTGAATTAGTGGTTCTCACGGTTCTCAACCTTTTAGTGGTTCTTATTTGAACCCTTCCTTATATATATATATATATATATATATATATATATATATATATATATATATATATATATATATATATATATATATAGAGAGAGAGAGAGAGAGAGAGAGAGAGAAAGATACAACTTTAAAACAGAGATAACAAGGCCCAAACTATACATCGCCAAGCCATTAGAGTATATATAACCACGTCGGGTACAATCCCTGTTAACTGAAGATCCTATTGTTGTTCCAAAAAAAAAATGTGTCAACAGAAACAATACAAATCTGAAAAGGTATAGCATAAAGTCTTTAGGTTTTTACGGAAAATCAAAATAAGCCTTGAGTGATAATTTAGTATAACATTTGAATATGTTGCTCTTTATTTCTTGCTATTTTTTAATATATTACTTGTTGCAATTGAATATCACAAAAACATATAAAGAAGGGTAGATGATAGTGTTATTTAAGCGATTAAGGAGAAGCAAAATTCAATGATAAGGGAACAACATCCAACCAATGGTAACTTGTTGAAGAAGGCTTACAACTCATATGTCTATAGGACCCATGAATGGATATCTGAACAACATATTGTATTCTAATATCAAATGAAATTCATGTTTCAAGTTATTAAATTAGCTAGACCAGTGAACCAGTTTCATTTCTTCGATAGCGTTAGTGTTTTGGTTGTTCAACTAACTTAATAAAGAGATGATATTTTTGATTAATTAATGTATATTATATCGATTCGAGATATATTTTAATATTCAAACTCTTTCTAATTGGCCCACATCCCTCCCCAAAAGCATTATATAAGGTATACATGGATATTTCAGTGGCTAATCTGTCGCAACGGAATAGTCCATCGGTGATTTACCGACGATTTACCGTTGACCATGTTTGACCACAATACAGACTTTAGCGACGGCTGACAAACCGTCTTACCGACGACTTACTGACGGGTGTTGGTGGACCGTGTTTGACCAATATACCAACGAACTGTGACCGATTACCGACCACCTTTTTAGTGATGGGATACGGACGACTCGCAATTTAAAAAAAAAATAAAGGAAATTTTGTCAGATTTTTTCCTGCCCAAAAATGAACTATTGTAATAACAAATTGATATGCATTTGAATGCATGAAAAAGAAATAACAAATGCAACAAATAAATCAAGTAACTTTGGCTAGCTACAAATTGTTGAGATATAACAAAACGAGTTAAGCACTTCAAACAAATCGATATTTGATTTCGGTGACACTAGCGGAATAAAAAATTACCAAAAAACGGTAAACGAAAATGTAAAATCGGAACAAGATATTTAACGTGGTTCGGTCACGGGATCACGACCTACGTCCACGGGCGAACGAGAGAGAGAGTTTTATTATCACCAAAGAAATTACAATCATACAAGGCCTAAACTGCCCTTGTAATCTGATCACTCACAATATTGTATTACTCAAATTTTTGGCTGCCAAATAAAGGCTCTGCACAAAAATACCTCACAATATATCTCTTTGGAATTTTTAGCTCACAAGAGTTTCTAATGTTTCCTCTTGATTTTGCTTGTTGTTAGTGTGTTGTGTTTGTGTGGTGCATTTGTGTTCTTTGTGCAGCCTCATATTTATAGGCTTAGGAATGCAATGTGAATTGGGAATTTTTGAAGTCAAAGAAATAGGCAGAGAAGAGGCCTTCCTCCCTTTGTTGACAAAGCCTTCCTCCCTTTGTTGACAAAGCCTCCATTTTTTCACAATCTCCCACTTGGAGGCTTGAACAACTTTCACTTCCGTCCAATTCAAGCAACAACCTTCCAATCTCTCTCGCTCCTGCCATCCCTCCTTTTCAAACTTCTGGAAGGCCAGTTGAAGTCATACAAAACTTCAACTTGTCTGTGGTAACCACCTTGGTGAACATATCTGCTGGATTCTTCGTTCCAAGGATTTTCTTCAGATTCAGAGTTCCATCATTGATTAACTCTCGAATAAAATGGTACCTCATCTGAATGTGTTTCGTTCTACTGTGAAACACCGGATTCTTTGCCAGGTGAACTGCACTCTGGTTGTCACAATGCAGTACACAATCCTCCTGTTGCATTCCAAGTTCTGATAGGAAGTTCTTCAACCATATAAGCTCCTTGGCTGCTTCTGCAATAGCCATATACTCTGCTTTTGTGGTTGAAAGAGCAACACTCTTCTGTAACCTAGACATCCAACTGATTGCGGTACCTCCGATTGTGAAAACGTATCCCGTTGTGCTTTTACCCGAATCCGCACATCCACCCAAATCTGCATCGGCAAACCCTTCTAAGACTACCCCCTTTCTTCTGAAACATAGGGCAATCTCAGCTGTTCCTTTCAAGTAGCGTAACAGCCACTTTACTCCTTCCCAATGCTCTTTTCCTGGATTTGACATGAACCTGCTCACTACTCCCACTGCATGAGCAATATCTGGTCTTGTGCATACCATTGCATACATCAAACTACCAACTGCAGATGCATAAGGAACTTTAGCCATATGTTCTCTGTCTTCTTCCGTCTTTGGGGATTGCTTCTTTGAGAGTTTCTGACTTCCCAAAGGTGTACTTCTTGCTTTAGCATCTGCCATGCTGAACTTTTCTAAAACTTTCTTGATGTACTTTGTTTGCGAAAGTTTTAATATACCGGTAACTCTGTTCCTGGCTATGCTCATGCCCAATATCTGCTTAGCAGCCCCTAAGTCCTTCATCTCGAACTCTCTGGACAACTGCTTCTTAAGCTTGTTGATCTCCTGCATGTCGGATCCAGCTATCAACATGTCATCAACATATAATAACAGGATGATGTAAGAGGAGTTGAATTTCTTCAAGTAGCAACAGTGATCCATCTCACATCTGTGATACCCACTCCTCTGCATGAAGCTATCAAACTTCAAGTACCACTGTCTTGGAGCTTGCTTCAAACCATACAGACTTTTCTTTAACTTGCACACCAGGTTTTCCTTGCCAACTGTTGGGAAACCCTCTGGTTGTGCCATATAGATGTCTTCTTCCAGGTCGCCATGGAGAAAAGCTGTTTTCACATCTAGCTGTTCTAGATGGAGATCTTCAGAGGCTACAATTCCCAACACCATTCTGATTGTAGTCATCTTCACAACTGGGGAGAAGATCTCATTATAATCGACCCCTCGTTTCTGTTGGAACCCTTTGACCACTAATCGTGCCTTGTATCTTTTACTGCCATCAATCTCATCCTTTACCCGAAACACCTACTTGTTCTGCAGTGCTTTCTTCCCTGCTGGGAGCTTGACCAAGGACCAGGTCTGGTTCTTGTCAAGTGAGCTCAATTCGTCTTCCATAGCCTTCTTCCACTGTATGGAATCTTTCATCCTTAAGGCCTCTGGATAGGACTCAGGTTCACCATTCTCAGTCAACAACAAGTAATTTGCTGAAGGAGAATACCTGACTGGAGGTCTTCGTACTCTAGTGGATCTACGAATAGTAGGAGTTGAGGTCTCTGCATCATCTGCAACCCCGTCTTCATAACTACTGTCATCTGTGCTCCCACTATCTCCATATACATCAGAGCTCCCACTGCTTCCTGAACTTTCACCTATCTCTGGAGTACTGATAGGTTTCAAAACGTCATCTTCAGAGATCTCTTCAAACTCGACTTGATTTTCTGCTTTCTCTGGTTGTTTGTTTCTGCCTGAGCTCTCTGCAAGTTCATCTTTATATAGGACGTTCTCGTTGAACACAACATCCCAGCTTCTGATAACCTTTTTATTTTGGTTATCCCAGTAGCGGTACCCCATGTCATCCAACCCATAGCCTATAAAAGTGCATTTCCTTGCTTTTGCCTCTAGCTTGTCTCTCTTCGAGTCTTTAACTTTGACATAAGAGACACAACCGAAAACCTTCAAGTGTTTGAGAGAAATATCACGACCTTGCCATTCCTCTTCTGGAATCTTGAACCCTATGGGGACTGAGGGTCCTCTATTGATTAAATACGCTGCTGTGTTGACGGAATCTGCCCAGAACATCTTGGGTAAACCTGCATGCAATCTCATGCTCTTAGCCCTTTCGTTTAATGTACGGTTCATTCTTTCAGCTACTCCATTTTGCTGAGGTGTCTCTGGAACCGTCTTCTGCATTCTGATTCCCTGGTCAGCACAGTAATCAACAAATTCTTTACTACTGTATTCGCCCCCATTATCTGATCTGAAACACTTGATCTTCAAGTCTGTTTCATTTTCCACAGTAGCTTTCCATTTCTTGAAAGTGCTGAAAACTTCAGACTTATGCTTTAAGAAATAAACCCAAACCTTCCTTGTGCAATCGTCGATAAACGTGACATAGTATCGGGATCCTCCCACTGAAGAAACTGAAGTGGGACCGTAGACATCTGAATGAACTAGCTCCAATTTCACGGACTTGGGCTGATGACCCACCTTCTTGAAAGTGACTTTCTTCTGTTTGCCAAGAACACATGGCTCACAGAAATCGACTTTCACAGTTTTCAGCTCTGGTATTCTTCCTTTGGAAACTAGCATCTTCATTCCCTTCTCACTCATATGCCCAAGTCTTTGGTGCCATAGAGTAGATGCCCCAACTTCTTTAACAGCGTGTGCTTCGGCATCAGAAACTTCCACCATATAAAGTGTACCCCGCTTCTGTCCTCTAGCAACAACTAAATTCCCTTTTGTCACCTTCCACTGATGATCACCAAATGTAACATGGTGATCTTCATCATCAAGCTGCCCCATTGATATTAACATCCTCTTCAAGTCAGGAATGAACTTGACATTCTTCAAAGTCCAATCTGTACCTAAAGTTGTCTTCAGGACCACATCCCCAACACCTGTAATATCCAGGCTCTTGTTGTCTGCTAGTCTGACCTTTCCTTTGTACTGCCGGAAATTCTGCATTACTTCTCTGGAATGACTAGCATGGAACGACGCACCAGAATCCATGATCCAGGATTCTGTTGAGTTTTCAACACAGCAAATGAGCGCATCATCTTCAGAATCTACTGCCATATTGACTTCCTTCTTGCCTTTGTCTGCCGAAGGCTTTGGGCACTGATTTCTGAAGTGACCTTTCTCCTTGCAGTTCCAACAGGTAATATCCGACCTGTTCTTTGACTGACCTCTCTTTCTCGACTTTGATCTTCCTCTACCACCGCCTCCTCTGTTGGACTTCCTTCCCCTATGTTCAGCGCTTAGAAGACTACTGGAAGATTCCCCGATACTCCGTCTGCGTACATCCTCACTAAGGATTAAATTTCGAATGCTTTCGAACGTCAGCTTAGCACCTCCGACTGAACTGCTGACTGCTGTAACCGTACCGGACCAACTTTCTGGCAAAGATGATAGTAGCAGCAATGCCTGAACTTCATCTTCAAATTTAATATCAACCGATATTAACCTCGACAATATTGAATTGAATTCATTTATATGATCAGTTGCTGAACTACCCTCCATCATCTTCAAATTTACCAACTGTCTGATCAGAAAAACTTTATTCGACGCTGAGGGTTTCTCGTACATGTCAGATAGCGCCTTGATCAACCCATGAGTTGTCTTCACATTGACAATGTTGTAAGCAACGTTCTTTGCCAATGACAACCTCACCACACCAAGAGCCTGCCGGTCTAACAATTCCAAATCCTTCGGCCTCATGTGAAAAGGCTTCTCTTCAGACAGAGGTTCATGTAACCCTTTTTGGTAGAGATAGTCTTCGATTTGCATTTTCCAGAAACCGAAATCGTGACCATCGAATTTGTCGATCTTAACTCTCCCATCTTCAGCCATAGCTAAAATATATATATTTTTATAAGGCCAATCGAAACCTCGTTTCTGATGTGGAAGATCAGACTAAGCTGCAACCACAGAGCATACGCGAGATACGACTTCCTTTAAACCCGGAGCTCTGATACCAGTTTGTTGAGATATAACAAAACGAGTTAAGCACTTCAAACAAATCGATATTTGATTTCGGTGACACTAGCGGAATAAAAAATTACCAAAAAAGGGTAAACGAAAATGTAAAATCGGAACAAGATATTTAACGTGGTTCGGTCACGGGATCACGACCTACGTCCACGGGCGAACGAGAGAGAGAGTTTTATTATCACCAAAGAAATTACAATCATACAAGGCCTAAACTGCCCTTGTAATCTGATCACTCACAATATTGTATTACTCAAATTTTTGGCTGCCAAATAAAGGCTCTGCACAAAAATACCTCACAATATATCTCTTTGGAATTTTTAGCTCACAAGAGTTTCTAATGTTTCCTCTTGATTTTGCTTGTTGTTAGTGTGTTGTGTTTGTGTGGTGCATTTGTGTTCTTTGTGCAGCCTCATATTTATAGGCTTAGGAATGCAATGTGAATTGAGAATTTTTGAAGTCAAAGAAATAGGCAGAGAAGAGGCCTTCCTCCCTTTGTTGACAAAGCCTTCCTCCCTTTGTTGACAAAGCCTCCATTTTTTAACACAAATTTCTAATTGATACACACGATGAATTAAGATAATGCTACTACTTGAGAGTCCATTTGCCCTTGAACTTCAATTTATATCAAGTACCACAAGCATGCATCCCGCTATCTCATTTGTAGATTAGATGTATAACCTGGACAAAAAAATATACAGATGTTGAAACACATTCAGAAATTCCATTTTTAGTTTTTACTTATTTACAAGACAATACAATAAATATAACGACGTGAAACAATAAATGCAAATAAAAAAAATGGTGAGCGACATATAAAATCATCCATTTTTACAAAGTTCAAAGACACCAACCACATCTAAGGTATCTTTCATATTAACAGCAGCTAAACTTATTAAAACAAAATTTACCAGCATACCAATTTTAACTAGTTTGATGTGAAATGATGGATAGATGTTAAGAGTGTGAAGTGTCTGTGTAGGCAATTGTTACAAACAAGTGAGCAAGTAAAAATATTTACGACATGCAAACCCCATGCCATGGATGCACAAAACTAGATTTTCTAAAATTGTTATTTTCAGTAACAACATGATCTGAATTTTTTCAGCCAAAAATGCATATACATTAAGAATACGCAAAGTTAATCAAGGATAAAAGCCTTATTAAGCTTTAGGATAACATGTCAACAACAAATTTAAATCAAAAAATATTTTCAACGAGTGTTCGTTTTTATAGTTGATCCAATGGAAACCAAAACTAATTAGTAGCTAAAACCATAAACATAACGCATCACAACCGTTCATACTTGACCATAACCCATCACAACCCTCCATACATGACCATAACGCATCACAATCCTTCATACTTGACCATAACCCATCACAACCCTTCATACTTGACCATAATCCATCAACCCCTTCTTACTTGACCATAAACCATCACAACCCTTCAACTTGACCATAACCCATGACAACACTTCATGTTTGACCATAACCCATCACAACCCTTCATACTTGACCAAAACTCATCACAACCCTTCATAATTGACTATAACTCATCACAACACTGAACATTGATAAACTAAATAATCGCTAAAATTACGTATTTGCTCGTTGCTCTCGTTACAAAAGGGTAGTGTTATACGTACCCTACTTTTCATTTTGTACTCCCCTAAAACCATCAAAATAAAAAAGGGTTCTAATTAAATTAGTTTTTTAATCATTACACTCTCCTGATTTGACTAACTGATGATTTGTGTTATCTAAATTTTGGTATTTTGTTGTCTTTTCCTTTATTATTATTATTATTATTATTATTATTATTATAAAATTAATTTATTTAGTCGTTTATAAACGAAGTGATTGTACGTAGAATTTATTATTTATATAATACTTCGGGTTTATGTCGTTTATAGGTAATCGAAATTCACGTATTATTAGGAGGAGACCATCATTCTTCATCCGTCAACCCAATGCTACACCATCTCCGTTTGTCCAGGCTTGTGCGTGCGTATAGATCACAACATTCTGCTGAATGAGAAACATTATATTGTGCTCAACTAAATGTTTATGTTCGTTATCCATATAATGTACCATGCAATTGTAATATTGGACCAAACATTACATTGCTATTATTATTTATATTGTTATTTTTTATACATTCGTTCGAATTTGACATAACAATTTTGATATAATTTGACAAAATTTTATAATATTATAAACGTCGTTCGTTGTGTCGTAATTACTATAAAGAATTATTGTTTATTGTAACTAAAACATAAAAATTATAAAAGGTAAATCCATTATTATTTTTTTAATAATAATAATAATAACAACAACAAATCAAATATTATTAATAAAAGGAAAAATAGACAACAACAAAAAATAGACAAAACACAAAGAAAACAATAAATAAACAAAAAATCAAATCAGATGGTGCAATTAGAATGTAGAAGGTATGTATAGATTCACTTTATAACGGCAATTTTATTCGTATCCTTCCTTCCCCTTATTTTTTTACTAAATGCACCTCTCAAATGTGAATGAGTGTGGTGAGTTTCTAAATACACGCCCTATTTTTGTGTGTTAGGGGTACGAATAATAGCACCCTAAAGTAATAATCGGGTCAAAATCCAAATCAGAAAGCAATGATGTTTACCAATGCAGTCTACCAAAAGATCAAAAAGGACAAAATCCATGATTATTATATTTACACAAGTTTAAAGATTGCTCCCATATAAAAAAACTTCTCAGACCAATGAGCACCGGAACAAATGATACTAGTTCTTTTATCGTTGGTCAAGAAAACGATCACATAAAAAAACCCATCTTAATGCAATAAAGAGGAAAAAACAGGTATGTGAATACGAAGACTTTATTTACATACCTTACCAACAATTCTTATTTATTTATTTATTTTCTTATTACAGATTCGAGTAAGCTTTGATACCAGTTGTTAACTGTTTACAATAATCAAAATATATACGAGTAAGCTTAAACTTTAGATCTTGATCTCGATTCTGATTAAAAAGAAATAAAGAAACAAAGATTTCATACATGCTTCCATAGAGATTTTCGGATCTGATGAGGATTGTTGGTTTTCTAGTTGATCTCAAAACTCTTTCTAAACCCCTCAGCAAAAAAACTCACGAATTTTGTGTGTGTATTTTCGTATATTTGATTTGTTACTCGTCACGTATTTATAAAGATGAATATATAACCAAATATCGCGATTGCGGCCTGCCCGGATACCGAATCCGCTCTAACGTTCCGGAGTACTCCAAATTATTATCTACTGGTTCCAAAAAAAGATATGGTTTTTTTGGATGAATTGTACTGGAAATTTTTTCAAGAAAAGTGGCCAGGTTGCATGTTTGTTTAGATGAAACCGTTGTCCTAAAACGGCATGTGGAAGCGCCTTCATCGTTAAAAATATTAAAATCCATTTATATATACTTAAAATAATATGTAATTTACTTGTTACATTATCTTACATACGGGTGTACGCAGTGCGGTGCGGTTTAAAGGTAAAACCGCAGACCGCACCATATATGTGGTTTGTGAATTTTTGAAACCACAGACCGTACCGTGAATGTTCTAAACTGCGTTATGTGGTGCGGTTTCGTGCGGACGGTTTGTGCAGTTTCAATAAGGTAATTCCATTATATATATATATATATATATATATATATATATATATATATATATATATATATATATATACACACACACACACAGACCACGGTTTGTGTTGTTTATGCGGTTTGGTGCACACCCCTAAATTCTTACGATTATATAAAATTACTTATTTTATTTATATACTAAATTATGAAAATCTATGTATAAACGCTTAATATTTTATAAAACGTAAATATAAAACCCAGATATTTGTTAAAAACTTATATAAAGTCTATGGTTATTTGTTTTAGTGGAATCACATTTGAAGTCCTTTATTGCATTTTTTAATTGTATTAATTGAAAAAGTGATAGTGTAACTATTATAATTGTAATAGCGTCGCACGAGTGTGGATGGTCTAAGCCCATTTTTTTTCCAAAGGTATGAAAATTGGACACATCTTTACAAATTACTTGTAATTTGCTTCCAAGTTATTTAAGTGAAAAAAAGTTAAGCGTGTAATTGGTACCATATCAATTCTTTTTCTCCAAACCGTGTACCGTACCAACTATAGTTGGTATAAAATTTTTGCTACCACTATCATACCAATTATACTTGGTACAAACAAGTTTGGTTGGTACAACTCGGTAATGGTATATACTAAGAAATTAGCTATGTAATTATATTTTTTATTTATTAAAGACTTTTATTGAAGTAACATTGTCGTAAATTTTTAATCTCTAAACTTAATGTGGCAATAACTATCGACTAATGTGGCTAAATGACTAATACTCATTTTTTTAAAGTTTGTAAACACTGAACCACATGACAATTAAAATATGATTTCGTTATATATATGAATTGGTTGGTACGGTACTACCGTGATATCTCAGATTTTATATCATTACCGTACCATGATTACTTAATTGGTATGGTGCTACCAACCAAAAATGTTGGCTACCAATTTTATTGGTTCGGTTGATAGCATGTTGGTTGGTTTTCCATGGTACATATTTGTCAACCCTAAAAAAATCATACATGAATAAATTTCCAGTGTGCTTCCTGACGTTGCTTGATGGTCTTTGTCATCTCAGGGCGATCCTCTAACCTCAAACTAACACATCGATACACAACTTTTATAAACGCATGGAAAGAATGGGTATTAATTTGATTGGCTATAAAAGGATCAATTAACATTATATCCAGTCCTTCGTGATAGTAGTGTCGACCAAATGTACAAGTGTATGTGGCTAATCATCACCAATGGTCCTTCGTTTATAAGCCTTTGTCCCACTCAACATTTCTAGCATTACCACCCCAAATGAGTAAATGTATAATTGTGTGTTGACAAAGCCACTTTCACCATATATGGGATCTGTGTTATATGAGCTAATAGGGTTAGGAACGTCATAAGATTGAGGCTGATTTTGGCCACGAGATTGTCATCTAACAATATGTTTGAGCTATGTATATCTCTGTGAATTAGTCTGTTGCCCTCCCAAATTAAGACCGGAGTGAAATTACTCCACTCCTCTTGCTGCCTCTATACAGATCTGAAGACGTTGTGCCTGTGAATTATTGCCTTCAAAAGCAGAAGACAAATGAAATAATTCATGTGGGCCCCACATGAATAGTAATCAAATTCATGTAATCAAATTCAAATTGCAATCTTGCACGTGGAAACTTTTGACCAACGACTCTTCAATTACGGCAATTCGGCGCACGCATTTCATTTTCAACATTTACGGAAATGTTACGGCTGTTCATCCCTATATAAAGGGATGCTTATAGTTCAATCGAATTCGTCCAAACAATCAGAGTGATATATATATATATATATATATATATATATATATATATATATATATATATATATATATATATATATATATATATATATATATATATATATATATATATATATATTGTGAGGCTCTGTGTATTAAAAAGAAAATAGAGATATATATTTTTCAGTTCCAAATCTTGTAACCTCCTCATTTTTCTCATATAGTGATTATCATCGGTTGTGCCCGTGGTTTTTTCCCGTAAGGGTTTTTCCACGTTAAATCCTTGTGTCCACATTTATTTTTCTTTATCGTATTATTTTTATTTATTGTCGATATAATAATTTTCTAACAAGTGGTATCAGAGCCACGTTGTTTTCTAAACTCATTCTCAATTTATTGAGTATTGTATCGACATGGCTACTTTGAAATACGATATTCCATTGTTGGATCGAGATACAAGATTTTCATTATGGCAAGTAAAGATGCGAGCTGTATTGGCTCAGTTGGACCTTGATGATGCTCTGTTAGGCCGAGACAAAATGCTTGCGTCTTGGTCAGATGAATAAAAGGATCGTAAAGATCGTAAGGCTCTCTCTCATATCCATCTTCATTTATCTAACAATATTTTGCAGGAAGTTATGAAAGAAAGTAATGCCGCCACTTTATGGCTAAAATTGGAACAAATTTGTATGACCAAAGATCTCACAAGTAAGATGCACCTTAAACAAAAATTATTTTCGCTTAAGATGCAAGAAGGTGGATCATTGCTGGATCATCTTTCGACGTTTAAAGAGATCATCACTGATCTTGAAGCTATGGAGGTAAAATATGATGAAGAGGATTTGGGTTTAATTCTTTTATGTTCTTTGCCTAGTTCTTATTCAAACTTTAGAGATACCATATTATATAGTCGTGATACTTTAACACTTCACGAAGTTTATGAAGCTTTGCATGCAAAAGAAATGATGAAAGATATGGTATCTACTGAAGGTTCAAGTTCTAAAGGAGAAAGTCTGGCAGTTCGTGGCAAACCAACAGATAAGAATGATTCCAAAGGCAAGAACAAAAGAAATTCCAAAAGCAAATCTAGATCCAGACGTTCCAAGTCATGCAACTATTGCAAAAAGGAAGGACATGATATCTCTGAATGTTACAAGTTGAAGAACAAGGAGAAAAGAGCTGCTAATCAAAACCCCAAACCAAATCAAGATGATGAAGGAAAAGCTACTTATGCTGCTGAAAATAATTTTAATGGAGATGTTCTTGTAGCTTTTACAGGAATCCTAAAAACCAATGATGAATGGATTCTTGACTCAGCTTGTACTTTTCACATGAGTCCAAACAGAAGCTGGTTTACAAATTATCAACCTATAGAAGGTGGCTCCGTATTGATGGGTGATAATGCACCATATAAAGTCACTGGAATTGGTTCCATTCAAATCAAGATATTTGATGGTGTTGTCAGAACTTTGTCTGATGTTCGACACGTTCCAGGTTTGAAAAGAAACCTTATTTCTTTAAGTACTCTTGATCTTAAAGGGTACAAATATTCCGGTGAAGGTGGAGTTTTAAAGGTTTCAAAAGGCGCTATGATTGTCATGAAAGCCGATATCAAATCAGCAAACCTGTATCATCTTCGGGGTACAACAGTAACAGGTAATTCAAATGTTACTTCAAATTCATCTTCTATTTCTGATACTACTAATCTATAGCATATGCGTCTTGGGCATATGAGTGAACTTGGTTTAACAGCATTAAGCAAAAGAGGATTGCTTGATGGCCAATGCGTTGGCAAACTGGAATTCTGTGAACATTGTATTTTTGGCAAGCACAAGAGGGTAAAATTTAACACCTCAGTACATACTACAAAAGGCATTTTGGAGTATGTACATGCTGATTTATGGGGACCATATCTCAAGAAGCATCACTAGGAGGTGCTCGTTATATGTTGACAATAATTGATGATTATTCAAGAAGAGTTTGGTCATATTTCTTGAAGCTTAAATCTGAAGCATTCTCTGCATTCAAAGAATGGAAAGTCATGGTGGAAAACCAGACCGGTAAGAAGGTCAAAAAGCTTCGCACAGATAATCGTATGGAGTTTTGTTCAAATGAATTTAATTCATATTGTAAACTAGAAGGAATTGTTAGACACTACACCGTTTCTCACACACCTCAACAAAATGGTGTAGCTGAACGTATGAACAGAACCATTATTTCAAAAGCCCGTTGTATGTTATCTAACGCAGGATTATCTAAGCGTTTTTGGGCAGAAGCTGCTTCTACTGCATGTTATCTAATTAACATGTCACCTTCTATTCCACTTGATAAAAAAACTCCTATTGAGGTATGGTCTGGCTCCCCAGCAAACTATTCAGATTTAAGAATTTTTGGTTGCCCTGCTTATGCTCATGTTGATAATGGAAAATTAGAGCCCAGGGCAATTAAATATATCTTTCTTGGTTACAGGTCTGGTGTGAAAGGATATAAGTTATGGTGTCCTGAAACTAAAAAGGTCGTGATTAGTAGAAATGTAGTATTTAATGAATCAGCTATGCTACATAAAGATTCTCCTACTAATATTCCTGTTGAGAGTCAACAAAAGACAAGTGTGCAGGTGGAGCAATCTGTTGACTCAGAACATACACCAGAAAAAGAAAACTCTATTGATCAAAATCAATCAGTTGAGCAAGAGTCTTCTACTCCTACTCCTACTCACCAACCACAACGTTCTATAGCAACTGATAGACCTAGGTGGGTCATTCATCCTCCCAAGAGACTGATAGAAGAAGCAAATATTGTTGCTTATGCTTTAAACGTTGCTGAAGAAATTGAAGGTATCAAAGAACCTTCAACTTACACGGAAGCCGTTACTTCAGAACATTGCAACAAATGGATAACTGCCATGCATGATGAAATGGAATCTCTTGAAAAGAATGTCACTTGGGAGTTGGTGAAATTACCAAAAGAAAAGAAGCCTATCCGCTGCAAATGGATTTTCAAAAGAAAAGAAGTTATTACTCCTAATGAAGAAGCAAGATTTAAAGCAATGTTAGTTGCTAAAGGCTATAGCCAAATTCCTGGCATTGATTTTACTGATGTCTTCTCTCCTGTTGTTAAGCATAGCTCAATTCGTACTTTACTTAGTATTGTTGCCATGCATAACTATGAGCTTGAGCAGTTAGATGTCAAAACTGCATTTTTACATGGTGAATTGGAGGAAGATATTTATATGGAGCAACCTGAAGGCTTCATTATCCCTAGAAAAGAGAACTTAGTATGTAGATTGAAGAAATCTCTTTATGGGTTAAAACAGTCCCCAAGGCAATGGTATAAGAGGTTTGACTCTTTTATGCTATCTCAGAATTTTAAAAGATCAGATTATGATAGTTGTGTTTATTTTAAGTCAGTCAATGGTTCATCAATATATCTGCTTCTTTATGTTGATGATATGTTGATTGCTGCAAAAGATAAAGTAGAGATAGCAAAACTGAAAGCACAACTAAGCAAAGAGTTTGAAATGACGGACTTAGGTCCAGCCAAGAAAATTCTTGGTATGGAAATTACTCGTAACAGACAGCATGGAAAACTATACCTAAGTCAAAAGAGGTATATTGAGAAAGTTCTTCAAAGATTCAACATGCATAAAGCCAAGCCAGTGAGTACTCCGTTAGCTGCACATTTCAAACTGTCTTCAGCATGTTGTCCAAAGACAGATGATGAAATTAACAACATGGCGAAAGTTCCGTATTCTAGTGTAGTTGGTTCTCTAATGTATGCCATGGTATGTTCTCGCCCTGATTTATCTCACGCTTTAAGTGTTGTTAGCAGATATATGGCTAACCCAGGAAAAGAGCATTGGGAAGCTGTTCAATGGATTCTCAGATATTTATGCGGTACTTCCAATGCATGTTTACAATTTGGAAGTTCTGGTGAAGGACTGGTGGGCTATGTAGATTCTGATTATGCTGGAGATTTAGATAAAAGAATGACAGGTTATGTCTTTACCATTGGTGGATGTGCTGTGAGTTGGAAGGCAAGTCTACAGAACACTGTCGCCTTATCCACAACTGAAGCAGAGTACATGGCAATTTCTGAAGCTTGCAAAGAAGCTATTTGGTTAAGAAATTTATACGGTGAACTTTGTGAAGACACATCTCCCACAAAGATTTTTTGTGATAGTCAAAGTGCTATTTATCTCACAAAAGATCAAATGTTTCATGAGAGGACGAAACATATTGATATACGTTATCACTTTATTCGAAATGTTATTTCCAAAGGTGATATTCAAGTTCAAAAGATTAGTACTCATGACAATCCGGCGGATATGATGACGAAGCCGGTTCCAGCAACTAAGTTTGAGCTTTGCTCAAGCTTGGTTGGTATAAAAATCTAATTCCAAGGATTGTCGGCACACGATGATTTTATAATGAGGAGTTCTACAAGTGAAAATTCGTCTCAAGGTGGAGTTGTTTGATTAGTTACTGCTTTTAAAGTCAAGGTGGAGATTGTGAATTATTTCCTTCAAAAGCAGAAGACAAATGAAATAATTCATGTGGGCCCCACATGAATAGTAATCAAATTCATGTAATCAAATTCAAATTGCAATCTTGCACGTGGAAACTTTTGACCAACGACTCTTCAATTACGGCAATTCGGCGCACGCATTTCATTTTCAACATTTACGGAAATGTTACGGCTGTTCATCCCTATATAAAGGGATGCTTATAGTTCAATCGAATTCGTCCAAACTATATATATATATATATATATATATATATATATATATATATATATATATATATATATATATATATATATATATATATATATATATATATGTATATATATATATATATATATATATATATATATATATATATATATATATATATATATATATATATATATATATATATATATATATATATATTGTGAGGCTCTGTGTATTAAAAAGAAAAGAGAGATATATATTTTTCAGTTCCAAATCTTGTAATCTCCTCATTTTTCTCATATAGTGATTATCATCGATTGTGCCCGTGGTTTTTTCCCGTAAGGGTTTTTCCACGTTAAATCCTTGTGTCGACATTTATTTTTCTTTATCGTATTATTTTTATTTATTGTCGATATAATAATTTTCTAACAGTTCCCATGTTAGGTAATGGCTCTTATCAGATTCAGGTCTGACGACTTGCTCATCAATACTTCTGTTGATTGCGTATTCATATACTATAATCATCTCACTGGATTCATCGCAGTAACCAATAATACCAATGATGTTTTTTTGTTGGAAACTAGAAGCCATCTTAAGTTTGATACGAAACTCATCCTTCCTTGCGTCGCTAAGATCTTCAAGTCGTTTGATGGCTACTGTGCGGTTTCTAGTAGGTTGCACCCCCTCGGAAAAAAAAATAAATTTTGCACCCCTTAATGATAATTTTTGGATCCGCCGCTGATAGGGGATCTATGTAGAATGGGGTACCCACAACCATTTCTTCATCAAAGTACGGCTGATTTCGGTGGACTAATATTGACAGATTAAAACTAGAAATTTTTTGCTTCTAGATTATCATCTAACAATACTTTTGGACACTTGATGTTTTTGTGTAGTACTAAGCGGCCCTCTCCAAGATGTGAGTGAAGGTACTCGAGTCCTGTTGCTGCCCCTAGACAAATCTCCAGGCGCTGTGCCCATGTTAGTGAACGCCTCTTATTAGTTTCATCGAGATATTCATAAAGGCTTTGATTGTTAGCGTATTCGGAAACAATAATCATCTTATTGGCCTCGTCACAGTTGCCAATAAAACCGATGTTGTTTTCATTGTTGAAGTTGGACATCATCTTAACCATGTTCACTACTAGAAAAGGAGGTAAATACCCACGAAAAATACCATCAAAATTTTGTGTGGGTAAATACCCGGGCTTTACCCGCGCATTAGTGACAAAAAAAGAAACGATAATTTTACCTACACAGCTGTGACGTAACAGCGACGCAAAAATCTGTCGTAGGAAATGTGCCGAAAAGTACCCACGCCATATCAACGACATAAGTTAGTGCGTGGGTGAACTCAGTACTTCTTTTTAATAATTAATTGCAAATATATTGACTAATTTGTTTAATAAAGGTTATTTTTAAAACAAAAATAACGTATAATAACATTAAAAAATAATAATACTAATAATATAATGATAGTAATAATAAAAAAATAAATTAAATTCATTTTCAAATATGAAGATCTTTATTTCAAATATGTATTAATTAAGTTTATTATTGTGAAAACATAAAACGAAAAATTTACAAATAATAATATTAATAAATATGTGTGTGTGTGTATATATATATATATATATATATATATATATATATATATATATATATATATATATATATATATATATATATATATATAGATATATATATATATATATACATATAGAGAGAGAGAGAGAGAGAGAGTTAGAATATAATATAAACTACAATTATTGTGTGGTCGTAAGGACCAATCATATCGCAGAATCAGCTAAGGGTACTTTAGTAATTTAATTTATAAATGAATTAATTAAATATAAAATTAAACCTACAATTATGGAAGATTTGACCAATAATTAATGTATTAATTCCTACAATTATGGCAACTAACTCCTTCCTCTTTATTAGAACCGTAATTGACTCATTCATTCCAACCCTAATCACGATCTCGTTCTCCACCAGGAAGTCACCGCCGGCCACCACAATTCTCTGTCACCGGTACAGGCGACCACCGCCTCCATCATCATTCTGACAGATTAACAACGATCATCCCGCCTTACAACTCTAACTTCTGTCGCATACACCATCGGTTACCTGCTTTCTCGTCAATGCGTCGACCACAATTTGATACTACTAGGGAAACTCGGGTTTAATCCATTCTCTTGATCACCAGTTACAACTACCAAATTGTGTTTAACCATTGCTTATCGCTAATTCCTTCATCCCGTAACCATCAATCCACCTTTCACATCTTATCGGTATTTTCTGTGACATTTGATTACCATAGGAGTTCTTGATAGTTTCGTTTGACATACAAGAAAAGAATTGAGTGGTTACACCATACTCTTTCAAGGGGGACAACAATCTACATTTTTTTCAACAAATAACACTGTATTCTATCAGAATGGCAATGAATTCTGTCAGAATTGTATTCAGAATAACATTGTATTCTGTCAATATTCTTGAAGATTTTGGAGTTAGAAACACGCACATGACGATCAATGTTATTCTTGTAGATTCTGGGTAATTTTGTGTGATTAGAACATAGAAGAGATAAAGAAGAAGCTTTTGAGTGTGATTTGAAGGCATTCATTCTAATAGAATTTGATATTAGCTTCTGCTATAATATTCAAATACAATATTCTAGCTATTATGTTCTGTATATTAGCTTCTATTATGATATTCTAGTCATTCTGATGTTGGACAATACAATATTCCAGACATTCATATGTATTACAACTTTGATTATGTACTTCATTCTAACAGAATATGATATTATGATTTTGTATGATTTTTAATTCATTCTAATAGAATGTTTTAACTTACTTTCACATAAATATGATGTTGTATGATTTTGTAATTCATTCTGCCAAAAATAATAATTTTTTGATGTCATTCTGCCAGAATGGATATTTCGTAATATTATTCTGTTAGAATTCTGTTTGTTTGATGTATTTTAGTTCAAAGAATATTATTCTTTTAATGTATTTTAGTGCAAGAATGTTATCATTTTGATGTATTATAGTTCATAAGATGTTTTTTCTATATGAAATTCTGTAAAATGATTTTTTGAAGAAAAATATGATTCAGTCAAGAATGACAAATTTTTGGAATAATAACATGATTATTCTGTTAGAAGATCCGAAAATTTGAAGATGAAACTAATAATTTCGTTAATAATTTTATTATTAAATTGATTTGATCCTAAAAAGCAGTTACTTTCCTTTTTTTCCTCAAAATAAAATGTCTATTTTACCCTTTTGTAACCATTTTTAAAAAAACATTTAATAACATAATGGATAATTACAATTATGTCATTCTAATCTAGACCATTAATATTTCGAATCCTACGGTCCAGATTTGGTCTTACGACCACACAATAATTGTGGTCCTTAATATAACCTAACCCTATATATATATATATATATATATATATATATATATATATATATATATATATGTATAGATATATATATATATATATGTATAGATATATATATATATATATATATAGATATATATATATATATACATATATATATAAATATATATATACATATATATATATATATATATATATATATATATATATATATATATATATATATAAATATATATATATATATATATATATATATATATATATATATATATATATATATATATATATATATATATATATATATATATATATATATATATATATATATATGGGTTAGGTTCAATATAGAACCAAAATTAAACAATGAACCAATCCTACGGCCAGAATGCAAAATATCGACGGTCTGCGATAAGGATGAAAAATTCTTAATTGGACGCGCATGTAGCAGATCATAGAAAAAACCCACTTCGTTTTTTTTTTAATTTTTAAGCTTATTCTTTTTTCGGAAAAAAAAACTAATTATACCAAAATTCATAATTTTTCATCCTCTATAAATAGACATCCATATTGATATATACAATTTTTTTTTACTTCAAGTTCGTCCAGATTCACCTTGTGAACCTAAACTGAACTGCATTGTTTTAAATATATTTATTCACATCTAAATAAAAAATCTATCCAATTTTTTCAATAATTCTTTAACAATCACATGTGAATTTTATGCAAATCATTTATGAATCTTAGTTAATTTAATTGTATATGATATTAATACATTGAAATAGTAAAAACATAAGTGATCTTTCTTGAAATCGCATCTGAATTTAAAAATATTTTTAATTTACATAAGTTGTTATTAAATGATTAACAATTATTGAAAAAATGAATTCATTGATCATTTACATATGAAATATCTTCCATACAAATTTAATACAGTTTATATTCACATTGTGAATTTTAACTGCTTCTTGTTTTATACACGTTAATTCACATATAAATGGTAATTATACTTGACTTTTTCAACAAAAAATTATCATGCACATGTGAATTTTAAGCAAATTAATTTGTGAATCTAAATTAATTCATTTGTGTATGATCAAAATGTTAAAAATAGTGTGCATCTAGTTTTAGATATATTAATTCACATATAAATGATAATTGTACCCCATTTTTTTAGCAATTTTTTGTTCATTCGTGCATAAGTTTAAGTAAATTAATTTGTGAATCTTAGTTGATTCAATTGTATATTACAAAATGTTGAAATTGTAAAGAATATAAACGAATTTACTTAGATTCAATATGAAAATTTAATGAGATTCACGTATGAATCTAAAAGTTTATTTAAATTCACATAAGATGTTATTGAATTGTTATTGAATGATCAATGATTGTTGAAAAAAATAATTTCAATGATCATTCACATGTGAATAATCTTCTGTAAAACTTGTTATAGTTAAAATTCACATTGATTAAGTGTGGTGAATCTGAACAAGATTTTTGAATATATTTTTTTTGTTTTTTCTATATTGATATGGATGTCTATTGAAAAAGAATAAAAAATTATGAATTTTGATATATTCGATTTTTTATTTCGATAAAAATAAGCTCTAAAAATAAGAAATAAATAAATAACGAAGTGGGTTTTTTGGAATTATACGCTACTGCATGCTTTAAAAGCTTGTAACTTATATATGGTTTATAGTATAAGTATAGATATATATATATATATATATATATATATATATATATATATATATATATATATATATATATATATATATATATATATATATATATATATATGCACACACACACACATCACAAATAGCACATAGAAGCACCGTTAACATAATAGGCTAGTTAGTGTCGCTCACCTGATACCACTGTGTCGCTAGTAATGATCCCAAAGTCAAACCATACACATATCACGTATTCCTACATATATTATCAATAAAGACTACTTAGATCACAATGAACTTGTTTTTCAATAATTATTACACTTTATTCATTTTTAACTTCTCTTTCACTTGTTCATTAAGTCTTTACCAAAAGAATTGACGCATCAACCCCTTTATAACATGAACCTTTATAATCTTCTTAAACATATTATATATTCCCAATTATCTGATTCCAAGTCTCTTGATGCATTAAGGACTTATTACGGCTCTTTTATGTATTTTTTCAATTAAGCCCTTTTAGACCCCTTCTCAGTGTTTTGACAATAACTCCTGAACCATAAGTCTAACTAACATGTGCTATACCTTTCTCAAAACTAGAGTCAATTACGCACGACTCTTGTGTCACAGGTTTTACTCAGATTCTGCCCCAATTTTTTGTTAAACGATATGCAAATTTGGGGACAAAATCTGTTACGAAGTTTATGCATCTTTTACAACCATTAACATGTTTACCTTGCTTAAACTCTACATACCACTATTAAGTTCTTAATGATATAATTTCAGATTAGAAGCATTAAGGCACCTATTTAGACCTTTACAAATGACTACGACCGAAGCTTGCACAATTGTTTGTCATAACTAAACCTTACATGAATTCAAATCCTTTACTAGAGTTTAACTTTGAAATACCATCAACAAGCTTCAAACAATCAAGCCCAAGGCTAGAGAAACACCCCGACAACAGCAACCACTCGGTGGTGGTGACCCGGTGGTGGTGGCGTTTTTCGTGGTGGTGGCGCTTGACGGAATAAGAAACACAACAGCAACAAAAAGAAATCACGAGTCTTACGGATGGAATTGGTTTCACTTCTATCCAAGATCACGCAGGTACAAGGTTCTTATTCCTCGCTACCCTTTTTTTGTCCCGTCCTCTCTCCGTTGTCTCTTTCTTCACTCCCGCACATTCATGTCAACTCATCCCATTCCCGATTTCAACCAAAACAGTGGGGGGTTTGAACTGCCACAAACACCAAAGACGATAATGGGGGTGGGGAATTGGCTTGGCTCACAAACCGTGGGCAGCAACAACAACCAATTTTCCATCGACATCAACATAAAATACCGCTAAAAGAATCCTCGTTATCTTGTTAACAGGTGCGTTAGACGGGGGGAAAGAGGAATCACGGCTTTACAAGATGGATCTAGGGATTGGATGTGCGAGTAAGGTATATACGAGATGACGTTTGGGCTGTAAGTTGAGAACCGAAAAGGCACAAGATCAATCAGCCATTGCGAGAATTGAAATAAGGGATATTTCATGAAACTATGAAACTTTGACGAGAAAGGCCCTTCTATTTTGCTAAGTAAATTTTCAACTTCCACAACAACAATTTGGTCCACATTTAGGTTTCTTTAATAGGCAATTCACCCCCCTCAACATTACTACAATTCCTAGAAATTATTATTATTATTATTATTATTATTATTATTATTATTATTATTATTATTATTATTATTATTATTATTATTATTATTATTATTATTATTTTCCTAATTCATCTTTAAGCGTTTTTCCTAAAAATGGAATTTAAATAAACAAGTAACTTTCAAAACGTAAAAATAAAAAATGGGGCGTTACATAACTGTGTAAATTGTATCTGATTTGATGATAATTATGTGGAGACTTTATAATAAGCTGGATTGCTACCATTCACATTAATTTATTACTGTGTTTCGTTTTGCATGTTTAGAACCCGCTTCCCGTCGTACTCTTGAATGCAAGTACTGATTTAAGACTGTCATGGAGATTGTGACTAACGAGTAACGTACATGAGTACTTGATAAAGATTCTAGTAATGAAACAACCCGCACTTAGAGATTATTCCATGGATTAAGTCAGAAGTAATTCTAAGATGATAATATCTCTTATTCTTCAAACTGGGATACATAAGGTTTTGCTCTACAAGTCTGTTATGCATTGGTCAGGTCAAACGCTGTCCGTAACTGACAGTTATAAAGGGTATGTCCATGTATGAAATGATGAGTAGACAGAAACCATGCAGTCAAGGTTTATATATTCCTTTTGCCATAACAAGGAGAAGCAATCTCTATGGGACCCTCGATGATTTGATGTTGACATTAAAGTACTCGGGCGAGTCCTGACTAAATTGATCTATTCAATTGCGTATTCTGATATAGTCATCATAAATCTCTATCGGAAAACAGAATTTTGAACCTATAAGATTGACCTTATCCATGTCCCAGGTTCATAATGATATATTGTAGAACAGAGGAGTAATTGATCATTTATCTAATGGTCGTCTCATGATTTTGATCAGAGTTCGGTAGTTGCCTTGGATGGCATACTCTCTACTGATTATTAGTAAGTATTGGATTATACAAAGTTGGTGACTTGTGTAAATAGGAGACTGTTGGAAATAGTGTCTAAGGTCATAAACTGTTGGTGCTATTTCTAATAATAGCAGTGTCCTTTTGGGTTGCCTCACGATCCAATCAAAATAAATAATGACAGAAATTAAGTAGGAATAATTAGTTTATTAATATATGTTGAGATAAATTAATTGGAAACTAATTGATAATTAAATGATAAATTAATTTATAGAAATTAATTATAGGGACTGGATTGTGATTAAATAAAGTGTTTAATTAATAGAAACAAGTCTAGGGGTGGAGTGTAAGGAGGATCCTTAAGTTTGAAACCCTAGGAGCCCTCCAATATAAATAGAGGCTTAGGGGTCAAACTCTAAGCATCCCATTCTTCACCAAAGGAGTCCCCAATTGCTCTTCTCCCTGCCTTTGGCGATTTTGGATAAACCCTTTTAGGGCTTGTGCCTCTGGCCTCTTCCATGTGAAACCTCTATCTGTCTTGTTTTCCGGTGTTCTTGGGTGTGAATCCTTAAAGGGATTATGGTTTGGGTCCTTACATCCAAACTAAGGTATGCTTTTCTGATTCATACTTTAGTTGCTGCAATTGCTATGAACTACATGATCATGGTTATGAACTGTACGCTCCTTTGCTTGAATATTTGTATGAACTTGTGATTTGATTCTGTTAAGTCTCCCACTCTGCAAATAGTTTTGTTATTATGATCAAATCCCTTCAATTCGGTGCATTATAGACGGATGTATCAGTACGAGAACTGATCAGAAAGTTGTAATATTATAACATTTTCAAATTTTGTTTCAATATTCATAACATATTCTCGATACTTTGTAAATATAGGAATCTTTGGTTAATAAAAAGAATAATTAGGAACAAGGCAAGGGTTGAGGGTTCAATCGTCAATGAACATCTAGTGAATGAACTCGCTACCTATTTTTCATTGTATTTTGTCACTCCATCATTGAGTGCCACGAAATTTTGAGCCGCAACATGACATCTCTTCGATCGGAAAAATCTCCAATAAGCGTGCTTGCCTTATCATCAAGAAGATTATATGAAAGTGGTAAGAAACGAGTACGCTTGAGTCATGAAGATAATGCCTCACTCGTCCGATGGAAGAGTGATTAATATTGGTACATCATTAACCAACGCGATGCCTGCATGTTATTCAATGTAGATAATGCATCACTCGTCCGATGATACGCGGGATGATGAAAATGAACTACGTTATTTTGAAAAAGAATTTGAAGACAAAGATGATGGGGACGAATTTTAGTTTTGACATCTCGTTGGTGTTTAAAACATTTTTTAGATTTTTAAATTTCTGTGATTTCTGACATGGTATGTCTATATGATATTCTTTTTTTTTTTCACATAGCTTATCAATCCTACACTATATATCTGACCATTCTTAGTCTATTAAATGCATCATGTTTGACGGTAGTCAGCTTTGTAGAGGAATGCCTAGTATCTTCCCCCAGTCGATTAGGGGTAGTCAATACTCGAAGAGGATGCCTGAGTCTTCCCACCAAAGAGGCACGCATGATTCTCCTCGACTAAGGGATATGCCCCCACCTGATAGTAAAGCAGCTGTGCAGTTTCATCCCAGAGCCTCACCTAATCATGTTGTAGTCACTACTAGAAAAAAGACTTTTAATGACACGCAATATATAGATGACACACAAATGTGTGTCATTGAAGCCCCCAGTCATAAATGAAAGATGACACACATTTGAGTGTCATAAATTTAGGCAATACATTTACAACATTTTGTATATATATATATATATATATATATATATATATATATATATATATATATATATATATATATATATATATATATATATATATATATATATATATATATATATATATATATATATATATATATATATATATATATATATATATATAGATGTAGGATCAAATACATTTTCTAAATATTGTGTGATTGTAGGACTAAATCTGGTCCAATCATTTTATAGGGGTAATTTCGGAATTGTGATTAAATTATTTAATATTTAATTAAACTAACTAAATTTAAAAACCTATAATCTAGGAAACTCTCCTTTATAATCGTTAATGATCATCACTCTCCTTTAACCCTCGTCCCTGTTGGTATTATACGCAGTCGAAGAACACCCCCAAAAGGAGATCGAAGATTGCAGACTTTGGTCCCTCATCCCTGTTCGTATTCCCTAGTCAAACGATTAGGTTTTATTTATGTTCATATACCATCTCTCTCTTCTTCTTCTTATCTACGCTAAAAATCTACGCATTCCCAATTTCCCCAACTCGTGATTATCTCATCCCTCGAGAATTGCGTTCTTCGCTTTTGATGATTATCTCCATCTACGGTTTCCCCTTACACCACTATTCCGTTCATCGACCTCGCCTCCCTCACCCTCAGCCCTAATTCGGCATTGATGTCGCCATTGTTGGAGCCCTAGCCGGCCCGAACAACGTCCCTTTCCGATGGTCAAATAGCACTGTTGGGTTCGTATCTTCAAATGGAACTGGTTCCTGGCTGAAAGTTGGATGAGGAATTGCAGATAAATTACAGCCGACACTGATGTAAACAGGCTTGCTTTCTTTTAGAGCAGTCGATATGGTGGTATCAATAAGTTCATGCGCATCTTCCAAATTATTCACCACAGCCTACGTTTCAGAAATAATCATAAGTATTGAAAATAAGATATTCTATATTTCAGGTATGATCACTATCATCGCTATACATAAATCGTATAACTGTTAATGCACAAATTGCAACCTAAAGTTCCCCCTATTCCGGCAAAGGTTGAACTTATTTTGGCATTAGTATAAACGGATCATTTTGCTAAATAATATTGCTAACGTCGATAACTAATTATTCATTTTGGGACCAGGTATACGCATTCGACCAAGGGCCTCAAATTCGAAACGGCAGCAATCATGAGTGACGGAATGTCTGGACCTATTGTCGGTATGTATATTTATTTCAACAGTCTTCTTTTCTCTATTCCTATCCTCTTCGTACTATCCATGTTTGACTTCTAGGTCAAGGATGTAGCCATCGAGTTAGAAAAGCATAACAAACTTACAAAAAATTGGTTTCATACAGCCATTGTGATATCCGTTTGTTCATAATTTTTAATAGGTTATGGAAAATCCAACATTGAATGCTCTGAAGAGAAGAAGTCCAAGCTTTCCTTTAAGCAAAGGGCAATATAAAGTGGTATTCTTTGAAAATGTAGTGGTATTCTTTGAGAATGTGAATGTATATAGTGTATTTTTTTTATAATGTAAATGTATTCTTTGAGAATATTATGACAAAATAAAGTAAATAAAGTGTATTCCTTGAGAATTAAAGTGTATTCTTTGAGAATGTGAGGGTATTCTTTGAGAATGTGAGCGTGTATTCTTTGAGAATGGGAACGTGTACGATTATTTTTTTCTAAAATAAAGTAGAATAGTCATTCTCTAAGAATGGGAGTGTATTGATGTAATCATACGTAACTGACAATAAATCGTGTACGTGATCGTAGATTTTGTTGGTTAAAACATAATCCATTCCTTTTTTAAATTTTGATTAATAGACTAAAATACCCTTTCTAAGGGTTTAATTGTAAGATTTGATAAATTAATTACAATATATTTACAACTAAGCCCTTGCATCTAAAACCGTAGATAATATTGATCAGACGCTCCACATTTGGTCCTACAGTCACACAATAATTGTTAAATGTATTTAATACTAACTATATATATATATATATATATATATATATATATATATATATATATATATATATATATATATATATATATATATATACATACATACATACATACATACATACATACATACATACATACATACATACATACATACATACATACATACATATATATATATATATATATATATATATATATATATATATATATATATATATATATATATATATATATATATATATATATATATATATAGAGAGGTAGAATAAAATGAGAAGAGTAAAACGGTTGAGAATGCGAGAATAAATCTGAACCCTCCAAATATTAAAATCTAAGGCTAATAAAAATAGGTCATTTTTGTAAATTCTAAAAATCATATGATTAATCTGTAATTTTTTAAATTGATGTAAGAGTATTGTGGGAAATGTGGTTTCCATAAAATCAGGTTGACATCCGTCAATTACGCTCATCTCTATAATTAAATTAGGGCTTGACATATCATATCACCACTGGCATCGAATTCCGTTCATCTCATCTCCATTTGTTGCCAACAATCTTCAAGCCGTCAACGTCGTTCTTCATGTATCATACCTATGATGTATATTGGCATATTATCTATTGAATCTTTTGAGGTATTTTCTTACTCACGATCCCTTTTTTCTATTAAAAATTGAATGTTGCTTTATCAATTTTCATAAAAGCTTTAGGTTTGATTATTGCAAATTGGATATTCTCCTACTCGGTTTATCAATTTTTTCGCATTTGATAAAAGTTTTATGTTTGAAAAACTGCATAATTGCAATTTGCAATAGACTCGGAGATGGTTTTTGGGCTGTATCCAATAGTGCTTTTTAGTTTTGCAATTAACTGACCTAAAGAAAATAAGGAAATAAGTTTTTGTTTTCATTTATTCGTGAATTTTCACTAGAAGCTACTAAAATCAAAACAAATTCATATGATACGTATGTATGATGGTTACGATTGACAATTTTTTCCAAATTTGCTCTACAATAAAAATGTATTTTATTTTATATAAACGATGGCTTAACTCTATTTACAATTAAAATTATCATGATGATAAAAAAGTTCAAGATATTTAATTTCAACATTATTATTATTATATATTATAGGGATGATTTCATTCCACTCAAATTAGTATCCGATTTCCTGTTTTAATCATTATTTGCAATCGAAACTTAAACGATGTATACTATTTTTTTTTGTAACTGAAAATTTGTTGATGATATCTTCTTAATGAAGTATTAAATATTTTTTAAAGGACGTTAGGAGTAGTTATTGCTATATTTAATTTGTTATTGAACATTGATGAATAGATGTTATGATGCTTACTTGCAATTGGACAGTCGTATTAATTGATAGTTATATGAATTATTCATTGATGATTATATGATGTTCATTTGTTGATTATTATGGCGACAATTGTATTCATTGATGATTATTTTGTAATATTCATTGATGATTATATAATAATCAACAATTGATGATTATTTGTAATATGCATTGATGATTATGTGTTATAGATTCATAATTATATGGTGTTCAATGTTGATAATTATACAGACAATTGTATTCATTGATGATTATTTGTAATATTCATTGATGATTATATACGTTCTATTTAATTTTTTTATTGTAATAATGATCATCGATGATGAGAGGTGTTAATCATAGATGATTATAGCTATAATCATAGATGATTATAGTTATAATAGTCTAAATGATTAGAACATCAGTTATAACTTAGGATAATCATAGATGATTATAGCTATAATCATTGATGATGAGCAGTGTTAATCATTGATGAATAACACTGTAACGTCTAATTTCTATTATCATTTGTAATCATCAGTCATATGCATATACATAACATTATAATTTATGAGTTGTTTTTATTTTGAATGTGCTCGAACATGATTTTGCAGGTGTGAATCCAATAATAATAATGATCATGACTACTCCTATTTCTTTTGTGTGTGATGGCAGCAACAAGAAAAATCAAAGCAAGAATAATCATTGGAGTTGCAACATTGTTTTACTGATTACTAATGAATCGAATATTTTTATATTTGTTTTATTCATTTGTGATTACAGCTATAATAGTTTTTTTTTCTTTTTACATTGTCTTTTATTCATTAATGATTACAAATGTATTGTTTTCTTTTTATCTTTGTGTTATGATATCAAATATAATTTTTAAAAATTCTCAAAAAATTCATTTTATGTATATTTTATTCATTGATGATTACAACAGAATTTTATATAATCTGTATAAAATACTGTTAAAAATTAAATCACTAAAATTATGAATTTCTTTTTCTATTCATCCATGATTGAAACCGTGAAAAAGAAGAACAAACTATTAAAATTTTGAATTTTGACAAAAGAATTGATAAAATATTTTTTTTATCTTCCATTAATAAATAAATAAATAAAACAATTAATTCCTTTATTTTAGGTAACAGCAATCGTAATCTCTATAATCATGGAAACAGAATAAATTAATCTCATGATTATAGGGAAAACATAATTATTTAGGATTTTTAATTAATTAGACATATTGTTAAATTACTTTAATATCCCTATAAAATGATTGGTCCAGAATCATTCTTGCATTCTCAACCTTTTAATTATTCTCATTTTAACCTCTCCATATATATATATATATATATATATATATATATATATATATATATATATATATATATATATATATATATATATATATATATATATATATATATATATATATATATATATATAAGATCAACATAGAACCATAGAAACAACCTTTTAGCCCTTGGATCTAGCACTCAATGGACAAAAATAAAAGGCTAATTTATCATTAAAAGAAATCAATTAGATAAATGGTTGAGGGCAATTTTGGTATAGATAACATCTGACTCTTAAAAATCAGGCTATTCAAGTAACCTAATCGTTTTCTTCTTTCTTCAATTAACCTAATCGTTTTCTTCGTTCTTCTTCATCGCTACCATCAGATCACCACCGACTCTACCTCTGCTCGAAGATCTCTACTGCCGCCATCTATCCGAACCTTTCAAGCATAATTGCCAACAGAAGACGACAAAGGAAGCTAGGCCGTGTCAGCGATGTTGGTAGTTTGAAATACGTCTGGTGGCGACATTTTATCTTGACAGGTTTGAGTTCTGAACATTTTATCTTCAATGGTCATTACTAAACATTTATGAACAATTCTTTATTATTGATTTAGATTTGTTTTATTGGTTAGTTAAATTTGTTTTAGTGTTCAATTTTCAATTGATTCCAGAAATCGATTTCGATTTTGATTTCGAATTGATTCCAAAAATCTACATTTGGCATAAATCTATGTTTGATTATAGAAATCGATTTGCTTGTTGTTGTAATACTTCTCGTAGTTGTTGAATATATGTTCATCTATGTACACACGTTCGTGAATGAACATACATTTGGCTCTGTTTCTAATTCTATGTTTGGCGTTGTTTCTCCAACGAATGTTCAGTAATGAACATCCCCATGTTCATTAATGAACATTCATGAATATAACGTTAGTTGTTGCTGTAATAATTCTCGTAATTGTTGAATATATGTTTATATATAATCACACGTTCATGAATGAACATACATTTGACTCTGTTTCTAATTCTTTGTTTGGCGTTGTTTTTTCCAACAAATGTTTAGTAATGAACATCCCCATGTTCATTAATGAACATTGATGAATATAATGTTAGTTGTTGCTATAATACTTCTCGTAATTGCTGAATATATGTTCATCTATGAACACACGTTCATGAATGAACATACATTTGGCTATGTTTCTAATTCTATGTTTGCTGGAAAATGCAGCAAGCGAGAAGGAAGAGAAAAAGAATAAAAGATGAAACAGATGAAGAGAGCTCGTTACAGATGGACAGAAAAAAGGGAAATGCATCAGGCGAGAACGAGAGAGAGAGATAAAGACAAAGAGATCGAGGCAGTAGGCCGGAGAGAAAGAAAAAGGTCGATGTTTATCCATGTTCAGTTATGAAAATTTGAGTTTTTGTTTAAATATTCATCAATGTTCATTTATGAACATGTATGTAAGTTCGTATATTTCAGAAATATTCATCAATATTCATTTCTAATCATGTGTGTGTGTGTTCATATTTCATTAATTTTGTCAATGTTCATTTATGAACATGTGTATGTATGTTTGTATATTTATCAATATTTGTTAATTTTCATTTATGAACATGTGTGTATGTTTGTATATTTCATCAATGTTTACTTCTAAACATGTTGTATGTTTCTATATGTTGTCAATGTTTCTCAATATTCATTTTCGAACATGTGTGTATGTTTATATATTTAATCAATGTTATGAATGTTCATTTCTGAACAAATTATGGTATTTTGAACAAAATGTTCATCAATGAACATATTCGTGTAATTTACCATCATACCCTTTGAAGGGTTTTCTAGCAAACAATGAACAAATAATTTCTTATGGTTCACATGCAACCCTAGAAAGATCTATGTTTTCTTCTATGAAGATAATAACTAAAACCCTAAAGCCAACAGTTATTTCTAAAGATCAAATAAGAAATTAACCAACCTTTTGATCTTGTTCTTGAAGCTAGCAGCAAAGAGATCCTGCCTCAAATGAAGTCACACCCAAGCAATGGAGAAGACAGTCCAGCAGAGTAGTCTTAGGTCAAAATGGCGCAGGTTTTAGGGTGGCCAGGTGCCTCTTTTTATAGCCTCCAACGGTTACAACTGAAACCCTAAGGAGCCTTCAAATGGGCAAGCCTGCTGACTAAATGGACCAAGCCTTTTCTAAACCCTAATAGGGTTTCGCCACCTATGGAGAATCCTCCATAGTTGGCCCCACTTTTGGCCCCTGTCCACTGGCCAGTTATTTATTCCACTATTAAATAAATGCAAACCAGTCTCTGCACTTTTAATTAATTAATTTAAACACTGAATTAAATCCAATTAATTCTAGATTAAATCTTAATTAATTATTATAGTTTCTAATTAATATATTAACACTTAAATATATTAATAAACCATTTAATTAATTCTATTGATTTATTAAACAATTAATAAATCAACCTTTTACTCTACTGAACTCTATCCTAACCTCCAGCTATGAGGGCAACCCAAATGGACTTTGCTTCGATTAACAAGATAAATATAAATATAAAGTCATGGCTTAGACATCTAATCCAACAGTCTCCCACTTGGATAAGTCTATGACTTTAATTTATTTTCTGATTAATAAACAACCTGTAGCTTCCTAGAAACTGCTGCCGAACTCTGACCCAATCAGTTCCGTCCATAGATAAGTGATCATACGATCCTTCGTCCAACAAGATATTTTCAGACACGAGACATGGATTGAGATCAATCTCTGTCCGATACTCTGTTTCCCGATTTCTGATTCTGCTTATGACTTTCAGACTTCTAATTGAACACATCAATTTAGTCCAGGCTGGCCAGCACTTTAGTCAACTTCAAAATCATCGAGCGGCCTACAGATATCTGTTTCCCACCAGGGTCAAGGAACGAATAAGCTTCGACTCATATGATTGTGTCTTTTACTTATCAAATCGTACACAACAATGCGTTTTGTAACATCGAATTACCGATGCGTTTTCGCATTATCAATGCACAACCGACTCGTAAATTTCAACTCATATGTCTCTGCTTCAAAATTATACGATATTATCGTCTCAACATTGCTGGTGATGTAATCCATGAAGCAATCTATTGAGCGCGGGTTTATCCAATACTCAAATCTCTATTTCTAAGTACTCATGAACGTTATAGCAGTCTTACTGCAATGTCTAACTCCTTAGACATTCTACAAACCAATTCACGACAGTCTTCGTTCATACTTACTCCTGAAAAGTATGAGCGACTGTGGACTTTTGAATAATCAAATTATTCGGGAAGTGAAACATGCAAAATTGAAACATAGAATCTAACTGGTGGCTACTCTTGCCTAATTACCAAGTCTCCACGAGGTAATCACCAAGTCGGATTTTACATCAAACTATTATCGGTTTCTAGATTCCTATTAAACTTTTAATTCGTGTTATGTATCTATGTCTACTTGACCTTTCACTCTTTCCATGTATTCAAATGTTATACATTTATACACTTCATCCGATCGCATATCCTTCCGATGATATTTCAATTTTTGGTCATACTGTTATTCTCACTAACAAATCCTTTTCTATGTACTGTGACTTTCCATGGTTCTCGGGATCTTCAGTTCACATGACTGCACCTTAAGACTAATCATTTTCCAATGATTTCTCACGTATGTACAAAATCCATTAAGTGTTCCCAGCCAGGTCATATCCTGAATCTGACTCACTATGCTCTAAGCATTAAGTCATCAAGACATGTTCATGACACTTCTGATCGATCCAAGAAAACTTGTTCGATTCGATATAGTCCTATTCCAAACTCTTTTGGAATCTAAGGATTACTTATAATCCTTGTGTCATGATTTTCAATAACTATTTCCTTTCGGAGACTTTTCTCATGCATCTTGATTCTTATCAATATCATGTTTACTATAGCTAGGTCTATATTGATGATAACATCAATCTGATATATGTCAATTGATTATGTGAGTATGTTGCACCTTCTTTATATCTCTCATGCCAATTCATCACACTTTGCAATGACAGGAAACTCCTTTCCTGAGCTATGCATCTTGAGTCTCATCAATATCATCTTGGCAGAGTTTCGATCTATCTCATAGACGTTTGTAACCACCCGAGCATGCCGTATCTTTATTAAGTCTTTCATAGCGATCCGTTTCTTAACACCAAGTCATTACACTTTGTAATGAAAAGAGACGTTTCCTAGAAACAGTATGTAACACACATATTGAGATAGATAACAGCAATACTCCCACTAGCTTTGACACGGTTACGGACTATTCACAAAATCCAGAGCTTGTGGCATATTTTGAGAGTCCAGACCTTTCTGACATCTTAATGGATATCTTTCAGCCCTTTCTCAAAATCCAATCCTTTGGCATATTTTGAGAATCTGAATATCCTTTCTTGCGAGATGCCCATGGGGTAATCCCGGGCCCACGTACCTTTATGCTGGCATACTCTTTGTGAGTCCCCATTAGTGTGCCGGTGATCCACACGCGCTCCACTAACGACTTACAATATGCAGTGTCCTTTCGGATTTCATCTTCTATTGAGAGTGCTTCTCTCGGAGTCAATTACTTGACTCCGAGTATCGTCTCACTCAACCAGATGTTCTGAAGGTACGTTTCTGTCCATGTTGGTTTCTTTTGATGATTACTCCCACTGGTTTTAAGACCAGTTGTAAAATCAATCAAACTGTCACATGGACCGTATCTCGTCCTAAGGTTCTCTTAATTGGCAGCAACCGGGCTCACCAATGCTTCCAAGTAGTCGGATTGAAAATCCGTACCAACTATAGTGTTTTACCACCAATCGGTATGTCAGCCGAATCATAACTACTTATGATGGTGATCAGTACTACTGGTCAAGAGAAGATTATGTCAGTGTTGAAACAGAAATATGATTTCTGCTCTAAGCCTAGTGATGACTAAAGGTTCTTTCACTTGGTTAATCCTGAACTCATTCAGGACTGTCCCAACTCCTACTGTTTCCTTAGAACATGAGTTCTTTCTAAAAAAGCTCTTTCTTTTTCAGGTACAGCGGGATCTATGTTTTCTTCTACCAAGAAAACAAGCCAAGCTCTTCTACCACTGAAGGGTTTTCTAGCAAACAATAAACAAATAATTTCTGATGGTTCACATGCAACCCTAGAAAGATCTATGTTTTCTTCTATGAAGATAATAACTAAAACCCTAAAGCCAACAGTTATTTCTAAAGATCAAATAAGAAATTAACCAACCTTTTGATCTTGTTCTTGAAGCTAGCAGCAAAGAGATCCTGCCTCAAATGAAGTCACACCCAAGCAATGGAGAAGACAGTCCAGCAGAGTAGTCTTAGGTCAAAATGGCGCAGGTTTTAGGGTGGCCAGGTGCCTCCTTTTATAGCCTCCAACGGTTACAACTGAAACCCTAAGGAGCCTTCAAATGGGCAAGCCTGCTGACTAAATGGACCAAGCCTTTTCTAAACCCTAATAGGGTTTCGCCACCTATGGAGAATCCTCCATAGTTGGCGCCACTTTTGGCCCTGTCCACTGGCCAGTTATTTATTCAACTATTAAATAAATACAAACCAGTCCTTGCACTTTTAATTAATTAATTTAAACACTGAATTAAATCCAATTAATTCTAGATTAAATCTTAATTAATTATTATAGTTTCTAATTAATATATTAACACTTAAATATATTAATAAACCATTTAATTAATTCTATTGATTTATTAAACAATTAATAAATCAACCTTTTACTCTACTGAACTCTATCCTAACCTCCAGCTATGAGGGCAACCCAAATGAACTTTGCTTCGATTAACATGATAAATATAAATATAAAGTCATGGCTTAGACATCTAATCCAACACCCTTATCATCCTACTTAGATCTAATGGTCAATAAGATGGTTCTATGGTTCTATGCCTAATTTTGGTTCTATGTTGATCCCACCCCTATATATATATATATATATATATATATATATATATATATATATATATATATATATATATATATATATATATATATATATATATATATATATATATATATATATATATATATATATATATATATATATATATATATATATATATATATATGTATGTATATTAGATTTAATAATATGAAAACTAAATCACACTATAAATTTAATGTCTCAGAATATAAAAAAAATATCACTAATACAAATGAAATCCATTGCCACATCATATTGTCATATGTCAAATACAAAATAATAAACATTGAAAGTCCCCCACCTGCATCACGAGACCATCCACCACTTGCGCCACCACCAATACTTTTCTTGTCACCACCCCACTTAGTACAATCTGCTTCCTTTTTATTATCATCTAGAGCCCAAATTATTTTAGTGTCCAATAGCAATTTGAACCTGTATTATGGAAAATAGAATAAGTTATGTCTTTATGAATTCATAAAGATAAATGATTTCATATGTTTTTATAAAGTTCCCAATGCTCAGCAATACAATAATGCACTATTCCATGAAATATAATACCGATGAGTAAAAGGTGAAGTATGTTGTCTATATTGGAAGAAAGAGTAAAGTATATAGCTATTTCTTCAAAATTGCCCAGATATTTAGTTTAACTCATAGAAAAATGTGAGGACTGCATTATTAAAGAACCTGCAATTTCACAAAATGGGTCAATTTGGGTCATATTTTTAGCAGCATGGGTAATTCTAAACGTTAGCTTACAATTCATTTGCAGCTTACAATTAGGCTTCATATTGAGGCATATTGCACAAATAACAAAACAATCAAATCAAAGTAAAATAAAAATTTTAAAAATTGGGAAAAAGATGCTCAAAATCCACCTGTAGATGATGTTAACAGTGTGTTCAAATGAAACTTCGAAAGATAACATTGCTGATAGAATACCCACAAACATTTCAATTGAAAATTAGATAAAATCCAAAAACAATCTTTAACTTAAACAATAGCAATTGTGAACTTGTCAAACAAATCTTTACTAATTTAATTTTAGTTACAGTCTAAAAATGGAATTTTGGCTACAGCTTTCATGATTATAAACGTATTCAAGAAAATATGGAACATTGGGAATTTTGGCTGCAGCTTTGACAACTTCGATTGTATTTCATATAACAGCCCTTGGGCTGTCTGAATACTATCATAGTCGCTTACATATTTCTGGATTTTCTAAAAGTTTTAGTTCATACATTACATCAAACAGTTGGAGGGCGAAACAAAAAGTAGTGTCTTTTGCAATAATTCTCGAAGTACTAGACTAGGCAGCTATGTACCCAAGGTTTTGATTGCATACGGGTCGGTTCTTAATGAGAATCCCATGTGGGATGATGGAGAAGGTTTCAATTACAGAGCCCAAGAAGCTTCACAAGTTTATCATGGTTAATCGATGCTAAAAGAATAATCAAGTAACCCTAAACTAGTAAACTAGATCAAATCGTTGAAGAAAAATTGACCCAGTCATTCCATTACTTCTGAAGTTGAATAAATACAAAAGCAATCATCGATCTAAAAAAGGAAGGGGTTTAGTCATTGGAAAGCCCTACCTTCGCTTGCAAAGACGAATTGAGCCTGAATCGATGTAAATCCAGTGTTTGTACAAAATCGAAATGATTCAGCTGCATATCTTCTTGTCGCCCGATTGTTTGTAAATCGAAATCGAGTGTATGTACAAAAATCGATGTATCCTCTTCCGGCTTGATTGGCGTTCTAAAGAACACAATCTCATCTTCGACCCTCTCCATTTTCCAGTTGCATATGAATTGAGAGGAGGAATATCGAGAAGCGACTTCAATTCTAGCCAGGGAATTAAAAGGAGAATAAGATGACACACATTTTTTACAAAATGACTCATAAATGTACTCCGTGTTTTTTTATCTTTGGATTATGACATTAAAAGATGACATACATTTTTGTGTGTCGTAAATCTTTTAGCTTTTAAATAAAATAATATTCTTTTATTACATACATTTTTGTGTGTCATAAAATTAGTGTGTGTCATAGTTCGTGTGTCATTAAAGACTAATTTTCTAGTAGTGAGTATGCTATCATACCTCGGTCACACAATTACGTAGGAATATAGAGTCTGGATTTGCGGGCTCTAATAGTTAGGGAGCCATTAATAAGCAGATAGGCTTTGTAGACCCCTTGGCAGATATAGCTGGTGTGATACGGGAGTTTGAGACGATAGACCCCCTGTAGCGCATGGGGGTTTATGAGTCGGGTGAGGAGGAGGACCCGGATATGATGATGTGTATGCCAACACTGCATAGTTCGGCTACCCGAGGTATGTCTGGCGCTGATGGATCTACTGCCGTAGATTCTCGCCCGTCATCGCTGCCTTGGATTTGCGGAAACGACGACATGTTCGTATTTTTATTATCTGAATTTATGATAACTGGTTTTATGATAATACTTGCATAGCTATTTCAATATTGTAGGTTTGGGGACTTTAGCGTCCACTCGGCTATCAACAATTTATATTTGCAGTGCATAGAATACACTTAGATTTCAGTTAGTGAAGTCTTGTAGAGGGTTCTCGATAAAGTATTTGATCGCTTATGGGTAATATATAAGATTTTCATTTGTATGAGTATGCTCATTCGTTTTTAGTTTGCAATTTTCACTTTACTTGTCATTTTTACAGACTCTATAAGTGGCATCCTCATGAGGAAGCGTGGATATATCAGGGTTTTGAAAATGTCCTCAACGCTCGCCATAGAGATCGGCTACGCGATTGTAGAAAAAAAATTTAAAAATGGCAAAAGACAACAGTCGAGCTATTGGAGAGATCAACTATTCGTTTGGTATGTTACGGGAGTTCCGTCCTCGGGATATAGCGAAACCTGTGTGCAGCGAATGTGTGCCGTAAGCGACTTCATACCTTTTTATTATTGTTTTTTAATATTATTCCATGTTATATTATGATACATCTTTTCTTTCTTTTTGCAGCACTGGGACACAAAGAAATCAAAGAAGAAGTCTACAACTACAAAGAAGAACCTTGATGTGTCAAGGGTTATAGCCGGACATACCGGTGGCAGCATCGGAAACGCCGAGCACCGTCAGAGATTATCATGTAACCATGCTTTATCATTTAGTAATATATTTTCTTTTAACATGTACTAACTACAATTATACTTTCTTGTTTATGTAGGCAGTGAAGCTGGTTCGTAGGTGTACTTAGTTAGATCTATATATACAGACCCACGCAACTACCGAATTAAAGGGCAGGTATCGTAAAGATGGATTGCGTGAAAATTTACGCTTCTGCTCGAAGATGCCTCAGGATGCATATGTAAGTTATCTTTATCACTTTTATTGATTGTGTGTCTTGATTTTTGCACATTGATAATGGTGTTGTTTTGGTAATTATAGGATATTTATCTTGATTGTATGACTAATAAGTATAAGGATGACCCAAGAGAGACTTTAGATTATAATCCTGATATGTGGAAATATGCCCAACTTAAGAGGACCAGATTCGAGAGAAGGAGTCGAATATTTGGGATAGGATAATCAGATCTCCATTATCTAGTGACCGGTTCATTTTCTTCTGCGTCTAGATTGTCCTCCGATAATGCACAGTCGCCGCAAGAGGTACACTTATGCGTTATATGCATTATGTTTAATATAGCTGAAAAAGAAAGTTTCTTGCTATTGTATATAGTAAATTTAAGTAGAATGCTATTATGGATGAGAAAAAAAGTTTGTTGCTATTATGTATTTTAAAGGTAAAGTAAAAATACTATTATGGTTGACAAAAAGTATGTTACTATTATGGATTGCAAATATAAAGTATGTTTTTGTTATTTAAAATTGATTGTATGTTGTTAATATAGATTACATTGATAATATGTGGTTACCATTTTTTAGATCTTAAGATTACGTGCACAAGTGGAAACCTTGCAACAAAGTCAAGCTCAAATGCTAGATAATTTCCAAAGGAGACAATAAGAGATGGAACAACAAATGGCACAACAATTTGAACAAAGACAATAACAAATGACACAACACACGTCACAAAAGTTACAACGGTCGGAACAAGAGTTTCAAAATAAATAGAAGAAATGATGCGACAAATGAATCAACGTGATCCGAGTTCTTAGTTGTATGTTTTTAAAAAAATTAGATGCGCAATTTGAGTTTTTTAGAATGTTAACCAAAATTTATCTTAATATAATGTTTAATTAGTTGTGTTTTAATATTACCATATATATATATATATATATATATATATATATATATATATATATATATATATATATATATATATATATATATATATATATATATATATATATATATATATATATATATATATATATAGAGAGAGAGAGAGAGAGAGAGAGAGAGAGTTAGTATTAAATACATTTGGTAAGTATTGTGTGAATGTAGGACCAATTTTGGCCATTAGATCAAAAAAAATGGAGGGTTATGATCAACAATGGCATGATGGTAATTAAAAAGAAAAAAATAATTACTTTCTAAATTAAAACGGCCAGAAGGGTAAATCAGACTTTTTGGTTTTAATTAAGTGGCGTATTTTAAGGATGTTACGAAGTTGCGTGTTTTAAGGATGTCAGTTACGTACCATTACATCCACAGACTACCATTCTCAAATGAATACACTTCCATTCTCAGAAAATGCTAAGTTACGTACCATTACATCCACAGACTAGCGTTCTCAAAAGAATACACTCCCATTCTCTGAGAATGCTAAGCAGAAAAGAACGTACAGTTGCTATTTTTCCCTATTATCTCAGAATGCTATGCATATACTGTTATTTTTTCTTATTCTCCGAGAATGCTAAGTAGAAAAGAATGTACAATTTACGTATTTTTAGTATATTACAACAATGAAAAAACCATGTCTGTATATTATTCTTAAATAATACATGCTTTATAACAATATAAATGATTACTATAAGAGTTCATACATATCTAACATTCTCTAAGAATACAAAGAAATGACAAAACAACCACCCATTCTCTAAGATATTGCATCAGATACTCTTTTTCCTTTCACCCATTCTTTAAGAATATTTCATCAGGTACTCCTTTCCTTTTCCTGCCTCCCCATGGTCTCAAACACCCACCCATTCTCTAAGAATACTGCATAACACACAACCATTCTCGAAGAATACGTCTATTTTGGGTTAATGATTCTACAGAAGAAGTATCAAATTAATCCCCTTTCAATACATTCTTTAAGAATCTGTTAGTAAAATATACCACTTCCTTTGTCTAATATACAACATTCTTGAAGAATATTTTAAAAATGTACACTATATGCTACATTCTTGAAGAATATGAAAAAAAAATATATTAACTACATTCTTCAAGAATATGTTTGTCAATATGTGAAAGCATCGGAAATATGAGTAAAAAGACGTAGATATCCCCCGCTTTGGCTTGAATCAAAGAAGGAAAATTAAGAACAAATATGAGTTTCATAATTATTCAAATCTAAGTTTCATAATTATTTAGATATAAATGACGAAAGGAACAAAGAGCATAATATACCGAAAACCATGAACAAAACATAAAAATATTCAAATTCTGAATTAGAAAACTATAAATTCTGAATTAGAAAACTATAAATATTGAAGAAAATCAAGTAAATTTACGAATGCTAAAATTAAGAAGCCCTTATTATCGCAGATTTAAACTAAAAGATAAAAATTAAATAAAAGATCACTTACTTATAGGAATTTGATACTTGACAAAAAAAAATGCTTGCCTTCGATTCTAGAATGAAGAGATCTGATGGTGCAATCGTAGAAGAATACCGACATAGCAAAAAAAATATGCAACAGTTTATCGATGTAAGAAAGCAACACTGGGAATTTATTTCTTGTAGTCAGCGGGTAAAAGGTTTTGTTTCGGTTTTGAGAAATTTAAGCAAATTCAATTGAAAGTCGTTTGTTTATAAGAGGAAATCTTTGAAGCTTTATGGATTTATGTATGTTCTATAGTATCCATCACCTCCTCCATTCATATACCAATTTCTGAAAAGGAAATTCGGGCACGCTTTCTTGCTCTGCTTTGGGCAGACGATTGTGGCTGTTAGGAGATGTTGTGCCCTAACCTGAAATATGATGCGATTTAGTTTGGGAACACTGGTTTAGTGATTAAGCGGCGGAGCAGGGGCGGAGCGGAGAGAGAAGCGATGCTGGAGAGACAGAAGGAGGAGCGTACCCATAAATTCTTGATCCGACTAATTGCTTGATGCGGAGGTGAGCAGATTTGCAGGTCTTGTGTTCCGATTCCTCCATCTGCATTAATCAATTGTAGACGAGTGTAAGTTGGGCAATCAGTTTAGATCTAGCAACGAGTAATGGGGGCCAGCGATCAACAAATGTAGACGAGTAATGGTGGCCGGCGATGATTAGGGTTCCAGAAAAGAAGCAGTCGTTGTTTAGGTGGGAATAACGTTTCCTTGGTCGGCAAAATAGAGGAGACGAGAGAGATAATGAGAAGATACTTACGAGCGTCTAGGAAGAGAGAAGAAAGAGATAATGATTTAATCACAATTCCGAAATTAGCCCTATGAAATGATTGGACCAGATTTAGTCCTACAATCACACAATATTTAGAAAATGTATTTGAACCTACCTCTCTCTCTCTCTATATATATATATATATATATATATATATATATATATATATATATATATATATATATATATATATATATATATATATATATATATATATATATATATATATATATATATATATATATATATATATATATATATAGGGATGAGTTCAATGCAGAACCAAATTAAATCACCTAACTGCAGAACCATGTTGTTAATCGTAAGATTAAAATCTAAGTAAAAGGGTACGATCGTCAAAAATTTTAAATTGCTATGTTCATCAATGAACATATGTTCATCAATGAACATATGTCATCTATGAACATATGTTCATCAATGAACACATGTAAATTACATTAGCAAAGTTGCGTGTTTACTCTTGTATTTTTGCCTTTCTCTCCCTTTGATCAAAATACAAACAAAAGTTCAATCCCAATAAGATCAACCAATACATTGATCAAGTCTTAAAAAATTTCATGAGAAAAGTTAAAAGAATAAGAACACAACATCAAAGTCTCAAAGAAATGAAACAATGTTCATATATGAACAATGTTCATATGTGAACCATGTTCATATATGAACATTACATGACGGTTCTCAATCACTCTGTTCTTGCTTCTATACATTCTTGCTTCTATACATCTTCAACATCGAACGAATCCTTGTGTGCACGTCATATTGTTGATTGACCTGTGAGCAACGAAGCATCAAAATCAATTAGTTTCTTGGTGCTAAAATCGTATTCCCTAAAATACATACGAACTTCACCAAAAACGTAAAAACGCTAACCTGTAAACAAACATTGCTCAAAATCAATATATGTTCGTTTATGAACATATGTTCATTAGTGAACATATGTTCATTAGTGAACATATGAAATACAATATCAAACAGGATACCATAATACCGTGAATAATTGAACACATATCGGACTCCCTTCAATACAAACTCAAACGAAATATGCAATTCCAATTGAAATAAACCAAATTGCTAATTTGCAATTCCAATTGAAAGAACTAGATATTGAAACCAGTTTGTAAGCAAATGTTCATTAGTGAACATATGTTCATTAGTGAACATATATTGAAAACGAAATATGCAATCGGACTCCCTGTAATACGAACTCAAATTGAAAAAAAATCACATTACTAATTTGTAATTCCAATTGAAAGAACTACATATTGAACTAGATATTGAACGAGATTTGCAATTCCAATTGAAATTCACATTACTACCATAAATTAGCGGTAATATGAACGAGATTTGCAATTCGAATTATATATAACCTAAAACATAACCACGTTACCACATACCTGATGAAAAACCCTAGGATCAAGAACACTGGCTTCGTTTACAGGAGAATTTATCGGTGCTTTCGTTGAAGGAATTTTCGTAATTGGAAAACTTCAAGTCTGCCGCGTTGGAGCTCCTGGCGTATGATTTGAAATTGTCATTACCGACATTTTGGCTGCCGTGACGCAAATCCTCGATGACATTAATTCACAAATGGTGGGAACTTTAAGCAGAGCTGATTTTGATGCGGAAGTTGCAGAGATCCGAGCGTCAATGGTGAATGAGGTGAACGAATTGAATTGGGAGAAAAGGCACTGTATACAGCTGCTGAAAAGGGACATCTCGAGGTTGTAAAAGAGCTTTTGAAATACTCAGAGAACAATGTAATTTGAAGTATTGATGTTCAATCGATTGGTATCAATCCAAGGAATTGAATATAAACTGAAATCGAGAATAACAAAATCATAGAATCAAGAACACACTGGAATTGAACATACCTGCGATAAACCCTAGACTCAAGAACACTGCAATTGGACGGATTCGGAGACTGTAGCTGCGCAATGGAGATGATCGGAAGCTTTATTCTATGATTTTGTTATTCTCGATTTCAGTTTGCGATTTGGATAAACCCGAAACCCTCCACAACAATTGAAGATGACGGGACCAAAAACCCTCCTACGTTTTTGGAAGAAACAAAACCCCAAAATCCCTCCATGATTTTTTTGAAACAACGAGATGGAGCAAATAATACGTGATGCGGAAATACGAAGGCTCCTTTATTTTCAGAACGAATATAATCTTTCAGCTGCAAATTAAACGGAATGTGTGTATTAAAATGCCCAATTTACCCCTGATTCCGTATTATCGGGTATTATCCGATTTTTTCAAGATATTATTTAATATCTTATTTGTGGACCATTGATTTATCAATCCAATGGTGAAAACATTAGTTCTGCAGTTAGGCAATATATTTTTGGTTCTGCATTGAATATATATATATATATATATATATATATATATATATATATATATATATATATATATATATATATATATATATATATATATATATATATATATATATATATATATATATATATATATACACACACACACGATTGACTGATATTGTTAGTTTTTTGTTTTTGTTTTTTTTTTTTTTAAATTACGCTACTTCACAATTCACATGCTATCGTTTGTTATACTCTTTTAATAACACATAAAATGCATCCAATAATGTTGCCGTCAATATAACCCACCTAACCCTGTGCTTTTTTTCTTTAAATTACACTACTTCACATGTCATTATTTGTTATACTCTTCTTAATAAGTCAAAGTAGATCCAATAATGTTGCCGTCTATGTAACCCACCTAACCCTCCTGACCTACTAGTTGGTCTTTGAATATTTCACCGAAATCTAACATTATGTTGTAAATAAACTAATCTATACCTTCAAAGTTTATTCAAATATCATTGTTTGTAATTCAAACCAAAATCTGCTCGTGTCGACATTAGGTGTTGTATATTTTGTGCCGCAGCTAAATTATGCCGACAACCAACGATCACATTGATAAAACATCTATTTCACAACCATATTTTGCATTCTGGAAACTGTTGTCAACATAGGAATTGTGTAACTTGTTGTAACGTTTTCGGCAATGGTGACCTTGTCAATGGGACTTCTTCAAGAGTAAAGCTAGCAAAATCATCCCAAGATGACTTACAAAATGGTGTTTAACATTGGGTAAACTCTTTAACTAGCAACGTATGAACGTATATATACCACTTTTTACCATTATATAACAAGAGATCAAATATATTTTCCACACTCCGTTTAAGTACAAGGTTTTAATTATTTCCATTCGATTGCTAATTTCAAATTTCAAATTTAAAGGTCAATATCAATTTAAAAATAAATCAATGGTTAAAAATGTAGTTTTCTTATTTTTAGATCTTCATCTTAAAATGGAGGAGCCTACCAATATGTACGTATTATAAATGCAAGTATTGGCTTGATCAATTTCTTGTGCTTTGTATATTAAATTACACTTACTGTCGTTCTAGAAATTCTATAATTTTGTATGATTTTATATGTGAAAGGAGCATATGTGGAAAAAGATGGGTTGAAGAAGATAATAAGCAAGAGTATGGTTTGAGCTTATGGAATAATAAAGTTGTGATGGTATGATTTGTTAAATAACTTTCTGTTAGTATTGGTTTATGTGTATTGTTGTTTTCGTGTACTTGTTTGTATGAGTTATAATGGCACTATATGTGCAGAAGCAATGTTTGCTAGTCAATGATATACGTATGTCTTAAAAGAATATGACAATACAAAAAAACTGTAAGAATGCTTTCTTTTCAATTTATTTATTCTATTAGTTCGATAATTATGTAAACTTCTTTTCAATATTATCTGAAAAGAACTACTAACCTTCAGAAGATGGATGTGCTCCAACAGATCATTCTCTAGTTGTAACAAAAAAACAATATGCTGGACTCTACAGACTTTACGGTAGAGTTGTCACTAACGGTTTGATTAAGAAGGTGAGAGGTGATTAGACAACATATATATATGGTTCAACGGGAAGTTATGGAATCATTTAGAGTGAATGTTAAAGTTGAAAAAAAACATTTGCTTGATATGTGGAGAGAGGTAGAAGATCATGCAAGAGAAAAGGCTGATTTACAAGGTATGCGAAAAAATATTAACAAAGTGGTTTGGCATCTCGTGCAAAAGCTTGTACGCAACCACCTCTTGCATTTTTCAAGAGTTGTTAACATGAGTTATGATCAAATGAAATAACTGAAAAATACACACGGAGAAATAATTGAATATTTTTCATGATTGTAACCGAAATTATCTGTGTTAACTATATTTTGTAGTTATCGTTTTGAATTTGGACATATGTATTAAATTAAAATATGATGGTATGTTTCTTATTTATTTTATTTTTATAGTTGAAATAAATTAGTAAAGCATATGTGATTGCATTTGTATTGGATGGAGCGAAAGCGCCACCAATAAACTAATAAATGTTTGTTATGCATCGAGTAAAGTGTTGCTTGAAATTGGAAGAGTGGTGCATTATTGTATATCATATACACCATAAAGTGTTGTCAAAAAGAAAAAAAAAAGTGTTTCACTTATACATTGGGAACAAAAAACATTCTTGTACTTAATAGGTAAAAGTATTGTTATAGGTTGGAGTAGTAATATAAAAGTGTTGTAATAGTGCGGTGGAAGTAAGGAAAAAGTGTTGCTCTTTAAAAGTGTTGCATTTATAAAATATTGGCAACATTTTCGAAAAATGTGCCCCATTCTAAAAAAAAGTCTAGCTTTAGGCCTAATGAATCAATGCCTAAGGCAACACATGGTAAAGTGTTGGACTATACATAAAACAACACATTTTAAACATAAAGCAATACTTTATGGGGGTTGCAAGAGCTTCATTTTATTGTAGTGAAACTAATTACTAGCTTGCTCAAAGTAATTGAACTTAATGTGCATATATATATATATATATATATATATATATATATATATATATATATATATATATATATATATATATATATATATATATATATATATATATATATATATAATGTGAATATGTGGCTATTTTGTTCCTAAAATTTGGTAAAGAACCTTTTAAAAACGATGTAGTTTTAAAGAACAAGGTCCAATTTAATTTTTTACTCAAATTGTGGAATAAAAAATGAATTATAGAAGTTTTTTTATTGGAAATCTAAGAATGTTTCTAGCGAAAGTAAAACACACACACACATATATATATATATATATATATATATATATATATATATATATATATATATATATATATATATATATATATATATATATATATATATATATATATATATATATATATATATATATATATATATATATATATATATATATACTAGGTTAGAAACCCGTGTAATACACGGGTTGATTAAAAAATATATTAAAAATAATATGAAAAATATCAATATTGCAGATGATAAAATTGTCATTTGTGAATTTTTGTTATTTTGATATTTTATATTATATGATAATTTTTGCTGGTTTTAGATAGGATTTACGAACGCTATGTTTAAATAAAATATGATTAGAATGAATAATAAGTACCAAAAATAATAAAAGAATAATGCTAATAATAAAAGACGTAATAATAATAATTCAAAATGCTCGAAATACTTCTTTGTATACAACATTTGATGTCCTATTTGTAATTTTACCGTCTTTATCTAAAATCAGTAGTTTAAGTCCTTGTCTACTTTTAACTCTGGATAATGCAACATAGAGCTGACCATGTGTGAAAACTGGTTCTTTTAAAAATAAACCAACCTTGGATAGTGATTGTCCTTGACTTTTATTTATGGTCATTGCAAAACATACAGCAAGTGGAAATTGTCTTCTTTGAAACTTGAAAGGAATCTTTTTGTCTGTAGGCGTCAAACTCATTCTTGGAATAAATACGCGATTTGCAGTATTAGTTCCAGATATGACTTGTGCTTCAATAACACGATTACGCAATGATATCACCTGTAGTCTGGTTCCGTTACATAAACCATTTTTTTGATCAATATTTCTCAGTAACATAACTGGAACACCGACTTTCAGTACCAGCCTATGATTTGACAAACCTGATAGTTTAAGGCCATTTAGCACATCAGGCGAGTATAAACTTTCATCAAAGTTATCGTGAACATACTCTGATTGACAGATACTATCTGCACTTAAATATTCTTTTTCATCCCCTGGAAAAAGTGATAGCAAACGATCGTTTATTTCTTGAACAACTTCGTTTTTTGGTGCAAGAATCGCTCGTTCTTTAAAATATGTTGGATCATCAAAATAGTCAAGAATGGAAGGATATACAAAATTAATTAAACTGCCTATAGGATCAAACGAATTGGTAATGAGAAGATCCTGAGGAATATCAATTATTGTCTCACCATCATTTGAAGAACCTACATTTCCTTCTCCTAAATCCAAAAGCCATTTTGCAAATACCTTTGTTTGTTCCATATCGGACGACTGACTTTCAACACTTAACCTCATGTTTTTCGTTAATGTAAGGACTTTGCAATTTCCCCAAATATAGGAAGAACTTAAAGAAGCATTCACAATGTCTTGTCTGCTTCCATTTGGAATAACAGGGAGAATTTGTCTAAAATCTCCTCCAAAAACAATTACTTTGCCTCCAAATGGGATTTGTGAGTTATTATAATTATCAGAACTCAATATATCCTTTAAACTTCTATCCAATGCTTCAAATGCATGTTTATGAGCCATCGGTGCTTCGTCCCAAATAATCAATGATGTCTTCTTTAATAAACAGGCTACGTCACTGTTTGGCTTTATATGACAAAGAGAGTCCTCATTAAGATTTATAGGAATTGAAAATCTAGAATGTGCTGTTCTACCTCCAGTCAATAACAACGATGCAATCCCACTTGAAGCAACATTTAAAACAATATGACCTTTAGATCTGATTGCTGCAGATAATGTCTTCCAAAGAAAGGTTTTACCAGTTCCACCATATCCATAAATGAAAAACACACCTCCTTTGTTTTTGTGAACAGCAGTCATGATATTGTCAAAAATAGTTCGTTGTTCATCTGTTAATGCAACAAAATGATTTTCAAACTCTTTCTGTAGATTTTGTATCTCATATCCTAGCTCCTCAGTAATCAAGCGGTTGTTTGCTGAAGATATAGAGTCATTGTCGGGATAAGGCATCATTGGAAATTTATGTAGGCTGGAATTATTACGAAGCAATACTTTCTCAATCTCAAACAAAGTTAAGTTCTTAATTTGATCTTCTGGCAGTGACAAACCTGAAAAATGTGTACAAACTAAGCATATTAATAAACACATATGTAGAATTAAAAGTTTTAAAAACTAAGCATATTAAAATAATTTAGAAAATAATAAATGTAGTAACTTAAAACGTATAATAAAAAATTTAATCAATGATGAAAATAAAATATAATTTCCATATTTATTAATAATGAAGACAATAATTGTGTACCTGATGATTTTAGTATAAGTTGTTGCTTGTAAAGAATGCCATCAGCCAAGTATTCCCATGCTTTTTCCCATACAAATTCTGGTCTGGACAAACTATTAGACATTAGCATGGTCGCAAATAAAGTCCGTAGATAATAACCAGAACCCGATTGACTTGCTTCCTGAATGGCTTCGATATATTCCATGTCATCGTCTAAAAGTCCAAGTGCATAACATGCATCTCTAAAACTATGACATTTGTGTCCATTAACCGTGAGTATATCATCAAATGATGTTGGACCTTTGATTTTGTTTAAAAGAATTCTTAAAAAGTATGCTTCACCGAAAGAAGGAGAAACAGAATGAATTCTACCAATCGATTTGCCCTTTTGTCTTGGCTGCCAACATCGGTCTTCCAAATTCCAGACAAACTTTCCAGGGAATTCAACATAAGTCAATTCTCGTGCTTTTTCATAGGTTTCATTACATTTCATGCAAGATAAGAACATTGAAGAAGCAACTGAAGGTTTGTTGAGGACATTTTCAATATCATCATCTGCACCATATACAACTTGTTGTTGTCCAGGAAGATGAAAAGGAAGCCTCGTAACAGAAGGATACCTATAATGAACATCATATGCGAATATTCGCCACGATGCTTCACATGCCGATATATACCTGCAATCATAATATTCTTTTATTTCGTCTACAACGTCTTGATCGTCATCTTCATTATTCCTTTTTACAACTGCAACAGTAGCCCTATTAGGACCCTTGTTAATATATTTAAACAAATATTTTTTGGATCCAGACTGATTGCACCACTCAACATTAATATGTGCCTGATATCTTTTAAGAAGAAATTTGTTATAGGCAACAACACTTCTATTATCTAACTTTACGCCAGACTTTTCAACAAAAGATCCATCATTTCGTCTTCTATATAAAGGGAATCCATTTCCATTGATAGAAGTATAGGCAGAAAATTTCTTCAGAAAGTTTTTTGAACATTTTTTATCAATCATGCATGGGCAGTTCAGATTATCATTGCCGCAAGGACCGTGCATCATGAACTCGCTGACAAGTGAATACAATTCAGGATCCTCATTTTTGTCTGGAATCTCAGCAGTTATAATTGGATCTATATGTTCAACAGTATGAAACTTATGACTGGAATGCATAAACAAACATATATGAGCATGAGGCAATCCGTGCTTTTGGAACTCCACAGTGTAAACAACTACATTAATTAAATTAAAATGTATAAACATTAATTTAAAGTAAATATATATTGAATATAAAAAAATATACGAAGAGAATGATGATAAACATATTAAAAAATAGAATCTTAATATGATAATAGTGAAAGCAACATACCTGCTTGAACAATACCGAACAATGCATTTTCCTTTAAGTCCTTAATCAATGCATCAAGCTTAGTTTTAAACAATCTACATAGTATATCAGGTCTATCTTCAGGATTGACCGAGGTGTCCTTGAGAAATCTTCTAACTTCAGGCCATTTTGGATTGCATGTTACGGTTATGAAAAAGTCGGGATATCCATACCATTTACAAAGAGACATTGCATCTAAATAATTTTGCATCATGTAACGCGCTCCACCGGTAAAAGAAGAAGGTAAGATCACACGTTGTCCAACATTAGATATATCTGTAGTACCCTCATGTTGTACCTTACGTAAATTCTCATATGCTTCACATCTAAGAACTTTTTGTTGTTTACGAATATAATACAGTCTCTCACTTTCAATCATGGTGTACGCATCTACCAAAAATTGTTGGAAAAGCCTTCTTGCATTTAAAATTAATGAGAACTTATTTAGCCTATCTTGAATTCTATAAGCGAAGAATTCCCTCATTGTACAGTTTTGCCGCTTGCTTGTGCTTATGGAAGTAACATTTCTATGCCGAATGTCAACTCTGTAACCATCATCACCATATGGGAAAAGTAATGGATATTGTAGAGCAAGGTAAGAAGGATGCAATTCACTTATACGTTGGAGACGTCCTGATTTAGTTTTGACAATAATATCTCGATTTTCAATTGAATCACCAATATCTCCGACAATTAAAGCAGCAACTTCAGAAGGAGTTGGTAGGTTATATGTCCTTCCATCTTGCTGCCTTTTTCCAATTAGACGTAAGTTTAAATCAACATGAGGATTTTCTTGAAAACAATCTCTTGCCATCCTATAACATTTAACCAGCTCATTTTCAGAATCCAACATAATCTTCAAATCTTCTATAATCTTAGCATCAACCAAATCAGAAGCAGACGTTGAAGCATTCTTTGATTGGCTGATAACAAAATGAACAAATAAATAAGTTAATATTAGTATAGGTATATCATCATATTTAAGGAAATGAGTTGTTAATGATTATTATGAAAAAAAATACCAAAAAGCAGCCTGTCTATTTGAAATTTCATTCTCGGTATCATATATATATAGTTGAGAGAATTTTGGTTTCGATCCATTTGCGGGTAGAAGACTTCCCATACTATGATAATTTTGGCCGCTCAGTCTGAATATGTATGGAGCGTTACCCTTATTAATAGACGAATCAATTTTGCCACCCATTGAGGTAAAGGAGAACATTGAATTGTAACGACGGATATTCTTCATGAAGACCTTGCCTTTTGGATCGATAGAACGATAAAGATTTTCATAACTTGGAGGTGCTTGTTTAAGATCTGGAAGCTCAACCTTTCCATAACCACAACATAACAAATAAGTTGTTTTACAGTCGGTTTTTTTGCTTCGAACTGCTTCGTTTCTCCATAATTTTGCATGACATATTTCACATATAACTCTTTGATCACCATGATCTAAGTAATCTGTTAAAGTAGTCAATGTTGAAACATATTAATCTTTATGAACATGAGATTACATAATTATAAATTTTGTGTAGTAGGAATAAAGGTTTATGATGAGTACCTTTTGAGATGCCTGTGAATATGTCATTAAGAATTTGGACGTCATCAAATTCTCTGTCTGCTCTTAAGTCAAATGCAGGTATAGCAGATATATTTGCGGTTTTGCTTTTTAACTTATTCTTTCTTGATGGTAAATTGGTCAAAGAATAAGTTGGAGTCATTGTGGATGTATTGGTGGAATTCATGGCATTAGAATTTATAGAAAATCGTCTATTCATCGAGAAGGGTGTTGTATTGTTTTGATTGTAATTAGATATACCTAAAGAAAATGTAGGAAACGTTAGAATTATAATAAAAAAATTATTAAAGTGTGTAATATTTTTTTAATATATAGATGGTTGCTAATAAATAAATATAAATATAGGAACATGAAGCGGAATTAAGAAAAGCGTACCGGGTGTAATGACAGATAAAGGACTTCTAACAGTTATATTTGGAGAAATAGTTTGGAACGTCGTATGTTGATATTCAAACTTATTATTTGTGTTTAGATTTTCTTTATCACTTGCATCGTATGTCAAAGCCTTTGATGATGGCAAATCCGTCTGACCATGTGCCAAGCCTGCTTTAAAATGATAATAATATTTAACATTACATAAATTATTATTTAATAAAAAGGAAAACAACTTTAGATATCAAAGAAATAGTTGTAATATGTTATAGAAAATATATATTTGAGTAGAAAAGTCTTACAATTTGTATTTTGCATCATACTTGAAAATGTTGTCATCGATGAATAACAAACGTTTGATGTTGTAGACATAAGCATCGGTTTTTTGCTATCCAAATATAATTTTCTATATTTTCGCCTTTGCGTAGCATCAAGATAATCCATGTTGCTATTTGAAGCTGTAAATAATTATAAGGTATGAGGTTATTATCATATAGTTTGAAGCATGGCTAGAATATAAATATTTGTAAGGTATGAGTACTTATTACCATATAGTTATAAGTAACTTCTATATTAATAATTAGTTGAAAAGATAATAAAGTCCGTACCATTGGTAATTTCATTTAGCGGTTGTTTAAGTTGTATATTTTGAACGTGTGATGTTGACAACATATGCTTCGATCTTTTGCTATCCAAATATAATTTTCTATCTCTTCGTAGCATTCATATAATCCGTTTTGGTATTTGAAGCTGTGAAACGATATAAATGATATTTAGAAATAAAAAAAAAGTTTAAATATAATTGTTTATTTCAAACGTTTATTTCATTGAGTTGTAAAAGTTATATTTAATTTGTTTTAGTTAATAAAAAAACATATGATATGATATGTTTTTTTAAAGATAATATAAAATAAGTAAAAAACTAATTAATATCTAAACTGTAATTAAATAATTGGGATCTTGATTTTGTAATGAATAATATTATCAAAATTTTAAGAAAAACTCATTAAATATTCAATCACAATTAAATATGAATTTAAAAACAAAAATAGATAATTCAAACAAATTCAAAACCAACAACCAATGATATTGTTAGTTTTATAATTTGGATGTTGATTTTGTAAAAAATAATATTTTAATAAATTTAAGAAATATTAGTGGAAAATTGAATCAACAAAACTAAGAAAATTAAAAGCAAAAGTAGTTAATTAAAACAAATTGTAACCCAAAACATCAAATTGTCTTCAGAAAACATCAAATTGTCTTCCCACAGCAAAATGTACCGATAATAAAAAACATAAACCAGATGATTATTGTTTGGAAACGACGAAATGTATTTATTTTTCTAACTTTGGAATTAAAAGCTTTGGTATGGCCTTTCCCGTACCGTCTTCCGAGCCTATTGCACGAACTTTTGTTGACGACATGGAAGAATCGTCATCAACATCAAAAGCACTTGATAGGTTACGCTTTAGATGATTCTCGTCACATATGTCCCTAGCACTGTTTTTTTGAACCTCCGACATGGGAGTTGTGTTATCACCGGTATAAGAGACGGCATCCTAAATTAAAAAAATTTATAATATTTGTTAACTAAAAGATAAAGTATTTAAGTTAAAATTAAAATATGAAAACTAAAGAAAGTTATATAATACCTTCATAGTAATAGTTTCTTGAGAAGCATGATTTGTCATTGGCACATTGAAGGACTCGGAGTTTAAGGGCTATTTTGTAATTACATAACAGCATGTAAAATGTTAGAACTAATTAAAACAATAAGTAACGAATTATAACATATTTGAAAACATATTACCGAAAATATTACCTGTTCTATATAATAATTCTTCTCGAGTTCTGAAATGATTTTACTGTCTTCCGTCAGGTTATATATCGTATAAGCTGCCGTTCTTTTATCCAGATTGTATTGGCTAATCTGTATTTTGAAAGCAAATTTTCTTTGAAGAAGGACGTCCAATTCTCCGGGATAAATTTCATTATTATTGGGCTACAAAATAAAATGAGAAATAGTAGATATAAGTTATTAATATACCTCCTGAATAGAAAAATCGTACCACTATGTTTATATTGAATATAAATATACCTCTTGAAATTTTTGCAGCAATTCTTTTGCTGTTTTTCGTAGAATTCTCTAAGCGTCTCGATCAAATAAGGTTAAACTTACGACTCCGGTAGTGTCTTGAATGCGAAGAAGAATTTTAAATCTAAAAAATTAAAATGAAATTAATAATAATCAATGCTTGTAATATTAAAGTATAATAATAATAATATTAAATAAAGATAAGGCAAGGTAAATACTTTGGAACAGCAACGATTTCATCATTTTTGCATCCTTGACTTCTACATGTAAAAATGTGTTTGTCCCCTTGTCCTTCATCGGTATCATCGATCAATGTTGTTTCATTAACTTTTTTATAACATTTTTTACAAGCGTGATAGTACCATGTCAAATCAGGACAAACACTTTTTATGGTACCAAGTAAAATTACCGTTTTTTCCTTTTCCTAAAATGCATAAATAGTTTTAGTATGTGAAGAAAAACATATTAACTAAAATTTAAATAAAACAATGATATGTACGTCTTTATTTTCATGAAGTTCTGCAATTTTCATGAATTCAGTATCGATCAAGTAGTCATCATGCAAGGAATATAAAATTGATGACCGTTTGGAACTATGAGTTGATGAAAGCCCGTCAGTCTTTTTACCGAGAAATCTATTTACGAACAAAGTGTAGTTACTATTATAAAAAAATATGAAGAAAACAAATAAAAAACTTAAATTGTAATTATTTATAGAATCTAACTGTTTTTTGAATGTAATAATCTCATCGATGGGGTTATTTATGAAAAGTCTTGTGACACCATAGCGATTAGAAACTGATTGTCTTCCTGAAAAAAAAATTAGTTAGTAATAAATAAATTTTACTAATAAATATTTAAATCAATGAACAAACCTTGAAAAGAAGAAGCTTTTCCAAACTGAATAACTATTATTACATCCGCTTCCTCCCGTCGTTTACTCGTTGCATAATCTGACATTTGTTGCGCATAGTCGTTGAATAAAGTCACATTTAAAATACGACCCCTGCAAAATTTTTGATTTAAATATATTTTTTATATGTTGAAATAAACTAATATTGTTAAAAACAATGTATACTCACTCTAAATCTTCGAGTTTCAAGTTCAATTTTTTCATTTCTTTGTTATTTTTCCCGATATAATTTTCCAAGTCATAACATTTGAAAACGTAACCAATAACATCTATATTAGTTACAAAATAATTTGTTAGTATACATATGAAGATATTAATAATTAGAATTTCATAAAATGATTGTGCACTAACCAATTGGTGTTTTCTCCTGAATCTTGTTATCCATAATTGTTTGGTAATCCACAAATGAAAAACCATATAAAGAACCTCGAAAATCAGCACACCTTGTAACTTTCGTTTTGAATTGCAATTCAAGTTTGTTTTCATTTTCCACAAACTTAGTAAGTGAAACTTGCATACCGAGGGACGGATTCTCCATGTAAAAAGCAACATTTTCTTTAAGTATTTTCTCAAATTTAGGTATACATCTTCTTGGCACACATGCCTGGATTTGATTTCCCTGATAATAAAAATCAAAATAATATAAATAATAACAATGACATATAAGAAATTAGTTATTTGTTACATAATAAGTCCAAATCTGAAATAAGTAATAATGAAATTAAAGTAGGAAAAAAAACGTAATTACACAAATACCTGTTCGTCGATTAAAATCATTTCGATAGAATATTTCTCATTCGGGTTGTCAAATAGCAATTGGTTCCACATACGGATGACTGCAACTTTTATGGTGAAGTCGTCTTTCAAAACATTAAGCTCGCTAATGAGGGTGATTTGCTTAGACTCCATTAAACTGCACGCGGAAAAAATAAAAAATTGAAACAATTGCAGATTTGGTCTAGGTCTGGTTCAAACTCATAAAGGAATAAAACAACCCTAAACTTTTGAAAGTAGGTTGCCATTAAAGGAATAAAACAGGAAAAAAATAATAATAATAATAAAAACTTTTTGCAGATTTAGTCCAGGTCTGTTTTGAAATCAGAAAGGGATAAAACAACCTTAAAATATTGAGAGTAGGTTGCCATTAAAGGAATAAAACACGGAAATGTTTTTTAAAAATATACTTTTTGCAGTTTTGGCCCGGGTGTGGTTCGAACTGAATGTACATTGAGGAATCTGCACCAAAAAAACCTTAGGGACCAAAACAGTCATTATACTCAGATGATGGAATGAAACAATTGCCGATTTGGTCCAAGTCTGGTTCGAAATCAGAAAGGAATAACACAAGCCTAAACTTTTGAAAGTAGGTTGCCATTAAAAGACCAAAACAGGAAAAAATTAATAAAAAAAATAAAAAGTTTTTGCAAATTTAGTGCAGGTCTGGTTCGAAATCAGAAAGGAATAAAACAAACTTAAAATATGGAGAGTATGTTGCCATTAAAGGAATAAAACACGGAATTTTTTTGAAAAATATAGTTTTTTCAGTTTTGGTCCGGGTCTGGTTTGAAGTGAATGTACTTTGACGAAACTGCACCAGAAAAACTCAGGGACCAAATAGTCATTATACTCGGATCATGAAGTAAAACAATTGCAGATTTGGTCCAAGTATGGTTCGAAATCAGAAAGGAATAACACAACCCTAAACTTTTGAAAGTAGGTTGCCATTAAAAGAATAAAACAGGAAAAAAAAATAATAAAAATAAAAACTTTTTGCAAATTTAGTGCAGGTCTGGTTCGAAATCAGGAAGGAATAAAACAAACTTAAAATATGGAAAGTATGTTGCCATTAAAGGAATAAAAGACGGATTTTTTTTGAAAAATATACTTTTTTCAGTTTTGGTCCGGGTCTGGTTTGAACTGAATGTACTTTGAGGAATCTGCACCAGAAAAACTCAGGGACCAAATAGTCATTATACTCGGATCATGAAGTAAAACAGCACAACTAACAACATAAACCTCTAAAACTTTAAGAAATAACAATCAACTTTGATAAAACTAACTTAAGAGATCACCAGGTGCAACAGGGGTTGCCAGCTTCAAAACTCAAGAGAATAATAGATTAGAAGGAAATATCCACCAAAGAATCTTCATTTATGGATTAAATGCAAAAAAGAGCAATGTACAAATAAGCAAACAAAGTTTTATCTTGCAAGTTTGGTACTAATTTCATGTTTTTGACACTTTCAACCCGTACTCTATTAATGAATGCATTCAGCTATGTTTTTGGTTTAACCCTTTATGTCATTCTTTACAGATTAAGTCAAACAGAAACAATAGTAATATACTTTCAATACTAATTATATCAATGTACCATGGTAAAGTGAATATAAGATGAATGATAACAGGAAGAGAGTCGATGCACAAGTTACACATAAATGCAAAAGTGGTGTTGAAATGTTAGAATAAACAAAAAGGGTAATATAGTAACTTATAGCACAAACAACGGAGTTGTTGCCATTAAAGGTTTAAAAGACGGAATGTTTTTGAAAAATATACTTTTTTCATTTTTGGTCCGGGTCTTGTTCAAACTGAATGTACTTTGAGGAATCTGCACCAGAAAAACTCAGGGACCAAACAGTCTTTATACTCGGATCATGAAGTAAAACAGCACAACTACCTCAAATGACTAAATTTGAAAAACATAAGAAATTGGGACAAAAATTACAGAATTGAAAATTTCAAGTAAACTAAGGTCTAGTGCAGGTTTGGTACAGGTCTGGTGCAGGTTTTGAAAAATATACTTAAGAGATCACCAGGTGCAAGAGGGGTTGCCAGCTTCAAAACTCAAGAGAATAATAGATTAGAAGGAAATATCCACCAAAGAATATACTTTTTTCAACCCGTACTCTATTAATGAATGCATTCAGCTATGTTTTTGGTTTAACCCTTTATGTCATTCTTTACAGATTAAGTCAAACAGAAACAATAGTAATATACTTTCAATACTAATTATATCAATGTACCATGGTAAAGTGAATATAAGATGAATGATAACAGAAGAGAGTCGATGCACAAGTTACACATAAATGCAAAAGTGGTGTTGGAATCCAATGAAACCTCATCAACTGTCAAATACCCTCGATGAGAACTTGATTGATTTTGGTAATGAGCAAGTCCCCATCGATGAGCAAACTCAAACCTCATCAACTGATTGATACCCAAGATGGCCATATACGTCACGTGAAGCTTTTGGAAAAGAACAGTGGACCAAAAATGCAAAAGAACCTAAACAAATAGATAGAAAAATGATAGTAACCTGTTGTAGTTGAACCTTCCAGAACAAAGCAGGAGCAGTTGTAACACTTTGACGAAGAAGATGACTGTAAACGAAAACATGTATGCGAGATTTATAGGTTTGAAAACCGATAATGATAAGCTAATCATGAAGTTTAGGAATTGTTTGTTGGAAAGTGATAAGGATTGAAAATTTTGACCTCGATGAAACTAATAAATTTGGATATGGTTTGCTGATTTTTGGCTTCGATTCCTGATTATTAGGAATATTTTGTTTTCAGATTAGGGAAAGATTTTCATATTAACACGTATACCCTTCCTTTTAAATAGGAGATTTTGAAAAGATTTTCATATTCTAGACACTTTGAACTTGAAACTGAAACTGAGATATATCTAATTCACTTATTACTATTACTGATTCATAATCGATGCATGTATTAAAAGTGAATGCGGTAAATAAAACATACCTGGATTTGGATTAGGTTTACGTACTCGTTGCCACTGTCGATGTGCGATTCGATGCGTCAAAGTAAACCTTAACCAGAAGAACTCCGCAAGGCATGTATTAAAAGTGAATGCGGTAAATAAAACATACCTGGATTTGGATTAGGTTTACGTAATCGTTGCCACTGTCGATGTGCGATTCGATGCGTCAAAGTAAACCTTAACCAGAAGAACTCCGCAAGGCAACATAGCTGGATTAGGTTTTGGGTTCGTGAAATTGAAGACCAAATCATCGAAGCTCAACCAAATCGATGCGTGAAAGTGAAGATTCATCGGAGCTCAATTGGAGAAATTGGTGTATTTGGTGACGGCGAGAACGGCAACCAAAAATGAGTACCGGTGGCCTGCAAAAAGATTCGAACATAGTGGTTAATTTGAATTGGTTCTTGTCGAAAAATAACTTTAAATTGAATTAAATTAAAATTAATTACATAAAATTGAATAATAATCATAATACACGTGGAGGATGGAGAAGCTGGCTTAAAAAGTTGACACTTGGCATAATTTATTTTCATTTATTAGGTATAGAAGATATATATATATATATATATATATATATATATATATATATATATATATATATATATATATATATATATATATATATATATATGTGTGTGTGGAAAAAATGAATATTTGACTATTTGTTACCTAAGTTTAGGTATATAAAAATTTAAAAATATTTCTAGGGTAAGTAAAAAAATAATATATTTGTCAATAATATAACTCAAAATGTATAGTCATTGGTGGAAAAAGTATATATATATATATATATATATATATATATATATATATATATATATATATATATATATATATATATATATATATGTGTGTGTGTGTGTGTGTGTGTAAAAAATGAATATTTGACTATTTGTTACCTAAGTTTAGGTATATAAAAATTTAAAAATATTTCTAGGGTAAGTCAAAAAAAATAATATATTTGTCAATAATATAACTCAAAATGTATAGTCATTGGTGGAAAAAGTTTATTCAATTAATTTGTGAAAAACTTAATAAAACCATGATTGATTGAATCGTATATGATTATTTTACTTTTATTAATTTTTTGTTTGTTATTGCGATGATAATCTAGTTAGTTGAGTTGCAGAATTGTACACACTAGGTTCATTGTTCAAACATTAGCATGTCCAAAATATCGTTAGGTCCCGCGATTGACAGCCGACGTTGAGGCTAGTTGACGTGGGCCGCCAGATGGTGCGATTTACGATTTTTTAATTGTAGAAGTTTTGATTTTAAAAAATGGTTCGTTTTACTAATTGATTTTAATATATTTTGTATTGACTTTCAATGTGGTTCCTAAACACAATAAATAAAAAACATGTAAGACCGGTTAGTTTTCTGGTAATGACTTTTACATTTTACAAATATTAATTTTGGTTGGTGGAGGTAGTTCGCGACGCTAATTTGATGTTAGCGACGCTAACGAGCACGAATGCATGTATACGGAGGAGTGGAGTTAGCAACGCTAACTCATGGGGTTAGCGACGCTAACTGCCGTTAATGCAAAAACCATAGTCTCAGATTTTGGGCCTTATTTAATGGTACAAAACCCTATGAAACGTTTTGTATCAGCCTCTACTGCTTGTGAGAAATCTTAGTTCGTAATTCAAACCTCTTTTGTGTTGTTACCTCTATTATGGGGATTTTGAAGCTCATTTGAAGAAAAAGGAAGGAAGTACCGGATCTAGAAGGGGTGCAACAACTAGGATCTTGCCTTTGTTTCAATCTTTAGACCATTTAAGTCATAAAGATCCTTGCTTTTATGGTTTCTTTCCAAGATCTAGGAGTTAACGTTTGGAAATGGTAGGCCTTTGTGTTGACCCCTTGTTAGTTTTGAGTACTCCAGGCTCTTGGACCAGTTCCATATCATCATCTTTTTCTAAGGGTTTTGGGTCTTCATTTGATCTCATGGTTAGTTTAGACATGCTTGGGGCTAGCATGACAATAAAGTTTGGATTTTTACATGTTATCAGACCTAAAGAAGGACTTTTGGAAGGATTGGGGTCATGTCTTAACTGATGAAGTGCTTAACAAAGGAAACTGAGTTTTGAGGTTACGACCGTTAACACTTTGAGTTAGGCGCCACTAATCTCAGATGGAATACGTCGGCCTGATGCCACTTATCGGTGCTATTGGCTTATGGTAGCAGTGCTAAGTGTGATCCGTTGGACTTGACCTTGACTTTGACTTGTTGACCGTTGACTTTTGGGTCAGTTTGAATTTGGGTCGAACTTTAGAAATTAGGGGTTTGACCTTAGGAATAGCCCCGGGAAGCTGCTGAAATGTCGTAGTCGTTGATGCGGTCAAAATAATAAATAAAACCTTACTATCCAATAGTTAGGGTAAGTAAAGTTCGAACCAAGGAGTTTGTGGTTGACACTTTGTGTCGATAAACGCCTTACTATAGTGTCACTCTATAGCAAGAAAGATTACTTAACACTTGAAACTCAAACCAAAACTCAAATGAACTAATTGTAAAATAAATCAAACATAGATCTGATTAGAGATCTAGAACAGCATGAAACCGAAAATAACTTCTTTATAAAAATCAAAAACCAATAATCGTTCAAGCTACTTACTATCCAATTCTAACCAAAGAACTACAAGAGATGAATGATTACTCTTGAATGCGGAATACCCTAAAACCGAGTTGATATAAAACTAGAAAACCACTTTATCTAACCAAAACTACAAAATAGCAACTGAAAACGAATAGAAACGAGCTATGGGATCCCTTGATGATGCCTAGGGAATAGGGATCCCTTGAACTCGACCTGGAGTCCTCTATTTATAGTGGTAGATTCTGGTGAGGTAGCGCCGCTAACAGTCCTAATTCGCACCGCTAAGCAACAAAAACTACCCGTTATCTCGTATTGATTTGAATTTGAACTCTGGGTGCAATCCACAGTTCAAGCCGCTAACTTACATTCACGCCGCCAACTTACATTCCTGCCACCAACTTACGTTCACATCGCTTCGGTATCATCTGATAGCATCGCTTTCTTCTTCTGCTAGCATCGCTATCCTCTGATAGCATCACTTTAACATCGATATCTTCTTGATCCTATATTCTTTAGAAATTTTCAATCATTCCACCTTTGCTTCTAATTCGTGCAATTTAACACATTTTCTACCAAAGACAACTTCTAATGAAAGTGAGTGTATCCAGCCCATTTAAATAGATAAATTAGCTAATACACATTAAATAACGCGTAAATAAACTACTATAAAAATGCATTATCAAACACCCCGCACTTGGACGTTTCTTGTCCCCAAGCAAACCAGAGATTTTAAGAACATAATTACTATTGTATCCCATAGGTTGACGACCCCGTGCTCTACTGTCAGAGGTTGATGTGATGTATCCCACCAGTTGACTGAACCCCTTCCCTAGTAAAGAGGTACTGGCCATCGGTTCTAGGGGCTCCCCATGGTTTAGTAAAAGGGAGGGCTGTTCTCTCTTAAATTCCTAGGAGTGCTTCCTCAAAGGACTAGTTCTCACTCTGCTCTTGCTGAGCCCTTCTTAGATAAAAGTTTATGGTTGCTCTGAGAAATCCTTTCTTTCTCGTCATGTCAGGAAACAATCTTTTTCAAGACTTTCTCTCCTATGTTGACCTTTCTCTATATTACCTTATTTTTTAATTCACTTGAAAGTCCCTTTTCTGGTACCAAGGATAGCCACGACTTTCATTGAAAAGAAGGAGATGAGCGCAAAAAAGCATCTTCCTGATGTTGATCCGAAAGTGACGATACAACAAAGGCTCCCTTTCCTGGGGTTCGTAGAGTCGGGTTTCCTGTTTGGAAGATATGGCACTAAAAGTTTGAGAGTTGGTCATCTTTCATATCGAGCCATTGAAGCAGCTAGCAAGTACGTAACTGGCCTTAAATTCTATCGAGAGGCCCTTCTCATAAAATGAAAACTCCTTAGTTTCAAATTTTATTTCTAATTCAAAAACTACACTTAAAACAATTTAAAACTTCATTTCATGACTTTGATACCTTTGGAATTCATGACTCTCTATAGAACTATTTACAAATTTTTCGTTAACAATTTTGCAAAACTTACTCATTCAAATTTTATAGGCCATTAAAGAAACTTTCATGGCTTTCTATGGTACCAAGGTAGCGAGTTTTCAACAACATTATCCTAGATCAGTTGATTCAACAACATAAATGTCCTAAGTTGTAACACCCTATTTTATTTTAGCCTTAATTAATTATTAGCTTATTTAAAATTCGAAACTTTGGAAATCTAGTAAAAGAATTAAATAATAATAATAATAATAATAATAATAATAATAATAATAATAATAATAATAATAATAATAATAGTAATAATAACAATAATAATAATAATAATAACCTTGAAATTAAATTAGATGATTGAGGGGGGTTTAGTGTCATTCTTAAAACCTTGGTTTGTTAAGATTAACTAAAGAAGGCTTTAAAAAATAGGAGCTTAAACATGGGAGACCATTATTGTCAACTTCAACTTGTGCATGAATCAAACCTAGTCTAAGGCTGTGGATGGACTTGTTCTGTCGACCATGAGGTGTTTGCCCTTATGGCCTTCGACTGTACATAGATACCAGCCCAACTTTGAATCAATGTAACCCTAGCTGCTGTGAACTACCTCTCTCGTTTTCTTTCTTTCTCTCTCGTGTTTCTCATTGGTGTTATTGTGGGCTGTTTTGGAAGGAAGAAGGGACGTGAGTTGTGAGAAAGGTGTATGGTGTTTGTGCTGATCTACCTCCTTCCTCTCTCACATTTTTCTCTAGCTGCTAGCCATGACCATCATTCTTCCCTTCTTGTTTAGTGTTGCTGCATGCCGTGAACCCTCCTCATACTTCCTGTTTTTATGTTTTTGGTCGTGGTGTGAGTAGGAATTCGAGGAGAGAAGGATCATGTAAGATATGGTTGTCATGCTAGGTTGTTGAAGCAAAAGGTAAGGTTACTTTGGTTGCCCTCTTTCTATTTTCTCTAGCAATGGTCACCATTACCACCACCACACCCCACCGCGGGTTGTATGTGTGTGTGGGTGAGTTTCTGTTCTTAAAAGTCTCTATCTGATCTAAGGTTCTAGTTTGATGTTATGATTTCATATGGTTTGAGTTTCGGGTTATTCTAGCCGATTACCACCCATCACCCACCATTGTGTGTGTGTGTTGATGTGTGTGTATGGTTTTGTTGCTTGGTGATTAGTCTAATGAGTACATGTAGTTTTTTGATTTTGTGATGTCATTGGAATTATTTCCGACCCTAGAGGTCTTAATATTGGTCTTAATGGGTATAGGGATTGAAAATCCAACCCTAGTTTCATTTTATGTGACAATTGCAATTCCACTGTTTTAGCTTTATCTTGTTAACTTCATACAAAATCGTAGGTTTCTTCTCCAGGGATGAATTTTATTTCCATGGATTGGTGTTTTATTATAGTTTCAACATCCGGAAATCCTTGTCCTAATTCAAGCCTTAAGTTATGTGACTATTGAAATCTTTACTGACTGGTCCAAGTTTTGTCAGATTTGGTTTTTTGTCTTTCAAAATTTAATCATAAATTGTACAAAAATCTTTTGGGGGCAAGACCAGTAGTAAAAGTTTAAGTTGAGAGTAGTTTTCTCACACCAAAAATCAGAACCTAACTCCTTATCCATTTTGTTATTTGGTTGAATCTTTGGAGTGTGGTCTAGTAAGTGAATTGATCAAGTTAATCAACTTTGGGGTTTTATAATTTGTTATTGGAAAGTGCAAATGACCTGATGTAACACCCCAACACCAGGTTAGAGCACTTAAATATATGTTATATATATGTTGTAAAGTCATGGAAGCTTAAAACCTTGTTTAGGTAAAATTGATGAAATATGGACTAAAAATATTAAGAATCTGACAAGTCCACATCTCGAGATCCTAGTTAGGTATCGGAAATGTTAGTGTTTAGTTTTTCGTTTTAGATCTTAATAAGCGTCTTAGAAGTGGTGGTAGAATTTATGGCTTAATGGATTAAGAGAAGGACTAAAATGTAATAGGAAAGCTTAACAGAAGCTTTAGCGCCGCTAATGTCCCTTATAGGGTTAGCGTCGCTAATAAAGTACGTTGCTATATGGAGTTGGTGAAGATTCGAAGTTAGCGCCGCTAACTTATTATATTAGCGACAGTAATAGTCGCAGACATGTGTTCCTCGTTTATGTATTCAACTTAACCATTTTAGGGAAAAGAAACTCTAGAACAGAAGGTGACAATGGGAAGGAGCTCTCAACTTCATTTGGGGTTAGATTCACGAAAATAGGGTGTAATTCAAAGGATTTTCACTAGTAATCCAAGATTTGAGGTAAGTTCTAAATGCTTAACATTGTGTGTGTGAAATGGACATGTAAATTGGTGTTTAATGTGATGAATGGAAGTTAAGGTTTAGTGTGAGATGTAACTATTAGTTGTATTTTCGTGAAAACAAGTTAGAACAAAGCTAGGAATGAGTAATGGAGCATTAAACTGAAAAATTGTCAAGAAATGGCTTATGTTCTTCGTTAGCAGAGCTAACTATGGTTAAGGGCATAAAGTTAGCGGCGCTAATGTTATTGTAGCAAGCAGAAAGGTTGCATTTCCTGCTTAACAGGTGTATTTGGTGATTTTGATGATTTGTATTCACTATTCTGTAGATAAGAATGATTGGGGAATGTTTGTTACATCAAAAACTGTTGGATTAGGTGTCTAAGCCATGACTATGATTTAGGAATATACTTGATTGATGACAGCACAGTCCTTTTGGGTTGCCCTCAAAACCTAACAAAGGGCAAGACAACTTAAAGAGAGAGAGAAATATGATTTATTAATATATTATGAGAATAATATATTAATTAGAAATCATAATATTTAGTTAATAATTGATCCAAAATTAAATGGAATTAATTTTGGGATTAATTAGATTAATTAAAAGTGCAGGGGCTGAATTGTAATTGTTCAATAGTTGAGCAGTGGAAAATTAGGGTTTGCATTATGGGTTGGACGAATTCTATGGCTTAGGCCTTAAGGAATTCGAAATCCCCATATGGATACAAGGTCTGTTTATGGCAGTGATAAGTAGATTCAGTTATATGATAAAAGCCTTATCATATTAGGATCTTAAATAAGGCAGTTATACTCCTTATTACTTATTACCTTGAGACTATAAATTAGAGGGCCTCCCCACCCCATATTCCACACCATTCTAAGGAGTTCCACTCCTTCTTCTCTCTAGTTTCTTGCTTGTTTGGTTCTGGGTGTGAGCCATTAGATGTACGACACTTCTGGTGCTAGCTTCCAAGCCTTGAAGGTATGGAATTCTAAATTGTTTTTAGAATATAAGTTTAATTATATACCTTAAGTTCTTAGTTATAGATTCAATTGAGAAAACATAGATCCCATGTGAACTTATGATTTTAAGCTCATTGTTTGCATAAATCCATCAGTGGTATCAGAGCATAGATCTGATAGATCTGTTTTCTTTTCTGTTGAATAGCTGTAATAGAAGAACTGTTATTAGGGTTTATTGGATTTAAATCCTTGACCTCAAGGTTTTCGACTTCTAGCTAGGTTTTTAGAAACCCTAGCCTCCATCATGTAGTTTTTAAAATTAAGGTGCCTCTCTAGGGTTTTTCTGTTTATGGTAAATGTGATTATTTAATAAATGGAAACCCTTGGCCCTTATTTTGATAACTTAGTGGGCAAGGAATAGGATTAAATTAAATTGTTTAATTTTTTAAACCTTATGTGATTTAATTAATTTAATTAGTTGTTAATTAAAAGTCAATCATTAAATCACTTTAGGTTTAATTTAAATTTTAATTAAAATGCTTTTAATTTTGAAAATTTAAATGATAAACCTAAATATTGTAAAATGTTTAAAATACACCTTATACATATTATTATTAAAAGTTAATACCTATATGTATAAGATTAAGTCAGTCAAATCGCTAGTATGCCTCATTCACGAAACTGGTCTATAAGGAGGGTATAAGGAAACTGCCTATAAAATGGTAGTTGAATGAGTGTCCACTCTCACCCACCGCTTCTTTGATCAGTTGAGTGTCGTTAGCAGAACGGATTTGATGGGAAAAACCTAATCTCATTAAAAGTATAATGCTATTGGACAAAAGTACTAGAACCCTAATCACAATTTAGTTACTTTAGAAAAATGTGAAAAGTATGCTAACACGTGAAATTGCACATTACACTTTATGAGACATTAGTGGAGTGTGTGTGGTTTACCGGCACACTAAAAGGGTCTCATAAAGAGTGGTAATGGGTATCTCGTGATTTATCGTTGTTGATGGAGTGTGTGTGGTTAACCGGCCCATCAATGTGAGATGATAAATGACATTGAGGTTACCAAACGATTAAACATGTGGTTAACCGGCCCATCTTGTCTGTGATCCTCGGCATACAGTTACAAATAGAAGAGCATAATCCGAGATTAAACATGCCATTGACCTCGGTCGATGAATCTCACAGATCTAGGAGTTTCATGGAGACTGAAATTGATAAAAGTGTATCTACCTTAATTACCATTATGTTGTGATTACGGCATCCCTCTTCACACCATAGTTGGGGCATTTTGGGTCCTAGTCCTATTAAATAATGATTGAGTAATTATTTAAAAGAAAATTAAAATTAAACTAATAAATTTTGATTGATGTCTAGACTTAGCGTCAACTCTCCTACTCTTCCTCCAACACCCATTTTTGAGACTTTCAGAAAGTATCTATTGAATATGGATAGGTTGATTGGCCTAAACTATGTAGAATGGCTTCGCAAAAGGAGAATGGTTCTTAGTTTTGCTGGCAAGCCATATCTAATTGAGTATCCGCTCCCCATTCCACCGAAGCATGGCATCACACAGCAGCTTCGTGATGAGCATGACTTCTTGATTGATGAATCCATAGAAGTTCGTAGCCTCATGTTAATTGACCATTGACCCCGACATCTGTAACGACCGTTTTTCAAAAAAAAAAAAAAAAAGATGAATAGTAACTCCGGCGTGAATAGTAACTCCGGCGTGAATAGTTCTCCGGCGTGAATAGTACTTCGGTGTGAATAGTAACCGAGAGATGAAGTAAGCGCTTACCTCGTGATGACATCGACGATGATGTTGTGATGACGTCGTAAATAGTGTCGCTGATGTCATGATGATGTCGTGAATAGTGTTTCCAAGCCCTATAAATAGAGGCTCAACTTCTTCATTTCAACCCACAACAAACACCAAACAACCTTACGATATCGAGGAGTGTTCTGGTGAGGAAAATAGGTCGGGAGGAGTTAGGAGCGAGCGGTAGCTGGTATCGAGGTGCTCGGGAAGTTCTGGAAGAGTGGAACGGGAAACGTGCCAAGGCTTTGCGAAAACGCCAATCTTAGGTGAGTAATCGCTACCGTATCTCCTTAATAGTCTATATGTGTTAAACTATAAAATACGAGGGGTGTAATAAATTTATTTCCAATAGTTCATAATTCCAAAGGTAATGCTGATTGATTTACTTACGAGGACGGTGTCTAGGCCGATTACTTGGGATCTGGTTGCTGGATTTTCCGAAAGGCTAAAATGCTGAAAGGATCCTGCCACCCCAACTAATCTTCTACCTGGCCGTTCTTTACTTGATAAATCATGAAGTGCCGTATTGGAATTATAAAGCTGTATTGGAATTATAAAGCTGTAAAGTATTATAATAATACTTATGTGGGAAATATGTGTGTTGTCGTGAGGGTAGGTCGAAATTATAAATTCGAAAGTATCACAAGATGATACTGAGCAGAGTGATTAAGTAATGGTATATAATGCATGTCAGGGGACTGCAAGATTTACCATATACTAATAAAACACGGGGTAATCATAGATGTACTATGACCATACTTGTATGAGAAAGCCATTAAGTGAGTGGGTATACCGTGAGACGGTATAAGAATTCATAAAAATTAATACCAAATAATAAATAAAAAGAGGTGACATTAGCTAAAGTGGTGAGTCGTGACGATGTAAGATAAGACTGTGTGGCATAGTCTAATAGTGAGTATCAATGGATCATAGTGAGCATCAGTGGATAATACTGTATAGCGAGTGACGTCGGGTAATACGGTAGTTTCACAGTGTGAAGTACGAGTCGGATAGAATTGTGAAGCTGACAGGAGTGGTGATCCTGTAACGTGTGTGACCATATAGGTCATACTGTGATTAGATTACTCACTAAGCTTTATAGCTTACCCCTTTATTTTATGTGGTTTTGCAGGATAGGTAACGCTTGGCTTGGATCATGGGATGATCCCTGGTGATATTATCTTGTAAATTCCAGGCTGAAAAACCGGGCGTTACAAGTTGGTATCAGAGCCAGGTTTGAGTGAACTAGGATAAGATCCCTAGACTCAAATTAGTAGACATACGAGAATTGTGTGCTAAAATATATAAAAAAAATCACAAACATATTCTGATAAAAGTCGAACGTTGATAAAGCAGTTATTCTAACATGATAATAAAAATGTTAGTAAACTCTTTTGGAGATAAAAAGAACTAGAGAAAATGGGTGAGTTTGTGTGGTATTTTCCAAATACGGGAAAGGTATTAAAAGTAAATCCAGATGCAAATTTTGTCAAAAAAAAGAAAGTTTTGAAAGTTGATTTGAAAGAAAAATTTTTGGGAAATTTGAAAAGTAGGGTATAGCTGAGAAATACGAAGGATTTTGACAAGCTGATCTGAAGCTGAGTCCAAAATAATTTGGAAAATGTTTTGAAAAAGTATAAATTGAAATAAAAAATTCTAAAAGTACGAGTTGGTGGGTGGGTTTATAAAAATATATGGCGACAGCCATAGCAAAGAAAAGTGATAAATATATGTGATGATTGGATGTGAGATGGTAAGAACTATAAGAAATGAGTTCGTGAGGAGTTATACAATCTCTAAATGAGACAAGTGTTGAGGTATGTGGTAGTACTAGACATGTCTAAGTCTAGCATGTGTATAATATGGGGTTGAGGAATTGAGAGATAAAGGGTGGCTCGACGTACTGAGCAACATAGAGATGTTCGCAAGATGCACTGAGCAGATACGCATGATCCGACGTACAGGATATGCGCGGCTCCGAGTGCTGAGCGGTGGAGTTTGAGTTATTGAGCAGATACGCATAACTCGACGTACTGAGTATGCGCGGCTCTAAATGCTGAGTGGTTGAGCAGATACGCATGACTCGACGTACAGAGTATGCGCGGCTCTGAGTGCTGAGTAGGGGAGTTTAGTGAGCAGATACGTATGACTCGACGTACTGAGTATACGCGGCTCAGAATGTTAAGCAGGAGAGTATAACTTGAGATACTGGGTAAAGTAGATTATGTGGAAAATTCACCGGAGACATAAAAGAAGTAAGGCTGGTAGATGTCCTGAGTAAACATAAGACTAGGATGGATTGATTTATTCCTTCCATTCTAGAAGAATTAAGGGTACTATTTTACTTAGTAAATGTCTAAGTACCAGGGACCATCCAATCATCATTAAATAAATAAAGGTGAGGTTATAACCAAAGAATGTAATGACGTATTTTTCCAAAACATAGTTGACTTTTCTACTGATGTAAAGGTTATTTTATGACCAGAATTTTACAAGTAGAAAGATATTTTAAAAAAAAAGAGAGTTATTTTGTTGAAAAAGTTATTTTATGACTAAAGTGTGAAAGGAATAATCATTTAAAAAGAGTCATTTTACGACTAAAGAAGTCATTGTTATGACTAATGGAAATCAAAAGAGTAAATGATTTTAAATAAAAAGCATCTGTTTAAAAAGAGAAGTGTGAGTAGTTACTCAGAGAAGTAAATACAAATTTAGTGAGTGATGAGATGACCTAATCGGTCGGCAGTTCTAGGGTGTACGTTGAGTCTTTGGGACTCGATATCGTAGAGGGTTCAGAAGGGGACGAATACATGAGTATTAAGTGGTGATAACTATGGATATGGTATCATATTGTGGGTGGAGACTTTGTAGTAGTATTTGGAGGATGAGCTGATATGAGGATTATTGTTGTCATGAGGTTGGTTGCAGAGCTGTGCAGTTGTGTGTGTTAGCTGTTAAGCCTTTAGAGCGAAAAGCTGTTTATTCTGTGGGGCCACTTATACTTGTAGTTGGGACCACTTATTAGGTGGGGCTACTAGTATTGTGGTTGGGACCACTTATGCTATGGGGCTACTTGTACTTGTGGTTGGGACCACTTATTCCGTAGGGCTACTGGTACCTGTAGTTGTGACCATTTATTCTGTGGGATTGCTAGTACTTGTGGTTGTGACCACTTATTTAGCGGGGCCACATTACTAGTATATGTGGTGGGACCACATATGTGTTGTGATAATCGTATGAGCAGTAATTGTGGTGGGACCACATACAAGTGTTGTGATGGCTTTATTGGCCGACAGTTCTAACACACATGCAGTTAGGTGTCTGGTGAATTTTTGTGACTCGATACCGTGATGGGTCGATGAAAGGACGAATAGTTGAGCTGTTGAGGTTGTGAAGAGCAGGGATTGTGATATGATGTGGTGAATATATGATTATGAGTATACAATGCATAACAAGTACCTTGCATCTATGATGTCTGTGTTATGAGTGTATGAGATTACATAACGCGTACTTTGTAGTCTCAATAGGTTGACCTAGTTGATTAGAGGTGGTTAATGTGCCAGTATTATAATACCCTTTGGGTTTACTAATACAACCGTATTGTGTTGAAATAGAGAATGATTAGAAGAATAAGTGTATGTCAACGTTGAAGATTCCGGGGACGGAATCTTATAAAGGGGGGGAGAACTTGTAACGACCGTTTTTCAAAAAAAAAAAAAAAAAAAAAAGATGAATAGTAACTCCGGCGTGAATAGTGCTCCGGCGTGAATAGTAACTTCGGTGTGAATAGTAACCGAGAGATGAAGTAAGCGCTTACCTCGTGATGACATCGACGATGATGTCGTGATGACGTCATGATGACGTCGTAAATAGTGTCGCTGATGTCATGATGATGTCGTGAATAGTGTTTCCAAGCCCTATAAATAGAGGCTCAACTTCTTCATTTCAACCCACAACAAACACCGAACAACCTTACGATATCGAGGAGTGTTCTGGTGAGGAAAATAGGTCGGGAGGAGTTAGGAGCGAGCGGTAGCTGGTAACAAGGTGCTCGGGAAGTTCTGGAAGAGTGGAACGGGAAACGTGCCAAGGCTTTGCGAAAACGCCAATCTTAGGTGAGTAATCGCTACCGTATCTCCTTAATAGTCTATATGTGTTAAACTATAAAATACGAGGGGTGTAATAAATTTATTTCCAATAGTTCATAATTCCAAAGGTAATGCTGATTGATTTACTTACGAGGACGGTGTCTAGGCCGATTACTTGGGATCTGGTTGCTGGATTTTCCGAAAGGCTAAAATGCTGAAAGGATCCTGCCACCCCAACTAATCTTCTACCTGGCCGTTCTTTACTTGATAAATCATGAAGTGCCGTATTGGAATTATAAAGCTGTATTGGAATTATAAAGCTGTAAAGTATTATAATAATACTTATGTGGGAAATATGTGTGTTGTCGTGAGGGTAGGTCGAAATTATAAATTCGAAAGTATCACAAGATGATACTGAGCAGAGTGATTAAGTAATGGTATATAATGCATGTCAGGGGACTGCAAGATTTACCATATACTAATAAAACACGGGGTAATCATAGATGTACTATGACCATACTTGTATGAGAAAGCCATTAAGTGAGTGGGTATACCGTGAGACGGTATAAGAATTCATAAAAATTAATACCAAATAATAAATAAAAAGAGGTGACATTAGCTAAAGTGGTGAGTCGTGACGATGTAAGATAAGACTGTGTGGCATAGTCTAATAGTGAGTATCAATGGATCATAGTGAGCATCAGTGGATAATACTGTATAGCGAGTGACGTCGGGTAATACGGTAGTTTCACAGTGTGAAGTACGAGTCGGATAGAATTGTGAAGCTGACAGGAGTGGTGATCCTGTAACGTGTGTGACCATATAGGTCATACTGTGATTAGATTACTCACTAAGCTTTATAGCTTACCCCTTTATTTTATGTGGTTTTGCAGGATAGGTAACGCTTGGCTTGGATCATGGGATGATCCCTGGTGATATTATCTTGTAAATTCCAGGCTGAAAAACCGGGCGTTACAACATCCGCAGGGATTTTGAATTCCTGGGCCATATGAGTTAGCACGACTGGTTGAGGAAAGGTTTCGAGAGCCGGTTGAAAAGGAACGAACTCGGATCTTCAAAGAGCTTGAAGTGTGCAAGCTTGAAGAAGTAGCATCGATCCGCATGTTCTCATGATTGAGGGATACATAGGCGAACTGTATAAACTTGGTTACCTATATCCGAAGTTGAGCATTAACACAACTAGCTGACTAGCCAGTACGATCTGTTCACCCAAATGTACAGGAAAGGGAACTAGGACAAGGCTATCATGGAAATGCATGGAGATGCATAGTTCTACTGATTCAGCTACTTCGGGATTGAGTTTAGAGATGAGTCACATCAAGAAACAGCCCAGATCGTCTGGACCAGTTCTAAGATATCTCTAACTGGGAATCCGTAGGGTAGGATACAGTCACAGAAATATTGGAAGATGCTCCAAAGCCGAATCGTTTGGCAACTTAGATATATCTAAGACTCAAAACACCTAATCCTTAATTCCCTGATACAAAATGTGATTCTCACATTTGCTCTGTATGCATGTAGGGACTCGGTAGGATGGAGAACATTGATGCATAGGAGCACATTCGGATTGGATCACGAGCTCGTGCAGTTTTGAAGTTTAGTTAGATATTTGATTTTGTTGTTAGCTTATTAGATGTGTATGACATATTATTCATATAGTACATTGTTTGAGGATAATTTTCGATTTAATAAAACGTTATTTTTCAAAACATGGTTGTTTAAATTATCCTTGAAATGTTGTATGAATGTTTTAATTACATTAGTAGTAATAACTTGAATGTTGATGCATCCAAAGTGTGTTGGATTTATAAATTGTGTTTTCTATGATTGTTAAAGTAAACATTTTATAAGAATCACTTCAACCAAGGGTCCAGGTAGAGATGATTTTGGAATCATTTTACTTAGAGTCACATGATAAAGTGAGCTCTTAATAATGTTATTATTGCAAGAAATGTATCACGCAAAGATCCAATGGATAGGATTTTGGAATCGGTTGACTTAGAGTCAAACGAAGAATGCATGTCTTGAACAAATTAACAAAGTCATAAATTTATATGGAGATGTAAAAGACATTAAGATTATGAGTAATGGACACATTAGTGAATTGCTCGAATCTACAAATGAAAAACACAATTAATTATACTTCACAATATTTGGCAAACAATATGACAAATATGACGTCACTTATCAAAATAAGTGATTGATTGAAACCTCGAATAGTTCAAGGACTTCAAAGAAGTATAAAGATCAACATAGTCTGAGTGAAAAACATAAACTGAGAAAATGTTTCATAGTTCATCCTCTTCCAAGAACATTAATAGTTATTATGTGTCTTAGGGAAGAAGATTGAGCATTGGTCGAAATAGTTCGATCCTCGATGTATTAGATACAATTCCAATTAGCTCTCGATAAACTAAATGTTCAACCAGTTAGACCGCAAAACCATATTCTGACCACATCTTAGACTAAGTAAGATGCACAGACACCGTCTGAAGTGTAAACCTGGGTTCGCCCTACTTGTACATAGAGGGTCCAGGGTCATGTAGCGTTCATCCGAACCTCATGACTAGCCTGAACCTGATCACCAGTGTGGTTTCATTGGTCTCCCCGCAAGTACTTATGAAAGAAGATTTCTTTTAGAAAGGACTCACATTCTAAGGAAACATTGGGAGCAAGAGTGATCCCTGAAGGAGTTCAAGGATCAGCCAAGTAAAAGAACATATAACCATCACTAGGGCTTGATCAGGAAGCGGATGCTGTTGATAAAGTGTTATGATCTGGGTGACGTACCGATTAGTGGTAAAAAAACTAAGATTAGTACGGGCAAGCAATCCTACTACTTGGAAGCATTGGTGAGCCTAGTTGCTACCAGATAAGAGAACCTGAGGGCGAGACCGAATCTATGTGATAATTAAACTGATGTTACACCTGGTCTGAGAACCAGTGGGAGTAATTGAATCATCAAAAGAAGACAACATAGATAGAATTGTACCTACATTCTGAGCAAGAATGAGTTGAGTGAAGCAAAACTCACCGTGATATGATTGATTTTGAGAGAAACGCTCTCAATAGAACTGAAACAAAGCTGAAAGGATATTGTTTGTTATAAATGCACCTTGTGAGTCATTAGTGGAGCGTGTGTGGTTTACCGGCACACTAATAGGGACTCATCAAGAGCATTCAGATACAGAAGGGTACAAAGCCCTGAGATTCATCTCACGGGCACCTCGCAAAAGAGGATATTTGGATTCTCAAATTTTGCCAAATGTTTGGATTTTGTGAATAGCCTAAAGGAGTCTTTTAATCATGTTAGAAAAGTTTGGATTTTATGATAGCCTAAAAAGAGTCCTATAACCGTGTCAAAGCCAGTGGGAGTGTCGTTGTGATCTTTCTATCAATGTATGTACATTACATACCGTTTTTAGGAAACGACTCTTATCATTACAAATTGTAATGACTTGGCATTAAGAGATGATTTGCTATGAAAAGTCCGGAACAGATACAACATACTCAAGTGGTCACAAGCATCTATCAGATAGATGACATCGTCAGTTTAGACCCTGCCAATGTAAGTGCGATCTGATGAGATTCAAGAGGCATGACTTCAAGAAAGGAGTTTCTTGTCATTAAAAAGTGTAATGAATTGGTATGATCTAAAGGAGATACAAGATATTCACGTAGTTCACCAACATCTATCACATAGATGAAGCGTTAGTATAGACCTAGCAATTATGAGTATGATCTTATAAGATTCAAGATGCATGGGAAAGAGTCTCTGAAAGTCATGACACATGGATTATAAATAATCCTTAGATTCTGAAAAGGTTCGAAATAGAATAGATCTGATCCCATGAGCTTCCACAAATTGGATCAATCATAAGTGTCATGGACTTATACTAATGACTTAATGCTTAGAGGATGGTAAGTTGGATTCAGGATAAAACCTGGCTGAGTATACTGGATAGATTATTTGAACACACGTGAGAAATCATTAAGAAATGATTGTGGTGATTGTAATAACAATTTGAAAGGAGTTTCAAATCTGTAATTATTTACATCAGTATGTGGTGCTAAAGGACTTCATAGTTAAAGAGTTTCATTGATGCATTGATGAAGCACGTGTGGTTCACTAGCATATCATAACACCTTGAAATCGTATTAGGGTGCACTCATCTGGACTAATGATCCCGAGAACCATGAGAAGTCACAGTATACACCACCATTTCTAGAATGGAATTAGGAGAGAGAGAAAGACAAGATGCCAAATTGAGAAATCATCGAAAAAGTGTCCGATCAGATTATCTGCAAATAACGTGTATCAATGTAAGACATTTTGGATACATGGATAGAGTGAAAGTCATGCAGACATATAAATCTTAATTGAAAGTTTAATAGAAACTAAGAAACAAATATAACAGTACTATAATGAATCTGACTTGGTGATTACCTTGTGGAGACTTGGTAATTAGCAGGAGTAGCTACCAGTCAGACCTTTATGTTTCGCTTTTGCATGTTTTACTTCCCGAATAATATGATTTTTCAAAAGTCCACAGTCTCTCATACTTTTGGAAGTAAGTAGTGAATTAAGACTATCATGAATTGAATTGTAGACTGTTTAAGGAGTTAGACATAGTAATGGTATTGCTGCAATGTTCATGAGTACTTAGAAATGGAGATTTGATTATTGGACAAACCCGTGCTCAGAGAATTACTTCATGGATTATATCATGAGTAATTCTAAGACGATAATATCTTATGATCTTGAAACGGAGACATATGAGTTGAAATTTACAAGTCGGTTGTGCATTGGTAATGCGTAAACGCATCAGTAACTCGATGTTATAAAATGTATTGTTGTGCGCGATTTGATGAGTAAAGGACACAAGTATATGAGTCGAAGTTTATTCGTTCCTTTTGCCCTAACGGGAAAAGCGATATCTGTGGGCTCCTCGGTGATTTGGTGATTGACTTATAAGTGCTAGGCCTAGCCAGGACTGAATTGATGTGTTTAATTAGAAGTCCTATATCATCACAAATCAAAAATCGGGAAACATAGTATCAGACTGAAATTGATTCTAATCCATGTCTCTAGTCCGAATGATATCTTGTAGAGCGGATGATCATATGATCACTTATCTTAGGACATAAAACTGATTGGTCAGAGTTCGGCAGCGTGCTTTTGGAAGCTACAATTTGCTGGTTAATTTAGAAGTTATATTGAATTATAGTCATAGAATTATCCAAGTGGGAGACTGTTGGATTAGTGTCTAAGCCATGACTATGATTTAGGAATATACTTGATTGATGGCAGCACAGTCCTTTTGGGTTGCCCTCAAAACCTAGCAGAGGACAAGAAAATTTAAAGAGAGAGAGAGAAATATGATTTATTAATATATTATGAGAATAATATATTAATTAGAAATCATAATATTTAATTAATAATTGATCAAAAATTAATTGGAATTAATTTTGGGATTAATTAGATTAATTAAAAGTGCAAGGGCTGAAATGTAATTGTTCAATAGTTGAGCAATGGACAATTAGGGTTTATATTATGGGTTGGAAGAATTCTAAGGCTTTGGCCTTAAGGAATTCGAATTGTGACAAACTAAATTTTAATATATGAAATAAGGGTTTTAAGCTAAGTATATTGATGCTAAGAGGCTTGATGTCCAAACAAGTTAGATGTATGTAGAAGGGCAAATTGGTCAAAGAATGTGAAAATATGGAACTCAGGTTTTAATACCATTTATTAAGTCATAATAAAGTCAATTGAAAATTTGATTTAAAGACCCGAGAGCTAAAATGGAAAGTGGGGACTAAAAGTGAAAAGAATAACTGTAAATCTTTAAAAATTAATATCTAAATATCTATAAACAATTGGGAAAAAGTCATCAATGAGACTTTTCTAGATTTTGATGTAATAAGATTATAGGAAAAAGATTCCAGTCGTTTGGAGTTATAACGAAGAAGTTATGATGAGTAAGGTGACCCAAAAAGTGACAAAAATGGCTAAAGGGCCATGTTTAAGGGTCTGTAACGAAAAATCTATAGAGATTCAGAATTAAGTCAGTAGGAGAAAGTTGTAAATCTCATTCTCACATTTCTAGCAACACAAAGTTTGCAAAGATCGGATTTGAAATGTGGAAGTTATGGCCTGTAGAAATTCAGGAAAAATGTTGTATTAATGCAGAATTATTTGCCAAGGCATTTGGCAGCAGGGGTATTTTGGGAATCTCTTATTTATTGATTAAATAATAAAAATTCAACTTGGTATTCTTTTTCCGTGTGCGTGTTCTGAAAGAGAAAACGAGAAAGGGGGAATCGAGATGGTAGAAAACACGAACACACGCTCTTGTGTGTGCGTATTCAGAGAGAGAGAGATAGAGAGAGAGAGAGAGATGAGTTGAGCAAAAGGGAATTGGGACTGGGAAGAACAATCGTGCAGGTTCAATTGTGTGTGCGTGTGGTTCGATCAAGGAAGCAGCAGCAAAGGAACAGCAGCAGGAACGGCGGCAAGCCGCCGGTTGACGATGGCAGAAGACTCCGACGGCATCAAGGGTCGGGTTTTACACCCATTGGGTCCGATTTTAGGGTTGTTTCAACTTGAATTTCAGTTTGGAGCTCGAGAACATTACTGAAATCATAAATTTCACAGCAATATGAAGGTATTCTTGTAACCTAATTTCATATTATGAACTTCAACTAGTTATTATTGAATGCATGTCGAATATGGTATGAGATGTGTTAAGAAACACATAAATCAAGTTAGAAATCAGTTTGAACATTTAGGTCATGTGGTTTAAGATTGAATATATGAACTTGTGATGTTCTTGTTGAGGTTGAAAGTTATGAATTTGATTTCTCTTGCTGAAAGTTAATATTGAACAGAAGATTTCATGGATTGAAAAGTATCAAATGAACATATAAGATTGTGTTCTTGAGGTTGAAGATGATAAATAGTGATATTGACTTTTTAGTAAGTCAAATATTCATAATTTATGAAATTTAGTATAGACGTGTAAGAGAATTTTTTTTGGGTAAAAGTTGCAAAAATGGGACAAACTTGGTAAATATGAAATTGGTTGGAAATATATTGGTACACTAGGATTTTTATAAATATTGGAAACATAATCGAGTTGGTAATTTATCTAAAGAATATGAAATTACGTAATACAAACAAGAGTTATTCTTGAAGATAATAGTAAAGTGTTGGAATGTAATAGGGCATTCCAACCCCTTTTGGGACAATATTTGGTATTTTCATAACATGACACGAATACATCATAGAAATGAATTAAAATAACTTTTATGAAATATTGGTAATAATTGGACTCAAGCAAATGAGAAATAACATGTTTTATAAGAACTTCTATTTATGGAAACTTTAATGGTTGAAATTTGCTAAGATGGTATAAAAGAGGAAGATGACGAATGTTTTATCATCTAATAGTCAAGGTGAACTAATAAAGAAGTAAAAAGAAAAATGTTGTTAAATAACTTGGTAAGAATGTAAGAATGTCACATTTGACCAAAAGTGGGACAAAAAAGAGGAATTTGGCGAATGTGGCTATTAAGCCTATGTAAAGCATATTTAATCAATAGATTAATGTTCGTGAAGTGTTAATAATGCAATTGAAAGATATGAATGGAAAATAATATGTTTCTCAACGGTTTCCATTTATAGAAACTTTATTGATTTAGAATTTGTCAAATTGGCATAAAGGAATAAAATGAGAGATGTTTTGTCATCTAAGCAATTAGTAGTGTTTTATAAGTATTCTAAACTTATAAAGATGTTTAAATTACATGTTAAACTCAAGAAATTCATAATTAGTACAAGTGGGACGAAAAAGGGGTAAAAGTGCCCAATATGATTATTATGTCTTATGAATTATACTTAATCTTTGGAATAATTAGATAATGTATAGTTTGATAAAGGTTATGTGTTTAGATGTGTAGTATATACTAACCTCTTATTAAATCAATAGAGGTTGAAGGATGTTTGGAAGTAAGTAGAGTTGAGAGCTAGTGGATCTTTGTAGCTAGATATACCTAGCTACCATGGTGAGTACATGATGATTTTTACTGGGTACATAGTAAAAAGTCTTAATTATTGAATGTTTTATAGTAAATGTTATGCCAAATATTTTATGAGTAATGATCTTTCCAAATGGTTTTTGAATCTTGAATTAGCAAGTATTTACAAAGTTTTATGTGACTTTTTTTAATGTGAGTCTATACGCAAGTTTTACCATCCATGACATGCTTATGAAAGTTTATCGTTATGTGTTGAAAGTATGATTTGATATTAAGCTGAAAATGATTTGAAAAGTATGTTTTGGCATTAACCCCTAACGATTTGAAAAGCCATAACGATTTGAAAGCAAGTTTTGGCATTAAGCCACAGTGATTTGAAAGTACGTTTTGGCAACAAGCCCTATTGTTATGAAAGAAAGTTTTGACATCTAGCCTCAATGTGTTTATAATGGACTGGTATTATGATATGAAATGCATAACAATATGAAGTAATAGAAATGTACTTGTACCCGGGGGATGACGTTCCCGCAATGGAATCCAGAGGAGTCTACTGGGGTGGTACCAACCCCTTCGTAAAGTAGATTTCCTAAAAGCATAAGACGCTAGGATGGACTGATTATGTTCTTTCCATCCTAGTCCAGACTTGGGGTATCACCAAGAGTGATTAATGCCCTAAGTATAAAAAAAGCAAGCATGTGGAGATACCAGTCAAAGCATGTGATATGACGCTGAGGTGGTTTGATTATGTTCTCACCATCTCAGTCCAAACTTGGGGTATCACCAAGAGTGATTAAGGCCCTAAGTATAAAAATACTATCATGTTCAAATTCCAGTCAAACTAAAGGAAATAAAAAGGAAAGCATTCCATTACAAGCTTTATTACTTGATTGTTTAAAAGACTTTGAAAGCAAAAATATTTTTACATGACGTACGAAAGGTTTTGACAACTAGTGTCATAACATGAAAATTGTTTACAAGGGTTTTGCAACTGATATATGTTATGTTTACAAATGCTTTGAGTCTAAAACCCATGTATCTCACGAGACATATTTGTCTTACGTATCTTTGTTTTAATGCTATGTATCTCATGAACATGATTATTGGCATTGGATGATACAACTGATGTATTTAGAAGAAAGCTAAGTCTTGTAGATATAAATGAAGATTGAAGGGTAGTTTTGTCCTAAAGACGGTACAATTATGTGAATAATTGAGAGCCATGTTATGTCTATGGTTAGAATGACCTTTGTAGTTATTTTTTAAATTTTTTCTATGTTCCATAATGTCTTTGGGCTATTTTGCTTTTGAGAGTCGAGTCGGTATGGACTTTATCCGTTTAGCCCAAAGGTCATGCCGAATTTTTGGTAGAATTATTGTGTAATTACAGAACATTAGCTTTGAGATGTTAAGGCTTTACTATGGTTGTTATGATCTGAGTTTGTAACCCCCAAAGTTCTTTAAATGCTTTTAAACTTAATTGTTTTGTTGGGACCGGAATTTTAGGCATGACACGAGGTCATGAGAAACATTTTGTTTATAAAGAAACACACTTTTTGAAATATGAGATTTTTCAGTTATTGTGCTTTTGGCGCTAATGCGCTTTTAGCGCTATAGTGCTTTTAAAAAAAAATTTGGGGCGTTACACGAAATCCCCATATGGATACAAGGTCTGTTTATGGAAGTGATAAGTAGTTTCAATTATATGATAAAAGCCTTATCATATCAGGATCTTAAATAAGGCAGTGGCAGTTATACTCCTTATTACTTATCACCAAGAGACTATAACTAGAGGGCCTCCCCACCCCATATTCCACGCCATTCTAAGGAGTTCCACTCCTTCTTCTCTCTAGTTTTTTGCTTGCTTGGTTCTGGGTGTGAGCCATTAGACACACCACATTTGTGGTGCTAGCTTCCAAGCCTTGAAGGTATAAAATTCTAAATTGTTTAGAATATAAGTTTAATTATATACCTTAAGTTCTTAGTTATAAATTCAATTGAGAAAACATAGATCCTTTATTAGGGTGCATGTGAACTTAAGATTTTAACCTCATTGTTTGCATAAATCCCATAAAAAACATCTTTTTGGATCAAATCAAGGTGAGTAACTTACCTCCTTCACTCCTTGGGCTAAATTCATAGCATGTATATATGTTGTATGTAATCGATTGTAGGTTGTTAACATACTTATAAACTAAATGGGTGTTCTTTAATTGTTTTTCTTACATGGGATTGCTGTATAATCTTATGCATAGAAATTTGGTGTTTTTGGCTATTTAGCCATTCTTTGGTGATAATAAGGTTGGTGTTAAACCTTATTGGTGACCCTCTATGGGAATTGTAGTTGTAACATTCATTGGTGATATTCAGCCTCATAAGACACCTTTGGTGATTTACATTGAATTGGTGAATTGTAATATGAAAATTTACTCTTAGGTTACTCACTAAGCTTTTGCTTATGAAAATGTTGATTTCTTTTGGTGTTTTAGGAACTAGTGGGAACAAAGGTAAGGTTGTCATGGAATGAAGTGTTGGTCCCATCCTTGATATGTTTTATCTCTTTTGTTATGACATGTAGTTGCTAAACCAGTTACCCGTACATTTAGTTTACTTTTGATACTTGGGTTGCTTATGGACAAACTTGTTATTATCAAGTATTTGTACAACTTTTGTTCAAACTTATCCTACTTTTATCAAAAATATGATGTACAAATTTTGTAAATTCTAGGTGTTTCACCTGACATCAAGCCCTGTGATTTTTTCCTTGGGTCTAGTATTTGCATTATTTTTCTCAGATTTTATCTTGAACCCCTCCTTGGTTGAATATTGAGAATCTTGCAAGTGGGTAAGAAATCAGCTTTGTTGTTGTTAGGAATTAATTTTAGTTGGTTTAATCTTTTATTTATAGGGACTAAAAGTGTTTAATATCAAAGATATATGCTTTTTATGGATTTCGGTTGGAACCGAACAACCCATAGCTTGTTCGGTCAGGCCACCTGTTGTTCGGTCTGTCCACTCTTTAGGCCCATGTGCTTTTTGCTGTTCAGTCCATAGGTGCTAGGTATAAGTAGGTGTCGAGTCCTCATTGTTGAGGGTTGGTCCTTGTGTGTTGTTTTGGAGCATTAGAAGATCATAGAAAAACCTTGTCAAGCTCAAGCAATAACAACATCTTATGTACTAGTCTTTAATTTAATCAAGAGTGCATTGAAGGTGATATTGTTTGTGTTCATATTGTGTGATTGATACCATTTATTGAAGATCTTAAGAGAGAATTTGGGACCTACAATTGGTATCAGAGCTATAAAAACTTTTGTTTTTAAGTTTTTGGTATCAATATCATATTACCTTTGCTTGCATTTTGAAGATTTGAAGGTTTTTGGACTGTTTTTGGACCGATTGATCGAAATTTGGTGTTTTTTGTGCTTAATGTTCTTGGTGTTCTTGATAATCTTCAAGCAAAATCATCAAAAATCACGTTTTTGATCCAAAATAGCTGTTTGCGAAGGTGTTTATGCGAGATCTAGATCTGAGATAGTTGATCGGTCACGCTCCCTTGGTTGTTCGCTGGCGGCGCTGAAGCTTTTAGGGTTTTGGAGGTTTTTCAGTCAAAGCCAAGGTTGTTAGTCCATTAAGAGTTTTTCGGTCAGCCCAGTTGAGGCTTTTCGGTGTAGCTAGGGTTTCTCAGGTTTTTCGGTCAGAAGGTTTTTCGGTCTGATTGCTGTTCGGTCAGTTGTTCGGTATTTATTGTTCGGTCTAAGGTTTTTCGGTGTGAAGGTTTTTCGGCCCGGGTGTTCGGTGAACAGTAATTTCGCTAAAAAGGGGGTCAAATTTTTGTTTTTCGCCAGAAATTTTTTTGGGATTTTCAATCTATATTTTGGCATTTGAAGGCTTTCTCGGTCCACTTGAACCTCCAAAATGGCAACAAAGAGCTTGAAAACTTATGTTTTTAAGTTTTTGGTATCAATCTCATATTACCTTTGCTTGGATTTTGAAGATTTGAAGGTTTTTGGACTGTTTTTGGACCGATTAATCAAAATTTTGGTGTTTTTTGTGCTTAATGTTCTTGGTGTTCTTGATAATCTTCAAGAAAAATCATCAAAAATCACATTTTTGATCCAAAATAGCTGTTTGCGAAGGTGTTTGTGCGAGATCTGGATCTAAGATAGTTGTTCGGTCACGCTCCCTTGGTTGTTCGGTGGCGGCGCTGAAGCTTTTAGGGTTTTGGCGGTTTTTCGGTCAAAGCCAAGGTTGTTCGGTCCATTAAGAGTTTTTCGGTTAGCCCAGTTGAGGCTTTTCGGTGTAGCTAGGGTTTCTCAGGTTTTTTGGTCAAAAGGTTTTTCGGTCTGATTGCTGTTTGGTCAGTTGTTCGGTATTGATTGTTCGGTCCAAGGTTTTTCGGTGTGAAGGTTTTTCGGTGAAAAGTAATTTCGCTAAAAAGGGGGTCAAATTTTTGTTTTTTGCCAGAATTTTTTTTGGGATTTTCAATCTATATTTTGGCATTTGACGGCTTTCTCGGTCCCACTTGAACCTCCAAAATGGCAACAAAAGACGCTTCAGAAGCTGCTTGTTCTTCTCAATCGTGTGTTGACATAATTGCCAAACTTCGCGAACACCACGATAATCTTGTTAGAGAAATATTTGAACTCGAAAATGTCAACTACGGTCTTAAAAAGAAAATTAAACCCTTACAAGAAAAACTGGAAGCAAAAATAAGCGACTTTAAACTATTACAGGATGATTACAACACTAAGAGCTGTCTTCTCAAATTTGATAATGAAGACATCGTCAAATTGACTGTCGTGCGTGACTCTTTGAAAGCTCAAGTTCAAGATAAAGAATTTGTTTTTAAAAAATTCGAAAGGTCAAGCACGATAGTCGAATCCATGATTGAGTCTCAGCTTAAGTGGAATGAGAATCAGGGTCTTGGGTACAAAAGTGTTCCACCTCCATTTAATTATAATTGTACCCCACCCCTCGATTTAAACGAAATATTTGTCGCTGAAACATCCAGCCAGGCTGAGAAAGTTGTGTTAGATAATACTGATGCTTCTGTTTAGTGTGCAGATGAAAACAAGGTAGATGATAACAAGTCTGATTCTGAAAAGAGTTCTTCTAACATCTCATCTGCAAACACTTCTGATACTCGTGTGGGCCAAGGCACTGAAGCTACTAGTTGTTCAAAGACTAATGCTAGCAATATGTTCAACTGATTGTGCTTCTGGAAAATTCAAACCACGAAAGTTTGTGAAATAAGGAGAAATTCCTGTTGGACAAAGACTGAGTTCCACTAAATGTGATTGTGCTTGCACTTGTGGCAACACCTTGATGAATTCAAAAGGACAAGGACCAAGTCACAATCTCATTTACCTGAAAAGACAAACGTGCTTCAACTGTGGGATTGCAGGTCACATCGCCAGTAATTGTCCATATCGTCCATACATTACCTTCTATGCACAACACTGGCAGAATGTGCCAAGAGGGAGTTCTTGCAAAAGAAAGCCCTCAAGATCACGATCAAGAGATGGCGATTGGAATGTAGCCAAGGCCAAGAAGCAGGCCCCTAAGGACAAACGGACCCATTCGAAAGATAACTCTGCCAAATCGAATTCGGTAAGGTCGAGTTCATCTGAAGGATCGTCCTCCACTCCACACTGGAAACAAAAGCACAAGTCAAGAGGGATTTCTGCTTCAAAATCAACTGCTGATACACCTATCAGTTCAAACAACAAGAGATTTAAGCCAAACTACCGATGGGAACCCAAAGGCCAATATTTCAAATCATATAATTGTCCTGCTAACTCTTCATGTTCTTTATTTGATAAGCAAGATATGATCTTGGAACAAGTAAAGTGTGTAGACAGTGATGGTCGACCCAGTTTCAAGATGGACTGGGTTCCCAAGACCAACTAATCCCGCTTCATGTGCAGGAGCAGCTATGGAGGAATATCTTCAGACCTTGGTTTGTTGATAGTAGCTGTTCCAGGCACATGAATAGAGACATCTCTCAGATGCACAACACTCAAATCATTGATGGAGAATATGTTTCCGTTAAGGGAAGGGAGAGAGGAAAGATCACGTGGGGATCGTAACTAACGACGTGTTGAAGATTGAACAGGTAACTTCATTCCAAACTAGATTTGATACGCTTCGATGACTGTTAAATCAGTTCTGTAAACATTTTATTTTTGTTTAGTTAAATTTGTTCATGGTTTTTACTTCCGCAACTCTCTCCCATGCACAAATTTAGGGGGAGAAGAAAAAAAAACAAAAATTTACAAAACTTAAAAATACAAAAAGATTTTAGATTTTTTATAATTTTCATATCTTTCCTTTCAAAATTATACAAGTAGTATTAGAAAATTATAGGTAACTACCATTGGTATCAAGGAAAACAAAACATTTTTACCTACCGACGACGCACCGAGTTAATACCACTCACTGCTGAGGTAATTTTTAAGTGTTAGTGATCCTCATTGGTACACCTCAATGAGTGTGAAGCACTGACAACTTTTCTTGACCCAATCTAAGGTTTTTCTTGTGTAACACCAACTTCTAGACGCTTTGAGAGAAACCACTCAAAGTCGAGAGTTAAAAAGTCTGTGCCGATGGTTAGACTGTGTATCGTAGTCTATCACACGCACCAATCTATTCTTAACCACATTAACATTTCTGATACAAGAAATAGATGATTCATTACTTTAAACCAAGTAGTGATGATATTTCGACATTCTATGCTAGTGATTTCTGCAACAACACAAGTAGTAGATGTGAGGCATCAACAACTATTCTTACATACAAAGCTTCGAATTCAAGAGTTGGATGATTCAGTATAATAAACCATACACTGATGACAATTCGAAAGTCTAGCCGATGGGTATGTCTAATAACCAAGACATATTACACGCCCATACCACTCTTGACCCATACTTTATTCTAAACAAAATGTTCGTGACTCAATGTGATATTACCTCACATTGATGAAACATTGAAAATCTGGGTCAGTGATCGTTGTTGTTAACCACAATAGCTGTGAGACCCCAATAACTTTACCTGATTCAAATTGGCACTAGGATGGTACACTCGGCAGAGTTTGGATACCATTGAACGTCTCGCCAAGAGCCAAGTCAACTTGTTGATTTGTCAACTGCATTGAGATCTTTCATCAAGGATATGCAGGGGCCTAAGTCAAAAAGGCCACGAGTAGTTCACCGATACTCAAACAATCGCAGTGCGTTCCCCCGGGTTCACACAGATACTGTGAGAAGTCTCATTCTGAGCCAAGGATGAATCCTTGAACAACTGTGGTGAGAGTTTATAACTCCATGACCCACAGGATTTGCAATCATTGAACGTATCGAGAAACGACAGTCAAATGCAATGTTCAAGAATTTCGACACGAAATTTTGTTCCCGAAGAAGGTGAAGCTGAATTCTATGAAAGAAGTTGTTTGAATTCCTCCTCAATCAACTTATCACTACATTAACATCTAAAGTGATCAAGTGAAGAGATGAAGAGTCAGACTCCAGTCAAAGTCAAAGTCAAATCAAAAGCTGGATGTGCTGATTTAAGACACTTACTAATGCCTAAGGAGCTTACCAATCCAAATCTGAAGGCAACCTGCATCGAAGACAAAGCTGTCACCGTAATGTGCTGAATTCTATCAACATTCACTCCTGTCACCTGCTAAGAGGAAGGTTTTCCTGCTAAGAAGGAGATTGTTATATTGAGGGGGAGTTTGTTGAAAGTTCTCTGTAGTGTTCAACTGAAGCCTACTTGAAGCCTGTTGATTATAAATGAAAGCATTAAACCGAGGGGGAGATTGTTAGGAATTAATTTTAGTTGGTTTAATCTTTTATTTATTGGGACTAAAATTGTTTAATATCAAAGATATAGGCTTTTTATGGTTTTTCGGTTGGAATCGAACAACCCATAGCTTGTTCGGTCAGGCCACCGGTTGGTCTGGTCCAACTCTTTAGGCCCATGTGGTTTTTGTTGTTCGGTCCATAGGTGCAAGGTATAAGTAGGTGTCGAGTCCTCATTGTTGAGGGTTGGTCCTTGTGTGTTGTTTTGGAGCATTAGAAGATCATTGCAAAAACCTTGTCAAGCTCAAGCAACCACAACATCTTATGTACTAGTCTTTGATCAATATCAAGAATGCATTGAAGGTGATTTGTTTGTGTTCATATTGTGATTGATACCATTTATTGAAGATCTTAGAGAGAATTTGGGACCTACAGTTGTCGAAAGTAGAAATATTTAAATTATAAGTAATATATATATACATATATATATATATATATATATATATATATATATATATATATATATATATATATATATATATATATATACTAGCTGCGTACCCGCGCAATGCGGCGGTGGATAATAGTTTCTTTTTGGCGATTAATTACTATCGGTGGGGAACATTAGTCTAATATTCGAATTCCATATCTGATACTGCAATTTAGGGATGAGCAAAAACCGACCCAGAAACCGACAAACCGAATAAAAACCGAAAAACCGAACCCATACCAAAAACCGACGGGGTGGGTTTAAAAAATTAGAAAAACTGATTTTGTTGATGTGGGTCGGTTTTACTGTTCATACCGACCCAAAATAACCGAACCGGCCCATTTATTAAAAACCAATACAAAACCGACCCATCCTATAAAAAACCGACCCACTTTGATAACCTAAAAACTTTTTACGTGTTTCTTTCAGTTTCAGCCCTAATTCCTTTTCCTTCTTTGTTCGGTCTTGATAGACGACAAGTGATCTTCGTAGTTCTTTCCCCGATTTGGCGACTGGCGACACCGCTCACCACCACACGGCTCCCACCGGTGGTTTTTAGTTCTTTATGTTTTGAAGGGCAGTTTCGTCTCACCACAACCACATGATGTGGAACACATTACAATTTTCTTGTTGGCTCTTTATCTTCGTGATGTTGGAAAGCATTACAATTTTCTTGTTGGCTATTAACATCATGATGTTGGCTCTTTATCTTCGTCAGTGTTGCAGTCTAAAGACTTGGTTGTATTTCAAGGCTCTCGTCTTTTTGATCAAGTTTGATGTAGTTCGCAAACACTATGTCAATGGTTGCGAAGTCACTACAGAATCAGCGTCAAACACAGAAGTAATGACTGAAATTACTACAAAACAAAATATATAGTCAATGGTTGCGACGTCACAACAGAACAAAATATATAGTGCTTAAACTATGATGTTGGCTCTTTATCTTCGTCAGTTTGATACCGGAACCGAAAACATCCTTTAATAGCACACTACCTTGTATAACCGAACCGAACCGGAACCGAGGTATTTGGTTCGGTTCTCGGTTCTTTGTTTCCAACAAAATCGGTTTTTGGTTGTCAGTCCAGTTCAACCGGTGTCCGGTCCGATTCTTATCCCTACTCAAAGGTTATATGACTGAAGTTAAGTTCGTAATACGAAGATTACTATTATTTAAAAAATTAACAAAATTTTATGCTTATTTTAAAATATTATTCAAATGTAAAACAGTTTTAATTTTACATACATAAATATCACCAAATTCAAAAAAGCTTCAAATTTTTGAAAATTTCACAAAAAAAAGTATCATAGAAATTTCAAAAAAAATCGTTGAATTTTAAATATCTCCAAATTCAAAAAAACTATCATTAAATTCAAAAAAAAATTCAACATTAGGCGGGAATTGTAGATAAAATTTTAAATCTTTCAAATTTTGAATGGATGAATATCACCATCATTGGACGGTAACAAATTTTACATTCAAATACTTACCACCATTCTTTTAACCATGATATTCAAATATAAAAAGTGTACATGTCAAATTCTACCTTCTTTACAGTTTTAATATTTTTACCTTCTACAAATTCTTACTTCTTGATTAGAGGGACCCAGGTCTTCAACTACATACACATATATATAGACACATACATACCTGCGTAGAAGGCGGTTCTTTCATCCAAAATTGGCACAAAAGATTATAAAACAAAGAAAATATAGTTAGTAACAACTTACCTACAATTGTAAACATCATGAATCCCATTAACTCCACTTCTTTCATCCAAAATTGGCACAAAAACTCATCCGTAATAGAAAATGCAACCGCCAATTTTGAATTGCATTCAATCTTTTCAGGAGCATCGAGAATTGTATAATCTTGGCTGACATCAGCATGTTGAGGCAGTGTCCATGAAAATCCATCTTCAAGCTTAAAATTGACCCCGAGATATGTCTGCAGTTGCTTAAAAAGCTAAAAGGGAACACAAAGTATTAGATACATATTAATCCATACTGATACCAACTGGAATCACTAATTCCATATCTCTTGGCATTTCCTCCCACAGAAAGATAGGCTACCAGAATCAAGATTTGGAGCATCTTCCTCTTGCACGCACAACTGATGAACTGTACCCTGTAATGCTCTTAATTTTAGGACCATTTCGGTCCTTTTTTCTGCAAAAAGGACAATATTGGTCTTTTTTTTCATTACCATTTATGTAAAAAAAATTCTTGAAATATCCTAATAGGACCAGTTCTGTCATTTATTTAAGTTCCATTGTTTTTCCGTTAAACCTGGTTGGTAAAAAAAACCATTACTTTCAAAAGTTGGATGCTAAAATACAATTTATTTTCAAAGTAGGCTGCTAAAATAAACTATCAAATCTGCATAATACCCTTGTCACAAATCTGGAATACCTATAGGTTCAAAAGTTCGATGCTAATAAATAAAACCTAAAGGTATTCCAGATTAGTTTTCTTCTGTAACACTTGAAGCAAGCTGCAAAAGCCAACACTATGTGTAATTGTTTATACGATTCATAAATGCAAATTAACTTTTTATTGAAAACATAATTACCTCTTCAGGGCGTGCTTTTTCAGTTAGTCTTACATGCTTTCTTTACTCAACAGCCTTTCGTTGCTTAATTTCAGAATTCATTGGCCCAAGCCTGCGATTAACAAAAACAATTAACAAATGTAACTTTAAAGATCAAAGGGTAGAGAGAGATTGGTAATTGTGTTTCTTGTTCCATAACCAGGTATAGGATTATCATAAGCAACAACTTCAACCTACAACCAAGGGCAAAATTGTCATATCGAATAATAAAGTAACGAGAGTAAAAAATATAATATTTGAAAAAATAACTCACTGTTTCTCCCGGAATCCAAACTTGAATACCCTTTTAATCCACTGACAAACCTTCCTGCACCAATTCAGTCGATTTTGGTTGCAAAAGACTTGAATACCCTTATAATCCACATAATTTTAGAAATAATCATTACCTTCCCCTGCACAAAGATTGCATATTGCAGCAATTGCAATAGTAGAAGTCCGTGAAAGCTGAAAAACTCCAAACAAAAGACATTTTTCTTAAACATTATGGGTTATAAAAAGGTAACAATTAATTGAATACCCACCCACTTGCAATCGGTCATGAATTATCAAGCTATTCATGGTCAAAGACTGCAATGCCCAGAAAAGAGGTGTACAAATTAGAATTGGTGCAGATATGGAGGGTTGAGTTATTGAAGTTAATATTAAAGAATATTCATTGAAACTCATTGGCAAAATCAAAGTTTAAAGGTTCATTGATAACCTTGTCATCCTGATTTAAATACCTGCCCATGATAGCAGCAGCAACTAATAAATCATTTAGCAGGAGAAATCCAGATTTAGCTCTACGGGTTTTAGCTTTTGATTCTGCAACTTGATACAAACAAACACCAATTCAGATAACCAAGGGTATATCTGTCCATATCTGTGACATCTCAGTATCAGACAGAGACATCTCAGTAATGAGAGATAAACAGAAGGTTACAAACTGATAACAGTGAAAAATACTAACCTTTCTGGGGCATTTAGGGAAATATTGATGAACCACTCAACCTCGTAAAGGAAAAATAAGAACGAAACCTGTAGACTCTAGCAGATTTAAAGCAAAAAAGTATAACAATATGTCTCTGTGCTGAGATCAAAGCATAAAAATATAAGAATTCAAGATGCAATAAGTATAACAATAACCCAACAAGTTGGACGTATGCATCTGGATGTATAATTGCAGTAACAAATATGATGTATGTAAGTATATAGATGCATAGTTGCAGAATATTTCCAGGTTTGATGCTTGACAAACACAGTCTAAAAAAATCAAGTAGGATGCGATAAGATTAAAGAATACCCCAAAAAGAATGAAAGATTTTTGTATCATTTGAAGTAGAGTTAATGATAAGATTGAAGTATACCCCAAAAAGAAGTCCAATTGTCCAACTGTCAAACAACATTTCAAACTATTCACCCTTTGATATGTCAGAAACTGCTTCATCTTCCATCAAGCAAAAGCATAGGCAGCATGGTCATACACACGCCCATATACATACAGAACCCTGCATTTGAGTAGCTACACAGTCTCTTACACACAGTACCTATGAATTTTTGTCTCAATTTACACTAAGATATGCAAAAATAATGACAAACATATATTTGTGTACCGATTTGAGAACCATGTCTGTATTTAAAATGTCTAATCATCATCAATTAGCAAAAACACAGTCAAATTAGAGTAAAGTTTACCACATATTACTTTGAAGCACCATAAAAATGTATGATTAGCTCAAAAGATAGAGGAATCGATGGCTTGAAATTGTGAGTTACCAACAAACTACTGAGAAATCAAAAACCAAAATGTTATAATGTTAAGAACATTGAAGTTGTTAGTTGAAAAGAGTTATAATGTTAAGAACATTGAACATTGAAGTATTTTTACTTGGGAATTTCTACAAACAGTTTGTGTGCGTGAATCGAGTGCTCTCATGGTGATTTTATAGAACTCATTCACTGCTCTCGGAAATTAAGAAACCAGGTGGAAAGTATAACTGAAGAAACCAATGGAGATCTGATGAACTTTGTGTCACGTGGTCGAGATCTGATGAACTTTGAGAGAAGAAGCTTTACCCTGGAAGTGACCAGCAGCAAGCTTGAAGAAGAAGCAGGTGTCGAGATTTGATGAGCTTGTTAATAATCTGATACAAGAAAAAACAAGAATATGCAAATCTATTTGAAATGGATACATTAATTAGCATAAATAATAAACTACCCACTTACTCTGTCAAGCTCCAGACTTCAGATCCACATCCAGACTTCAGGTTATTTGATATAAACCACACCTAAATGACAAAGGTAAAGGTAAGAGTTGGAACAGGAATACTCATCTGTATAGGTGCTACGATCGATATGATTCACTTCGTGTTGTTGCGACTCGACTGGCCCCATGGTGAAATTAGGTCAAGACAGCATCTGAGGGAAATATCCCCGATTTGAGGTCAAGATAGCATCTAAGACAAATGACAAAACCAAACATTTGAAATCACAGTATAAAAAAAACCAAACATTGTCTGCGATTGAGAAGGATGAGAATCATGCGGTGATTCTGATACACAACGGACGGGAACATATGGAGAAGATGATGGTATTTTGCGAGGAGATGAAATGTTACAGGGAGCCAGATTTGGGATCGAGAGAGTTTTGAGTGTAAGAATTCAAAAAATTTTGAATTGTGAATTGTGAAAGTGTAAGATTTCACCCTCCTTTTCGTTCCAAATTCAGTTTCACACCTGTGGCCAGCTGGCTAGGGAGTAGACTTTGCTACTTTCAATTTCTTTCAAACTTATCGCCCGCTCAATTGTGATTGTGCATTAAGAGGTTGTACAGTCTTAAAAATTAAGACAATTGTGTATAAGGGGGTTGTAATTTATATATGGTTTATAGTATGGTATAGATATATATTACCTATTATAAAGCATACATAATGTACACACATCTTAATACATGGAGATCTTAAAGTTTAAGATAGTACAACATTGTAATGCTTTAAAAATTGAGTGGTCGATTCAAATTTTGAAGCGGGCGATCAAGCGCTGTGAAGTTTATTTTTTTTGAAATTTTTTGAAATATCTCGATTATTGCGCTTTCACCGAATGCTTCATCATATTTCTTGAGTACCCCATTTAAATTAATAGGGAGAAACCAAATTTAAGAAGCCCTAAAGTTCGACTGCTTCTTCATCTCAGCCACCGCCCAATTCAGCGACCACCATCGTCTTCGCTCACCACCATCACGTCACACCATCAACGTCGCTGCTACCGCGTTGAACATCGTCTAAACCTGTTTCTAGAGGTATTTCTTTTTTAAACCGTCCGTTGTGTATCAGAATCACCGCCCGATTCTCATCCTTCTCAATCGCAGAATCGCAGGCCATCTCCTTCTCTACATCATCGTATTTGCATCTGCTTCTCGATCGACACCATTTACAGGTTCTATCTCTCTCACCGCCTTCCCCTTCTTTCTCATCCTTCTTGATCGCAGACCATCCTCTTCTCGATCACAGACCCTCTTTTTCTCCAGCATCGTATCTCCCTCACCACCGTCTTAAAATTTATGTGCAGGTGTATGTATTTGGCTGTGGAACTATGTATTAGGTTTGTTTACGGTTTCAATTTTATGTCCAATTAACTTGTTGTTTTTCATTTTTGGTTGCAGGTGGGTTAGGTTTCTTCCTTAAGTGAAACTAATAAAGTTAAATGAGAGACGAAACTATATCGATCTAGGAATCAGGTAATACGACTATTTAAATTTTGTTTTTGTTTCTATTATGTAATTTGATCTTGCTCATCTATTGACTAAATTGGTAGTTTATTTTCTTGATTTTGATTTGTCTTCTATTTTATTTTCAGATCTCCTCCAACCATTGAAAACAAACGAGATTTCTAAGCTTTTGAATATCCACAAAATTTTGAATATCCTTTTCCCTTTTGCAGTTTATGAAGAACCTAATACTAGTAAAAGTAGGCAAGTAGCTCATTGTTCCAATATTTGAAGGGTTATGTCTTTGGTGTTTGTACATTCCACCAAACATTCAATTTGTAGAGGGACACGATCGAAAATGGTCAGGCTGCTGTCTGGACATACTACCACATTTTGACTCCAACAGGTAGCATTTTATGAGATGAAAATCTATGCTTGTGTATCCTTAGTTGAACGACCATTTGATAGTTGTATATTTCATTTGTCAGGATTTTAATATTGATTTCATTTTTGATATAATGACAGAAGCGGGAATCAAAACTTGTGGTTTGTCATACCATATGCTTTTTGATGAGCCGATTCATAATGCTCATATAAAAAATAATAGATGCAAGAATTGTAACAGAACGATTACCTTGTTGAACTGGTCAAATCATTCTGACAACTTGATGTGCTATGTAATGAGGATAAGTAACTATGAAACACGGTTCTTAAGTTTTTAGTGTATCAAAAGTTTCCAAACCTCTTTTGGTTCTCTTCCAACCTTCTGAATAAAGTTCTCATCATGTTTGCTAGGAAGATAGCAGCGCTAACCCGATAGGTTAGCAACGCTATCTCCTCTGCCTTGCTTTCCAACCTTTTTTTTGCTCGATGACTTCCTGCACCACCCCACACTTGGGCTGTAACATATCAAGATTAATGATGCCTAAGAAACAATTATATTTCAAAAAGAAAGATAAAAAGACTCAAATAATTATCGAAAAACCAAAAATATCGGTTTGCCTCCCGGAAGCGCTTCTTTCTTTAGGGTTTTTAGTTGGACCTTATTTCTTATGAACGATGGCTACGGCGGGTCATACACCTTTTGACTTTGCCGAACTCCGTCCGTTGCCATTCCCCCTTTGATCTACTATTCTTCCAGTTTTCCCCTAGGTAAAATGATATGCTGGTTTTTCTGTTGACGCCCAAACATTTTTCTCCGACTATTCCTCCATATGAATACTTGAAAGCTGTGTTGAACATCCAAGCTCGGTCCTTCCTTCGATGTCTCTTCCTTAACGCTGGCTTGATGTGGAGCACATCAGTAGAGTTCATTTTAGTACTCTAAGCAGTGCCAGATTGTTTTTCTTGAACGGAACTAGATGCAACGGGTTGTTCTGTTTCTTAGTTATCAACGGAGGGAGTAAAGTTATTATTAAAAGGTGGAGGAACCATTTTGTAACCAAAGCCTTCACCGTGTTTTTTTTTCCATTTTAACTGATGTTCAATCATAGATTCAACAACAGTACTTGATGCATCGAATTTTTTAATAGTGAAATCAATATCATTATATTTGGCTTTCAGTGCATCAAGTTCAGCAGTTAACTTGGCATTTTCTTCATTAGCAAGTTTAAGGTTATAGCCTTTTGTAGTATACTCTTCTTGCAATTTATCAAAATCAGATGCCTTGGCATCAAGTTTTTCTTGAAGAGGTCTTAGTTACTTTTTAGCATTGTAGATATCATTTTCAAGATAAAATTTTTTTCTAACTAAACGATCATTGTGTTCACAATATTTGGCAATTATATCAGCACAAGATTGAGAAGATCAAGAAACTTCACTAACCTCAGGGTTTTCGGGGGTGGAAGAAACCATGAATGCAAACTGCAGATCCATCATTTGTTCTTCAGTAGCATCAACATCCATGTCACCTTCGATCTAGGCAAGGTGACCTCCACCGTCAGAATTCAAATTTAGGGCCTACATCTGGTCATCCCAATTAAACTGTTGCACCACCATCGCCCTTTCATTGTTCTGAGGTTGAGCAGTAGCTTCACGGTTGATTCCAGTAGGCACCAGATTCCTTTCGGTGTTGACATTCTCCATTCTAGGCTTGGTGCACTTACGAGCAAAATGATCAGGCTCTTGACAGTTGTAGCACCAAAGCTTGGCCTTTTTAAATCCCACCTTCTTATCTCCATTGTTGACAACCCAATTGTTTCTACTAATTCTCTATGTGAACTTTTTAGCCCTGAATACTGCCATAGCAATATGCCAGGAAATGTCCATCTCTTCAACGTCATCGGGGTGGACTTGATCAAGATCACTGGCCATCATTGGCTGAACGAGCTCACCAGCAACAAGAGCGTTACAATAATTTAAGAGACCAGCCATCATGCTCAAGTTTTCATCAGCTCCTTTAGGAAGAGCTGGAGTTTGAGTAGAAGATTCAGGAGCAGGAGCAGGAGCAGGAGCAGGAGCAGGAGCAGGAGCAGGAGCAGGAGCAGGAGCAGGAGCAGGAGCAGGAGCAGGAGCAGGAGCAGGAGCAGGAGGAACTGAAGATGCTATTGCTATGCTTGAGGAAGAAGAGGCTTGCTGATTTGAAACCTTAGCAGGGAGAGTTGAGAAGGCGCTATTGGTAGAGATACCCAAGTTGGCAGATTGATAGGAGCTGACAAGGTTAATCTCTATTTGTTTGTCATCCATGTCACAGGATTTGATGATAGCCATCACATCAGAAAGAGAGAGTCTGCCAAGATCCTTAGTCTTCTTAATCACTACCACATTCATGTCCCAGCTCTTTGGAAGGGAGTTTAGCAACTTGTTGTTAATTTTAGATTTCGACAGTGTAATTCCAGCTGTGGTAATCTCGGTATTCAAGGTGATGAAGCATTGGAATTGGGTCTCAAGTGTCTCTCCAATCACATGATTGAACATGTTAAACCTCTAACGAAGCAGATCTTGCATGCTCTGTTTCATATCTTCATTTCCTTCGTAGAGCTCAATCAACACCTCCCATAAAGATTTGGCGGATTTGTGCTCTCTAAAGCCCTGAGCAATATCTGGAGATAGTGCCATAGAAAGAGTGGCAAGGGCTTTCTCATCTCGGTCCACTTTGTCAAAATCCGTATCAGTGTAATCTTGAAGAGGTTTATCTATCACAGTTCTGTTTTGCAAAGTGACTGTGATTTTGACAGGTGGACGAAAGAAACATCTAAACAGTTTAACGTCTTTCATCTTGGTATATTGCTCGAATCTGTATTTCCATTCCGAAAAACCTTCAGTGCTTGTCAAACAAGGAATGCGGGTAACCGTACCCATAACAGAATTGAGATCGGAAAGCATATTTGAAACTATCTCCATTGAAAATGAATCGAAAATCAGCAAAAATCAATAAACTTCTAACTAAAAAACACCAAGGAACTGCTGACTAGACTGAAATCACCACACAACCGAAAACAATTAAGCCGAAAACCTGGGTTGACCGAAAACAGAACTGAGATGCTGACCGATATCCACACTGGACTGAGAACCACGAAAAATGCTGACCGAAATCGTTAAAATGCACCGAAAACACACAAACCCTAAGAAACCACCGAAAATGAAATGGGCCTGACCGAATTCTCTTTTAACGGACCGAAATTGTGGAACCCTAGCCGAAAACCACCAGCGCCGCCAACCGAAAACGACAACCTGACCGAAAACGTTCAGATCTGGACCGAAATCGATGATCAGATCTGAAAAACGCACAACCAATTCAGAAAACGGCGTTTTTAGATCAAAAACTCCGTTTTTGAAGATTTTTCACTTGAAGATGCCAAGAACAACGAAGAACACTTGAACAAAAACACCCAAAGTCGATCCAATCAGTCCAAAATACCTCCAAATCGTCCAAAAATCTCCAAAAACACTAGATCCAAGCAAAGGGATTGAGAGATTAATACCAAAACACTAAAAAAATACAAGTTTTGAGGCTCCGATACCAATTGTAGGTCCCAAACAATCACTAGATCTAATAAATGGTACCAATCAATCAATCAAAAACATGAGATTAAACCTTCAATGCACTATTTGATTAATTTAAAGACTAATACATAAGATTCCTTGGTTGCTTGAACAATAAGAAATTTTCTCTAGCTAGGCACAAGTTCCTAAAACAACCAACTCTAGAAAATGATGGCTACATAGTCTATATATACCCTACGCACGCAACCCTAAGCCTATCCAGCAAACCCACCGAAATCTCAAGCCTGGCCCAACCGAAAACCCTAGGTTTTTGGTCAACATGACCCACCAGGCCAAAATCATCCAGAAGGCCCAATTAATCTTCGTTTAAGCCCAGAAACTCTTGGATTTGGTCCGTTTAAATGCAAGGATTAAACCAACAATAAAAATGGTCGAACAAGTACCAAATCTCCCAAAAACAAAAAAAATATATACGATTTGAAAACTGGAAGATAAAACTATTTTCATCTTAAAATTCTGATATGGTAGTGTTTGGTTGTTAAAATTGGAATCTCAAGAATCATAATATTGTGTGTGTTAAAAGCAATGTAATTTAAAGGATTCAAGTTGTTAAAGAACTTTTAAGTTGAATAGTGTATAGTTTGGTCCAGAAATGAAATATCATTGCATATTTTGTATAAAAAAACCATTTTGTTGTATAAATCAGAAAATATGTGAAATTTCTTTTCTAAGATGGTTGGTGTCTGCATTGTGCCATGAAATTTCAAGTAAAAATGTTTAATAATACAAGTATGAACATGTATAACTCTTTACTTGTTTAAAATTTTTGTGTTGATTCTACCTGAAACTACAAGTAACAAATATACATTGGTATTATTTTGCTTTTGTGATAAATTATAATATTCTAATAGAATAGACTTATACAATATTTTATAATGTATAATTTTCTAATAGAATGATGCAATAGGTTTATCAGGTATTCACGAGTCTATATGCAATGACTTTATAGAATGTTGTACTTAATTATCTATAACATGTATATTCTAGTGTTTGTTACATACTTAAAATCTACATTTATATTCTTGAACTCTTTATATTAATAATATTTTTTGATGCAGTTAAATAAATAGAATGACCAAGTCAAAAACAACAAGAACAATCAAAAGTTTAACTACAAAAGATAATCAAGGGACTCCGGAGAGTGTTATCAAAGATGGAAATGAGAGGAATGATACAGGATAAGGAAACGAGGGGACGATTGAAAGTATAATCGAATGTTTCATTAAAACATTGCATTTTTTCGTCCGAATATGAGATATTGTTGCATATTTTGCATAAAACCATTTTATTGCAAAACCTAGTGTTAGAAATGATATTTTTTAAAGCTTGATAGGTTTACGCTAGCTATTTTTATAGAATGTTTCATTATTCTATTGAAATATTCTACATAACATTAATATTTTAGTGATTGTTACACTTTTCAGATGCAAGTCAAATCAGTAAAATATCAATATCTATGCACAGAGGTAAACCTAAACATTTTAATTCTAAGTTATATATAAATATTCTAGTGTTTGTTACATTTTTTAGATTCTATTATTATTAATGGTAACTTTCCTAATGCAGATCAATTAAATATGATGACCAAAGCAAAAGCACGAAGAACAATTGATGGAGCAATGAACAAATGTATAGTATTACACATGATAATATATAAATGTATATAAAGAGAAAGAAAGAGATTTGACTTGTTATATTCTTAGATTACTTCTTAATAAGTGTTATATTGTATTTATTCTAAAATATATAATCTTAGCAATGAACTTTTAAAACTAGTTCCTTTTAAATGATTTGCAGAAATTATTCTATCGTGTAATTTTTTTCATTATAGAAATTGCACTATTTTATGATTTTACAAAATAATGTAGAATATTCTAATAGAATACTGCAATTATGTTTCATATAATGTAGAATTTATATTGTAATTTTCTATATAACATTAATATTCTAATTATAATAATGCAGTGATCTATATAGGATGTTGTACTTAATCATCCATAACATTAATATTCTAGTGTTTGTTACATTTTTCAGATGTAGATCAAATTAGTAGAATAATAAGATTTATACACAAATGTAAAATGAAACATTTTAATTCTATAAGTTACATATAAATATTACAGTGTTTGTTACATTTTTCATATTTAGGTGATATTGGTGGTAATTTTCCAATTTTAATAATGCAGTTAATCAAGAAAAAAGAAGAGTAGTGAAACGAGGAAAACAAAATATGGATACAGTTGCTGAAAATAAGAATAAAATGAAATTAAAGACCACCCATGATGGTTACCCTAAAAAAGAAATAAAAAACTACTATAAGTATATTAAAAGGGTTGCCTTCCATCAACATAATAATGACCCTTGCAACTATGACTAAGGTTGTAAGGTCTTTGAAACCGTTGCAAAAAGTCTATGTTGAAAAGATGGGGTTTAAACATTATCTAAGATGAATATCAAGAACCTTCCCTTAAAATTTTTGATTTTCACAATCGTGTTTACAAAATAAATTGTACATAATTTTGTTAGAATGTTATAGATATCTACATTGATTTTTTAAAATATCACACATAGGCGGACTCTCAACATCAACAACTTCAGAAATTGTAGCTCCATAAAAATTTTCAATATTCCCTTGCTTTGTAGCTGGTAACTTGTTAGAACTTTGTTTATCAATATCTATCATCAAATGCTCTAAATTTTGTATGGATTCTTCTAACTTCTTTTCATCATTTTATAACCAAGTTAAGTATTGATAAATAATGGAAAAAGCTTTGTATGCAATCTTGTCAAGATTTTTAGAAGAATCACCATATGTAAATCTCCTCTTCAAAAGTTCTGTAGGGATTACATCTCTCCTCCATCTCCCACGAATGTATCTCGATAGAATCTCTTGATATCGTAAAGCTTTAGAATACAAAAAATGTGTTTGCTCAAAATTCCAAGTTATTCAAATAACATGCATGCACATTTTATCGTTACTTCTTCTTTATTGAAATCAACCTATTAGAAAAGTAAACTACTTAATTATGTAAAATATGAATAATATTCTAATAGAATAATGTTTTAAGTTTTTAATTAAACAAGTTGATTTATTAGATGAAAATAATGTGTATATGAGAAAATTCTAATAGAGTAATATTATATGTTGTTTGTTTTTATAAGTTATATGTAGAATATTCTAATAAAATATTGCCTTATTAAATTTGGGTTCTTTAACTCTTTGATATGCTATTATTCTAGTTATTCTAAATACCCAATATTTAATATTATGTTGATAATATGTAATATTTTGAAATCTATCACAAGGTTACATCGTTAGAAAAAGGGAAGAATGATAAATTTCAAAAGCATCTTACAAATTTATAGTCAGATAACATTGCACCAGAAGCCATAAAAAACTATTACAAGTTTGTAACATATGAAATCTATTACATATTCATTGATATCAACAATTGATGTTGAAAACTTCTAGTTTGAAATATTCAAATTCCTTTCAAGCTGGGTTTCACTAGCTAAAATTCTCTACAACCAATGATGAACTGTTAGAATCAAGTATGGATTAAAGAATAGAAGATGTGAAATTGAAGTCAAAATGTTATAGTAATGTAACTGATCACAGAGCAGGATAATGAACCATGTACCGCAATTGATCATATAACAAACAATCTGAACACTGATAAAAATAATCTGAATCTAATAATATTTTATTCAGTACAACCCCTTATTGCATATTAACAAGAGTAATCATTATTAATAAAAGTAACACCGCCAACCTTTTGTGTTTGAAGAAAAAAGAAGATCTAAAAGCAGATGTAAGATTACCCAATCATTTCTTTAGTACAATCTCTTTGGTAAGTTAGCAAGAGCATATTCAAACAAAAATATGCTAAAATATATCTTCAACATTCTGTGTTTAAAGAAGAATACATATTTAAACAAAAAAAATTGGTAAACTTAATAAGAGTAGTTAATATTGTATTATTTAACAGACACATATATTAAAAGTATACTTTGATTCTTAAAGATGACATTATTTATGGGAAGAAGGGAGTGATACATCAGACTCTTTGTTCATTCATGACTTTTTTCAAATAGGTGGAGTGCATGTATAGTTTAAGAGAATACAACATATAAGGTAACAAAAAGCAGAATGAATAACATTTGATCGAAATTATTAGCATTCATAAGAAAAAATAACCATAAAACAACCAAAATTATCATATACTAGGTTAGAACGAATAAAAATCAAAAAATCAAAATGTCAATTATAACATAACATTAGAAATGTGATTGATTTTCTTTTTTAATCTCTGAATCATACATATTGAATTTGTATTGCTGGAATGAGCAATAAAAACAAACCTTGAAATAGATAATTGATCGCTGAAATCAAAGCAACGTATTGCTGAAAACGATCACCACTGTAGAAACTGAAGCTTGAAACTGATGAACTTGATGTCAATTTATGATTGATCTCATTGATTGTTGATAAATACTGATAAATAGGATACGAAGTGATGACCTATTGTTCAAATATTCACGATTTAGAATTTTGACCAAACTAAAACGAGAATCGTGTTAAGTGTATTTTTAGGCATGTTTTCATACCTTTTTATCCTTGTTTCATCTTGCATTTGATTCTCTTTATTGCATATTTTCATGTTTTTCGGGATTTCAAGAATAGCAATCTACTTTCACACTTTGTGGTTGTTTTCAGGTGCTTTTGAAGGATGGATCTTGTATTGGATGACAATGGGAGGCTACACAAGAAATTTCAGAAGAAACGGAGCTCAAACGAAGAAGTTACAAAATCGTCATCCCGAAGTCATTAGTGTACACGGCCCGTGTAACTTTATGGGCAAAAGTTACACGGCCGTGTAACTTTGTTATGCCACGTATGATGCCACCTCAGCTCAAGGGAAGGCCAGGAAGTTTGCAGGATTACACGACCGTGTAATCTTGGCCCAAGAAGTTACACGGCCGTGTAACTTTTCCTGGTGACCAGATCTGCTTTTTGGCCCACTTTGAGTTGTTTATTCCTTCTTGAGCTATCATCGTCATGCTACACGACCAGATGCAGATCCAACCTGATTTTGAGGCCATGTGATGAAGAAAGTGGGTCTTGGAATGATGATGTTTGCCATTGTCCAAATTACCATTTTACCCTTGGTGTGTTAGTATAAATAGATGTGCTTGGTTAGCCTTAGAACCATCCCATTATTCCATTATCTTCTGAATACTCTCTAGATACATTGTGTTTGTGTTTGTGTGCAACTTCAAGTGTGGATTATCTTCATTTTGTAAGTTTATTTCTCTTTTACTAGTCATGAGTGGCTAGTAACCTTATTTTCTGGTTTTGTATTAAGGATTATGATTGTGATTTAATATAAAGTTTGATGTTTGATTTTATATCTTTCTAGTGATATGATTTTGAGATTTAACAAGTGTTTGGTTTTTATTTATTTCATATTGGCCATTTGATCTTAAATATAAATCAATCTAGTCATACAAATTATGAAATCCGTAATTGTTTCATAAAATGTTATTTGTGACAATCATCTTTAATTGGTGAAAATCATATCTCATGTTTTAACGCTTCAACGCTTGTTTAGGAGTATTGAACATTGTTGGGAACATTCACATAAAACATAATGCAATCTTTCATTCAAACTCTATGATCTCATCTAGATTTGATTAGTAAGATTAGTCTTAGTTAACGAGCTTCTCTTGACTAAGGTACATTAGGTGAATGGTGTATGTGCGAGCTTTCGGCATACACAAAGTACCAACTTAGAAAGATTAAAGTTATAAACATCATTCTTATTGTTATTTCCAATCATATGACTACAAATACAAAACTAGAATTTGTCCCCAAATTATAAAAACAATCATTCTATATTTTGTCCCAAGTTATTTATTCTCAACATTTATATAATTGTAGTCCAACTCTTCATCAAACCCCCCCCCCCTTTGGTTACTTTCTTTACAAGTTTAACTTCTGTGAAATCAAGGTGTAATCCATTAGACCATCGCTCCCTGTGGATCGACCCTGCTTGCCATTTATACTACATAGTTAGTATTTATAACAAGTAGTGCAATCACGAAATATTGGTAATTAACAAATCATTTTAAACCATATTTCAACTCTTTTATTTTGTTGGTTACGACACTCAACAAATTGGCGCCGTTGCCGGGGAGCACGGTATTACTAATATTTTATGCCAAGATCTTCACGAACAGGTACGCCTCTTGAACTTGATTCGGAGATTGAGAAAACCGCAAAAAGGCTAAGGAAACAAGCTAAACTTCGCAAGAAGCAGCAAGCTTCCCAAACCGCTTCTTCATCAAACCCTCCTATCATAGACATTTGGCAAGACCTTTCCTCATCAGAAACAGAAACAGAATCCAAATCAGATAACATCCCACATACACCTCCCTCTCAAATAAACCACACTCCTATGGCCGAAAATCCACCTCTTGAGCGAACACTTCGCCAATGGGCAACCCAAGATGTTACCCAACAACCTCTCTGCATAACCTACCCGCACATGACAAACTTCGAATTGAAATCCGGGCTTATTCATTTACTACCTCAATTTCGGGGAGTAGAAAATGAAGACCCGCATAAATTTTTGAAAGAATTTCATGTCGTGTGTGTAGGAATGAAACCACATGATGTCTCGGAAGACCAAATTAAGTTAAGGGCACTCCCCTTTTCATTGCTAGACTCAGCCAAAGAATGGTTATATGACCTACCACCGGGGTCGGTCACAACGTGGAATGGTCTTGCACGGTTATTCCTTGATAAGTATTTTCCGGAGACGGAAGCTTCAAGTCTGAGAAGGGAAATCATTGGAATCAAGCAAGGGAAGAGAGAAGCTTTACATACGTATTGGGAACGATTCAAAAAGTTGTGTGCCCGATGCACGCAACATGGTATTTCCGATTACCAATTGTTCCGATATTTTTGTGAAGGTCTAACACCAATGGAGAGACGTTTAATAAACGCTTCAAGTGGAGGCTCGTTAATCGATCAAACACCGACCCAAATACGAGCATTGATCGAGAAAATGGCGGAAGAGTCCAAGCATACCCAAGGAGAAGACGAATGGTATGTAGATCCACCACGAGGGGTAAAAGAGGTAAACACTCCTTATCTTGAAAATCAAATTTCTGAACTAACCAAAGCTGTGATGCAACTAACAAAAGAAAAAGGAGTTGAACCAACGGTTAGAGCATGTGGAATTTGCTTGCAATATGGACACCCAACTGACATGTGTCCCGAGTTACAACAAGATCAAGAACAAGCAAAAGCCATGGGAGGATTTACCGGGCAAAATCAGAGACAGTTTGATCAACCCCGAAACAACCAAAATTGGAACTACCAGTCCAATCAAAACCGTAACCAATACCAGGAGAGACTTAAACAATACTACAAAAATCCTCCACCACAAAATACAGCAAGCACGAGCATGTCCTTAGAAGACATCGTGAAAAGTCTAGCCACAAGCACACATTCATTTCAGCAAGAAACAAGAGCTAGCATCAAGAACCTAGAGCAACAAATGGCTCAACTAGCCACTTCTGTCAACAAGATGGAATCTCAAGGTAAGTTACCTTCTCAATCTCAAGAAAATCCCAAACATAATGTAAATGCCGTCACTTTAAGAAGTGGGAAAAGCTATGACGGACCAAGCTTGTCAAAAGAAAGACAAAGATAGATAGAAATCGAAGACGATACCGATTCAAGAAGCGAAGCTCCCAAGGAACCATCCAAAGTTGAGGTAAAAATCACTCCTCCTCCTTTCCCATCTAGACTTAAAAACACAAAGAAGGAAAAGGAAGATCAAGAAATTATGGACATGTTTCGGAAAGTTGAGGTAAATATTCCTTTACTTGATGCAATCAAACAAATTCCTAGGTATGCCAAATTTCTTAAAGAACTTTGTACCTCCAAAAAGAAACTGAAAGAAAGCGGAACTGTTACAGTCGGTGAAAACATCTCGGCCGTTTTGCAAAAACGACTATCGAAAAAATGTAAAGATCCGGGTGTTTTCACTGTTCCATGTAAAATGGGAAATCTCTACATTCCAAAAGCCATGCTAGATCTCGGTGCTTCGATTAATGTCCTACCTTACTCTATTTTTAAATCATTAAAATAGGACCATTAATAAGCACCGGGGTGATAATTCAACTAGCCGATCACTCTATAGTACACCCAAAAGGTGTATTAGAGGACGTTTTGGTACAAGTTAATGAACTAGTATTTCCCGCTGACTTTTACGTTTTGGATATGGGTGGAGATGAAACATCAAATTCTTGTTCTATACTCTTGGGAAGACCTTTCATGAGCACAGCAAGAACAAAAAATGATGTTTTCAATGAACACTTTCCATGGAATTTGATGGAGAAATCATAAATTTCAATATTTTTGATGCTATGCGTTATCCACAAACTGTTTCGTCTATAAATTTTCTTGATGTAATCAACCCATTAGTTGAAGAATGTTTCGAATTGTCTAACTCCGATTTATTAGCTCTAGTCTTGAACAAAAATTTAGACAAGGAGAAGACAAAGGAGCTTATCGAGAAGTTCGATCTAAGTCAAGAAATCTTGGAAATCGCATCATACCTAGACCACCAAAAGAAAGCAAGGTATGATTTGCCAAAAGTGCCATTGCAAATTTCTAACGAAAAACTTCTTCCTTCCATTTCACAGGCACTAAAGTTGGAATTAAAAGATCTCCCCAACCATTTAAAATACATGTACTTGGGAGAAAAGGATACATTACCAATCATCATTTCCAACAAACTGTCTGAAGAAGAAGAAAAAGAATTGATGGGTCTGCTAAAGAACTACAAAGAAGCCTTCGGCTGGACAATAGCCGACATCAAAGGACTTAGCCCATCGATGTGCATGCATAAGATTTTCATGGAAGATGAGTACAAACCGTCAAGAGAAGCCCAGAGAAGACTCAATCCACCCATGATGGAGGTGGTGAAAAAGGAGATTCTTAAGCTATTGGACGCAGGAATGATTTACCCAATATCAGACAGCAAGTGGGTAAGTCCAATCCTGGTTGTCCCAAAGAAGACCGGAATCACGGTAACGGAAAACAAGCAAGGTGAGTTGGTACCCACCCGTGTGCAAAACGGGTGGCATGTTTGTATTGATTACCGAAAGTTAAACTCTTCTACTCGTAAAGATCATTTCCCACTACCCTTTATCGACCAAATGTTGGAAAGGTTAGCGGGAAAAACTCATTATTGTTGTCTAGATGGATATTCAGGTTTTCACCAAATACCCATTGCACCGGAAGATCAAGAGAAAACAACGTTCACATGCCCCTTTGGCACGTTTGCGTACCGGCGGATGCCTTTTGGGCTTTGCAATGCCCCCGCCACATTCCAAAGGTGCATGATGAGTATCTTCTCCGAGTATGTTGAAGAGATTATAGAGGTGTTTATGGATGATTTTACTGTGTATGGAAATTCGTTTAAAGAGTGTTTAAATAATTTGACAAAAATTTTGAAAAGATGCATTGAAACCAATTTGGTTTTAAATTACGAAAAATGTCATTTTATGGTTGACCAAGGACTCATACTAGGACACGTTGTTTCAGCAAAGGGTTTAGAAGTTGACAAAGCAAAAATTGATGTTATTAAAACTCTACCCTACCCAAAATGTGTCCGAGAGGTCCGTTCTTTTCTTGGTCATGCAGGTTTTTATAGGAGGTTCATCAAAGATTTTTCAAAGATCTCAAGACCGATGTGCGAACTTCTACAAAAAGACGTAGAGTTTGAATTTTCTGACGCATGCAAAAAATCCTTTGAAACTTTGAAGAACCTGTTGGTAAGCACACCCATCATTCAACCGCCAGATTGGAGTCTACCGTTCGAGATTATGTGCGATGCAAGTAATCATGCGGTAGGGGCGGTGTTGGGGCAAAAGAAGGACAAAGTTCCCCACGTCATATACTACGCTTCGAAAACATTAGACCCCGCCCAAAGCAACTATTCAACAACAGAGAAGGAGCTTCTTGCCATCATATTTGCTTTGGAAAAATTCCGACAATATTTGTTGGGAACTAAAGTCATTGTTTTTTCTGACCATGCAGCGTTAAAGTATTTGATGACAAAAAAAGATGCAAAGCCTAGGCTCATTCGTTGGGTCCTACTACTTCAAGAGTTCGATCTGGAAATCCGGGATAAAAGCGGAAAGCAAAACTTAGTTGCAGACCATCTAAGTAGGATCATCAACAATGAAGATCCAACCCCGCTAAATGATTCATTTCCAGATGAACAGCTGCTTACCAACCAGACAATCACACGATGGTATGCTGACATGGTAAACTATTTGGATACCGAAAATTTCCCATCAGACTACACTCGAGCTCAGAAGGACAAACTGAAGAAAGATTCAAAACATTATGTGTGGGATGAGCCTTACTTGTGGAAGTTTTGTCCAGACCAAATCATAAGGAGATACGTAGATCTCCGTGAGGTACACTCTATTCTAAACTTCTGTCATGCTGAAGCCTGTGGAGGGCATTTTGGTCCTAAAAGAACAGCCCATAAGGTCCTTGAATCTGGATTTTATTGGCCCACTATTTTTGCCGATGCTTACAAGTTTTGCAAATCTTGCGAGCAATGTCAAAAAGTTGGAAACCTTAGACCAAAGGACCAAATGCCACTAACCTCCATACTCTTCTGCGAAATATTTGATGTATGGGGTATAGATTTCATGGGCCCGTTTCCGTCATCCTTTGGAAATATGTACATAATTCTAGCAGTGGATTATGTCTCTAAATGGGTAGAGGCAAAAGCCACACGGACTAACGATTCCAAAGTAGTTGCAGATTTTATAAAAGCTAACATTTTCAGTCGATTTGGAATGCCGAGGGCTTTTATAAGTGATCGAGGATCACATTTCTGCAACCGAACGATAGAGGCGCTCTTCAAGAAATACGGAGTCCTACATCGAGTTTCCACCGCTTACCATCCACAAACAAATGGACAAGCCGAAATCTCCAATCGAGAAATCAAGTCCATTTTGGAAAAGACGGTAAGTACGAGTCGTAAGGATTGGAGTATCCGTTTAGACGATGCTCTTTGGGCATACCGCACCGCATACAAAACACCAATAGGTATGTCTCCTTACCGTCTTGTATTTGGAAAAGCATGCCATTTACCGGTTGAAATTGAACACAAAGCGTATTGGGCCATCAAACGCTTAAATCAAAATTTTGTAGAAAATGGAATTCATAGGAAACTTCAAATCCAAGAATTGGAAGAAATAAGAAACGAATCCTATGAAAATTCTAAAATATACAAAGAAAAGACCAAAGCCTTCCATGATAAATTCAATACACGAAAGAGCTTTGAGATTGGCCAAAAAGTGTTACTTTTTCAATCCCGTCTAAAACGTTTTCCAGGAAAACTTCAGTCCTGATGGGTGGGACCATTCATTGTAACTAATATTTCTACTTATGGTGTAGTAGAAATAAGAAGCGACACGACTGGAAAAATTTTCAAAGTAAATGGCCACCGGCTAAAACCTTTCTACGAAAATTTCGTCGAGCAAAACGTTGAAGACGAAAAATTAGATGAGCCGGCCCGCTCCCAATAGTCAAATTTTGGGAGCCATGCGTCGAGCCAACGACGTTAAACAAGTGCGCTAACCGGGAGGCAACCCGGGGGTATTTTTGTCAATTTTTAAAAGTGTGATTTTTTGTGTTTTTATAATTTTTCTCTTTATAACTTTCAATTACCTACGTGAGAAAACGATCGGAAATGAAAACGGACTACCGAGGCTCAAGATACGAAAAACGAAAAAAATGAACAGTATGGTACACGACCGTGTAACTTTATACCTTGAAGTTACACGGCCGTGTAACATCAAAAGGTAAAAATTTGTATGTCAAAATTCCAAATTACACGACCGTGTAAAATGTATGTATTAAGTTACACGACCGTGTAACGTTGGGATATGGTACACATCGCATCGGTCAAAAGCTAAGATTACACGACCGTGTAAAGTTTAAGGCTTAAGTTACACGGCCGTGTAACTTAAGCCAGGGGTATTTTTGTCAATTTCGCACACTATATAAGCCAAACACCTGATTTCTTTCACTTCAAAGCTGCGATTTTACTCAAAAGCTCCTGCCGAGTCCGAAAACCACCAAGAACATTCCGATTTTCATATTTTTTTCTTCACATTTCTTCAAGTTTTGTTAAAATCCAAAGGTTAGTTTCACTATTTCTCACCTTCTCCTTCATTTTGACCACAAGAAACAACATTTTCCATGGTTATTTTCGGATTTCTTGAAACCCTAGAAAATGAGGGTTTTGAATTTTTGTTGCTAAATTGTTGAAATTGTTTAAGTTCAAGCTTAGGGAAGGCAAGAATAGGAGAAATCAAGACCAAACCACCATTGTGCAAGCTTCAATTTGGTACATTCTTTCCAAACTCAAAATTTTCATAATTTTTGATTTTTGGCTAGATAATTGGTTTTTGGGTATGATTTGGAAAACCTTTGTAATTAAATTTGTGTGTTTTATTGTTTGAGTGTTGTTTTTGTTCAAATTCCTTTGATAAAAAAAAATATATATGGCATCATTGTCCCGTACTTACTCTAGGGGTAATAAAAATCAAATTGTGTACTCGGCCTCTAGTGGCTCTTCCGATGAGGAGCCCGAACAGCAGGATTTTGATATGGGCGATGCGGGTATCGCATTTATGACCGATGCCCAAGAGGCCCGTTTTTATAACTTCTTGGAACGAATTGGGCAAGCCCAAAAATTCATAGATGTCCCAACTTTGCGAGACTTACATATAGAGGCAGGAGTACGCAAACTCCTGTCCAATGTTGGTTGGGAAGGGTTGATGAATATAAGCGAAAAAAGCTATTCCAACCCCACTATTGAATTTTTATCGTCTGTTGAATTTAACGTTCATACTATAGTTTTGTCTTTTAGAATGTTCAACAGGTCATACCAAATCACACAAAACCAATTGTGTGAGCTTATTGGCGCACTGATCGCCAACACATATGACCAAAGAGGCAAACTAAACAAACTGTTCCACCGAGAAGTTGGCACTTTCTGGACCAAGATTTCCACAGAAAACTTCTACCGTCCCAGTAATGCCAAAGCCTCCAGCATCATCCACCCCGTCCTCAAAGTCACCCACCGCATCATTGCTTCTATCTTCTTCCTACAAGAAAAGATAAGCAAGGCTGGCCTAAATGAGCTTGAGCTTCTCTATTGCATGATCAATCCAGGGCCTAAAACCCCAAATTTTGGATCCTGGATCATGTACAAACTACTTAAATTAAGTAGAAGTTCATCTGGCCAGATCCATTGCGGTGGCATTATCACATTAATAGCCAAGCATCCAGCCCTGGGCATCAGATTCCTGATAACCTTGAGATAGTCAGAGGTGAGCGATACCTCACCTCTGATGTTCTTGAGGGTATGAGGTTATTTCGACGCCCCGAATCCAACGAAATTTGGCAAGCCGACGGACGCGATTATCTGCGGGTGAACAACCGAAATGCCCGAATACTTCGATTAGCCAACCCAGTCTCTAGCACAAATTGGAAGCCTCCTTCCAACATGGGCCTACCCCTACCACCTCCCAACCTACCCCCTCAAGAGCCCAGCCCACCACCAAGACAGCCCCAGAGACAGCCTCAAGAGCCAGGCCCTTCAAGTACTGCTAGCTCATTTCCTCCCGAGCACAATCTATACATGGAGGAATTTTCTAGCATCAACTCACAGCTTGCGGATCTTCGCCTAGATTATCAAAACATCTATGATAATCTTGGTGAAATTGACACACATCAAATGGAGCTGCGCCAAGACTTTGACCAGTTTAGAGAGAACCAGTATAAACATAACCAAGATGTTATGTCTATCCTCTCTGACATACAAAGATCCGTTGCCTTTAACCCGTGGCAACAGCAGTACCCACAGCAGGCACCACAGCAGCACCAGCAGCCTGGAAGCCAACCACTACAGCCCCCTCAATTCCCACCCTATCCATATTTCCCACCATACCCTTACCCTCCATTTCCGCCACGGGGACCCTTCCCCGACCCTCAGTAGGTTGTTTCTATCTCCTTCCCTAATGCATTGTGGACACTGCATTTATTTTAAGCTTGGGGATGGGGAAATAAATCCCTTAAAAAATTAAAAACAACAAAAATTCAAAAATATTTTATTTCTTGCATTATTTTTAAACTTTTGCATGCATTTTTGTTATCTCTTGCTTCTCACCTATGTGACACCTTTAAATTGCAACCATAATACATCTCATAGTTAAACTTCTTGTATTTTTGTCCCCTATCTACATGCAACATCATCATCTTTTGAAACCCTAGATCTTCATTAGGAACTTCTTTTTATTAATTTTCTAGCATAGATACGATTGAGAGAATTATAAAACACACATGAAATTGAATCAAAACTATTCTAGCAAAGAACGCTTTATTCACCCGTGAGTTCATCAATGTGTGTAATCGACTAGGAGAAATACTATGGAAGTTGCACTAGTCCCCCCTCATGACCATACATTTGCATATTGTCTATTAAACATAAGGTTTATCTCAAAATCGCGATTTTTTCCAAAGTCATGGACAAAAATCTTATTTTCTACATTTTTTGGTTTTGTGTGGTACTAGGTGTTAATAGATGTCATATGGCCTTGTTTATATTATTTTGGTCATTAGTGTGTTTAAATTTTTATTGTGATTACAAAAATAGCATAAAAATATTTTGTCTAATTATTTTAGCAAAAATTTTGTGAAATTCTTTTTATGGTGAAAATCCAGAAATTGTTTCACTTGGTTCTAAAAGATTGGTCAAATAAAAAAAAAATAATAATAATAATAATAAAAAAGAAATATATATATATATATATATATATATATATATATATATATATATATATATATATATATATATATATATAATAAAAGAAAAGACCGAACCAAGTGATCACTCGAGTCATTTTAAAATGAAAATTTTCCACAAAAATACAATAAAGCGGTTACTTGTTTGAAAGCCTCATTTCATCCTTTTTGCTTTCAACAACTAAATCTAATTTTGATCTAGTTACAACTTCATACATTGACCATGTTTTAAAAATCTTCATACATCTTGGGTCAATTTGAAGTTTAAAACATTTAGTTGCTTCGGTCGTCTAGGTATCTATCCTTTGTAAATAGGAATCGAGTTGTAAATTTTTGTCCCTCTGTTTTGGAAAATCATGTGTTTAATAAAATAAATATGCAAATGAGGTCAGTTGGAGGACTTGAGCAAAGTCAACTTAGTATAAGCTTCCTAGATTCGATATCCGAGCGCCCCTCCTATAAAAATGAGTGTTTATAGCCAAATCTTGAAAATGGAGCTTGCAAGGTCACACATCTTGTGACATGAGTGAATAAACACGAGAGGAGTGAACAATTGTGAGCACGTCCTTTGCTTGCGAGACGCTTTGAATAATAAGTGAAGATTTCATGTGTGAGTTTATACTTTGGCCCGATGTGCGTATGCTAAGTAATTGATTAAAATTTGTTCCTTTTATTGGTCTTTTGTTTTGAATAGATGGTCTAACTTATATGTGTGTAGGGTCCAAATTGACATGATTTTTAGTTATGATTGATGTTGTCTTGGTTGCTACCTAAGGTGTCTATTCTTTTTCTACTTTGTAGTTTGTTATCCACATTGTTTAGATCCTTGTTTTCCTTGAGGACAAGAAAAGTCTAAGCTTGGGGATACTTGTTAAGTGTATTTTTAGGCATGTTTTCATACCTTTTTATCCTTGTTTCATCTTGCATTTTATTCTCTTTATTGCATATTTTCATGTTTTTCGGGATTTCAAGAATAGCAATCTACTTTCACACTTTGTGGTTGTTTTCAGGTGCTTTTGAAGGATGGATCTTGTATTGGATGACAATGGGAGGCTACACAAGAAATTTCAGAAGAAACGGAGCTCAAACGAAGAAGTTACAAAATCGTCATCCCGAAGTCAGTAGTGTACACGGCCCGTGTAACTTTATGGGCAAAAGTTACACGGCCGTGTAACTTTGTTATGCCACGTATGATGCCACCTCAGCTCAAGGGAAGGCCAGGAAGTTTGCAGGATTACACGACCGTGTAATCTTGGCCCAAGAAGTTACACGGCCGTGTAACTTTTCCTGGTGACCAGATCTGCTTTTTGGCCCACTTTGAGTTGTTTATTCCTTCTTGAGCTGTCATCCTCATGCTACACGACCAGATGCAGATCCAACCTGATTTTGAGGCCATGTGATGAAGAAAGTGGGTCTTGGAATGATGATGTTTGTCATTGTCCAAATTACCATTTTACCCTTGGTGTGTTAGTATAAATAGATGTGCTTGGTTAGCCTTAGAACCATCCCATTATTCCATTATCTTCTGAATACTCTCTAGATACATTGTGTTTGTGTTTGTGTGCAACTTCAAGTGTGGATTATCTTCATTTTGTAAGTTTATTTCTCTTTTACTAGTCATGAGTGGCTAGTAACCTTATTTTCTGGTTTTGTATTAAGGATTATGATTGTGATTTAATATAAAGTTTGATGTTTGATTTTATATCTTTCTAGTGATATGATTTTGAGATTTAACAAGTGTTTGGTTTTTATTTATTTCATATTGGCCATTTGATCTTAAATATAAATCAATCTAGTCATACAAATTATGAAATCCGTAATTGTTTCATAAAATGTTATTTGTGACAATCATCTTTAATTGGTGAAAATCATATCTCATGTTTTAACGCTTCAACGCTTGTTTAGGAGTATTGAACATTGTTGGGAACATTCACATAAAACATAATGCAATCTTTCATTCAAACTCTATGATCTCATCTAGATTTGATTAGTAAGATTAGTCTTAGTTAACGAGCTTCTCTTGACTAAGGTACATTAGGTGAATGGTGTATGTGCGAGCTTTCGGCATACACAAAGTACCAACTTAGAAAGATTAAAGTTATAAACATCATTCTTATTGTTATTTCCAATCATATGACTACAAATACAAAACCAGAATTTGTCCCCAAATTATAAAAACAATCATTCTATATTTTGTCCCAAGTTATTTATTCTCAACATTTATATAATTGTAGTCCAACTCTTCATCAAACCCCCCCCCTTTGGTTACTTTCTTTACAAGTTTAACTTCTGTGAAATCAAGGTGTAATCCATTAGACCATCGCTCCCTGTGGATCGACCCTGCTTGCCATTTATACTACATAGTTAGTATTTATAACAAGTAGTGCAATCACGAAATATTGGTAATTAACAAATCATTTTAAACCATATTTCAACTCTTTTATTTTGTTGGTTACGACACTCAACAAATCGTGATTCAAATGACAATCAATTTCAAACGCCTCTTAAACAACAATCACAATTAGGTGTTTGTTAACACCTCTTAAGACTGAAAACTTCATCTTGATGATTGATTTGCTGAAAACTTGATAACATTAGAAGATACGGATCTGATGAATGAATACGTCATGTGATTAGAGGATATAGATCTGAAGAGTGAAAATGACTAAACAGTCATTAATCATCTAATTAAGTGCCTTAAATCAACCCTAATTACGTTTCTTTCTTAACCGCAAGATCAATTTTGATCAAAGGCTGAAAGCTGGTCTCCTTTTCTCATAAAATTTCATTGGTCTCATATATATATATATATATATATATATATATATATATATATATATATATATATATATATATATATATATATATATATATATATATATATATATATATATATATATATATATATATATATATATATATATATATATATATATATATATATATATATATAGGAAAAGGTTAAGAATCATGAGAACCGATATTCACACATTAAAAAGCATGTTTTACAATATTCACAATATAATAAAATTTCTAGTTATTAAACTGTGAATATTATAACGTAAATTTTTTTTTCTTTAAAACACATCAATATTGATATAATAGCAAAGGAAGGATAATTATATATATTTATGTGTTTGGTAATTTTATTTTGATAAAAAAAGTGTTAAAAATAAAAAATACGACGTTATTAAACTGTGAATGAGTGGTTCTCACGGTTCTCAATGTTTTAGTGGTTCTCATTTGAACCCTTCCCTATATATATATATATATATATATATATATATATATATATATATATATATATATATATATATATATATATATATAGTAAATTACAATTTTGGTCCCTGTGGTTTGCATGAAATTGCACATTTGGTCATCCTTTTGGTTTTTCACGCTCGTGGTTCCTGAAGTGCACTTTTGTTTACAATTTTGGTCCCTTGGCCAGGTAAAAAGACTAATATACCATTTTTAATTTCTTTTTCTTTTTTCTTTTGAAATATTATTATTTTGGTAATTAAAAAAAAAAGAAAATTTCTGCCAAACCCCTCCCCCCCCACACACCCTCGCGGTGAACTCTCCGACTTCCGACTTTTCTAGGCGATGAACACCATGAAGGGAAACGCTGCAGAAAGGGCTACATGGAGCTGATAAATTGGAGGAACTTCTTGATCGACAGGATGTATTTGTCGGTCACAAGAAACAATATGCTAACTGGAAGCGTTGCTAATCAAATTTGTTTCACCGGAAGAAAACAAACTGAAAAGACGACGGCAATATATCTAAAGTTTGTTTATATTGAAATGGGAATTGGAAGGGGCAGCATTCACTCATCGTTCATTCATGCCTAAAAAGGGGCGACAAATAAGGGTTTAATACGTTGATCTTCATCTCTCAAATTCTCCATCCATAACTAACCCTTTTTTTTCTGATTTTCATTCCATCAATTTCATCTCGGTCGCTTTCAATCCTTTCCAAATTTTCGGCGATATTTTGATTTCTGCACTTTCCCTCGCTGCTAGAACGAAAACAACAAGCCATTTGTTGTGCTAAACATGAGAACGAAATTAACCCTATCGTTTTCATGGGTTTGAAAATTTTGTTTCACCAAAAGAAGAAAAGCAGCAAAGACGACAGGGAGTTTGGGGGAGGAATGCTGTGCTAAAAATCATAGATTTACAGGAGTTCATCGATCTGATCACGAAGGATATCGATTCGGCAAAGGTGTTTTTCGGAAGTTCAAAAGAGGAACTGATTTTTTCATAGAAGTCGAAGATGGTCTGTTTCTCCGGCACAAAACACGAGGTTTCCGCTTTCCCCCATTGCAATCCATTATTGCAACTTTCTCACCTTTTCTTCCAACTACAACTTGTAAAATCCGCCATGCCTTATGCACTTTGCCCAAGCACCACTCGCGGCGGTGGTATGTTTGCAGAAGAATGGCGATGATATTGCTTCTAATGTGCTAAAAATCATAGATTTGCAGGAGTTCTCCGTATATTATCGCCGGCGAAGAAAAAACCCAAACACGTGTACCGAATACTGGGGGATGGGGGGGGGGGGGGTTGGGGGTATTTTCTTTTTTTTTTTTAATTACCAAAATAATAATATCTCAAAAGAAAAAAGAAAAAGAAATGAAAAAGCGTATATTGGTCTTTTCACCTGGCCAAGGGACCAATAGTGTAAACAAAAGTGTAGTTCAGGGACCATAAGCGTGAAAAACCAAAAGGATAACCAAATGTGCAATTTCTTGCAAACCACAGGGACCAAAATTTTAATTTACTCATATATATATATATATATATATATATATATATATATATATATATATATATATATATATATATATATATATATATATATATATATATATATATATATATATATATATATATATATATATATATATATATATATATAGGGAAGGGTTCAAATGAGAACCATTAAAAGAATGAGAACCATGAGAACCAATCTTAGCACATCATTAAAAAAATGGATGGTCCTGATTAAATTGGATAAAATCCCGTTTTTTGTCTTTTTGGGTAAAAAAAAGGGCAAAATCGTCATTTTCACAGCCTAATACATTTCATTCATACATTCATTCACAGTTTAAATACTCATTCATACACTGATTCACAGTTTAATACACTTACTTTTACACAATTTCACAATTTCTAATGGTGATAGGAAGGAGCGACAGGTGGAGGGAGGATCTGGTGGTAGAGTTGCCGTCAGTGGTGGTGGTTGTGACAAGTTTAATGCACACATTCACAGTTTAATATAACAATACATTCAAATTTTATACAAACATTCACAGTTTAATAAGCATATTCACAGTTTAAAATACATATTCACAGTTTAATATAAACATTCAAAGTATAGAAATTCATAGAGGCATTTCATCAAACACCTGGTGTGCAGTTGTGGATCAGATCTGATGTGGTGGTGTTGGAACATATTCGATATGCTTGTGGTTTCCGACATCGACGGGAGATGGAGGAGATGGTGGTGGTGCATCGGACGACGACGGTGGTGTAAATCGACCACCAGACCTCTTTTTTGCTGACTTTTTGCAACTTAGGTGGTAGATCTGAGGCTAAGTGGCGTACCTGGTAGTGATTCATTGTCGGAACTCCTTTCATCTCGCCGGAACTCCTTCTCTGATGGTATGTAACAACGGTGGTTGCTGAAATCGTAGATCTGGAGGTGGAGATTGTAGATCTGGAGACGAAAATCCTAGATCTAAAGGTGGAAATCACAGATCTAGTGTCGGAAATTGTAGATCTGAACGTCGGAGTAGAGTTTCATGAAGAAGACGACGACGGAATAGGGAGGAGACGGTGGAGCAGTCGATTTCGACAACGGCAGCGGCGCGACAGGTGGCGGAGGTGGCGTCAGGCGGCGGTGGTTGCAGGCGGCCGGTGGTGGCTGTGGTGTTGGGGTATGAATGTGTGTTCTTGGAGAGTTGAGAGAGTTTTTGAGTGTAATATGTTTTAATCTGATTTTTAGATCTAGGATATGTGTTTTTATGTTAAGACTTTCAAATGACCATTGTGCCCTTATTTATTTTTGACCATTGATCAAGACTTAAAAATTTTAAAGGCTAAGATTGGTTCTCATTGGTTCTCATTTTTTTAATGGTTCTCATTTGAACCTTCTCCTATATATATATATATATATATATATATATATATATATATATATATATATATATATATATATATATATATATATATATATATATATATATATATATATATATATATATATATATATATACTACATTAAAAAGGAAAAATGGTTTCTAAAATTGGAAACTCTTAAAATTAAGAGATCCAAATAATTATGCACAAATTACAACCTTATGATGCACCAATATTTAATTATCATCTAAAAACTTTAACTAACTAGAATATCACGGATGAAGTTGCATTTGAAATCCCAAATTTCACCCCAATCTCGGTCCTTCCCCTATATCTTGCCACCATTCTCTCCGTCCCCTTCTCCCCACAAACCGTAAGCAGCTTCTATCTCCTTTCCTCTCTCATTCTTTAGAAAAAACCCTATATCTAACCGCCACCGCATCAATCTTTCTTTGTTTTTAACTGTGTATGTGTGTTTAACTGTGTGTGCGCTCGTGATATCCAAGCAAGTTGGAGCTGATACAAATCGCCGATGAGGCTGGAGCAGGGCCGGTGAGTCGATGACGGGTCTGTAGCAGGCGGCTGACATGTTGGCAATGGCATATGGAGCCGACTGCAATTTTAAGGTATTTTTGAGCAAGGTCGTGTTTTAATTTTGTTCGATATCTTTTTCTTCGATTTTAATGTATTTTTTATCCCATTTTGGAATAAGAATGTTGCTCTCATCTGGTAGTTTAAAGTTATCTCTCTTTCAATTGGTATTAATTGTGTTTCTCAGGTATATGGTTTCAGTCCCCTTAATCGTGTTCTTCCTTTATCTCGTATAAGCAGAATGGTCAAATTAGCGACTGGGAGGAAGCAAAGAAGCAGGTATATGTTTCTTTAAATTTTTGTGTTTAAATTGGATGGTTGTTATTCACCTGAACCACATTTTTATGTTTAACAAGGAACCTAGTGGTTTTTTTTAAACCTCCGACTACCAAACCTTTGAAAGATTGACTTTTGTCCTTCTCATAATATGAGAAATTACGGTATATCTTTTTATTAATTATCTTTGGTGGTGACTTTTGTTTTCGGCTGATACTAGAAACAAAATTTGGCCATGTAATTTCCATGACTCCAAATCCAGCGATCCTTCACATCTCTATCTCCATCTCTATGTCAGGTCTAAGGTTTTTCTTATTCTTTTTCTCTATCTTCAAACGACAACACCACCACCACGGCTGTCGTCCCTCATCCTCCTCATCTCTGCCAATCTAAACCCTAGAGGCAATGTGTTTTACATATGTTTCTTGGATAATCTTTGTAGTTATATTGTTTCTTTCAATGTCATTAAATGAAACAGGGCATTTGATACAAATCATTTGTTCAAATCTATTGTAGGATCTTCATGGCGCTGATTGCGGGGCGATTTATATAAAATTTTCAAGATTTTCTTATTTGAAGGACCACCATTTTGTTTGAAGAATTACATTATTAAACAAAACTCAAAGAGGAGTGATTCGTAAGTTTGAGTTGTATGTTTAAGTGAAGTGTATGTTCATAAGTGTTATCTTCAAAAATTTCTAGCACCTTATATTGGTTTTCAAATAATCTGTTGAAGATACATATAAAACATGAGTTAGATTTAATGCTATTTTCTTTATGACTTATCCTATTCTGTACACTTTCTTTTACATTCTTGGTCTTTTTTGATTTAAGGTCCCTTGATTGATAGAGGGTCATCAAAGAGTGGCAAATGTGATGGTGGATGGAATAAAGATACAATTGATAAGAGATGATTCTTTTCAGATGCAACTACAAAAGGTATATCCTGCAAAGAATCTTCCCACTTATGGCGATTAAAACATGTAAGTCATAACAATAATAAAAGTCTAAATGCATAAAATAGCAGTGTACTTTTATTTCATAGTTTATTATAGCATCTAACTCTAATTTTAGTCTTACTAAAAGTTATACTCTCATTCCTTTTCTATCAATGTGTTGCACTTTTAAGTAACCCCACTTATAATCCTAATTCTGATTTTTATTATTAGGACACTGGTCTTTAAAGAATCATGTGTGTTCCATTTTTTTTGAAATATAGGGGCAAGCAAAATCAAAGAAGACATACTATTAAGCTGTCATACCTTTTATCCTACCAACGAAGACCAAAAATCTTTATATAATATAAAAATTACACGTAGATGTTTTGTACTACACTAAAACAAGTAGATTAAAATTTTGAATGGTTTTTTATAATTTGTACTTACATATTATAGAAGTCTAAAGTTCGATTGCAACAAATATTGGTTTGTTATAGTTTTTTATATGAATCGAAGGTTTCTTTATGATTACAGGTTATATAATCATTCTCCCGGATAAGATAAATTTGATCTTATAAGCTTGGGGATGTATTGTAGATTTAGAAGTTGAGATTTGCTTAAAGTACTATCATAAAAGTATCATCTAGCTAAGAGAAACAAGAATATATGTTCGGAATGAGTGTACCCATGACATTGCTTACACCTTGTATGGGCTTAAAGTAATAATTCAACTTCGTGAAATTAGATGTAACTCGTGATCGTTATGGATGGTTTTTATTTTTACCCAGGAAAGAAGGTTTCGTGGGGCCAATCTAATTCCTTACAAGTACAACTAGCACATGATGCTAGAATGGAGGTAATTTCCCTGTTAGATATGCTTGCAATTTAAATCTTGAAGTCTGTTTTGCTTTGGCTTAGTTCTCTATGTATTTCGTCTTTCTGTAGGTTTCTACTTAGTTAAAGAAATAGGTGGTTGGTACTGATTCAGCATTCCATTCTACCATGTTGAATCCAGTTGGTAATCTATTGTAATTGTATGTTTCTCATTCTATATTTTATTTTACCTGGTTCAAATTTGGTGTTGATTCTATTAGTTATGGTATCATTAAAAAAACAAGGATACAGATGTCAGATGTCTGACTATGATCCTAGAAGCATAAATGCATGTAAAAAGGCAAGTAGCAAATGATAATAAGTTACTTTACTTTCATTATGATCTACTCTTATTCTCAAAATTTATTTTCTATGTACATGGGTTTCTCATCAGCTTATGTTGTAATTTTTCTAGGCTTTTCCTCCTAATTGGTTCAGTTGCAGTGTTGGTGTGGATACTTCATTCATAATAATTGAAGTTGAGTGGGAGAACAAGGAGAAAGAGACCATGTTAATGAGCAATAGTACAACCAACAATGTCATCATTCTGTAATTGTTGTTTAAGGTTGTTAAACCTATCAATCACTTAAATGTTGTGATTTAATATGTTGCTTATTCTATTTCATCTTCTTATGGTCGTACATGGAGTGCCATTGTATTTCTGTTGTATATATAAGAAGGCTCTTTGGTTAATGTTTACATTTGATTTCTTACAGGAAAGCATATCCATTTCCGCACCTGAGTCACATGCTCTTCATATGGGCCAACTCACACAAAAAATGGAAATGAAAACAATTAGTATAAAAATATTTGTTAATTCATCTGATTTGGTTAACTGGTTCTTAGATTCCTTATGTGGTTAGCTTTCTATTTAGTCCACCATATAATACCACCATGATATTATTCATTGAAACCATAGTCTTTTCGGTTTCTGGATTGGAGATGTGATCACGACAAGGTATGAATAACGATATTGTAGAACGTAAAAACTTAAATCGACTTGTTAGTTATTTTAGTAATGCTATTATCCGTCGAGTTTGAGATCATCTGAAATTCAAACTTTTGTTGGTACGACTCCTGGTGATGTGTTAAGTAGATTTGTAAGGAATGTTAATTGTCATCATATTTTTATATGTGCGATTTGGATGGATGCCTTAATATATAAATTGTATTAATACATAAACTATTGGTTTTGTATGGATTTCGTAGCATCCAGGTAAAATTTCAACTTCCCTTTTAATACATAAGTCAATGTGTTGAGAATTAAATGAGTAGTAGCAATATATCCAGATCTTAGTTGCGATTATGTATATTACTTTCTCAATGACACCTCTTACCGATTCAATGACTTTTCTTTCCATCTCCTTCCCACCCCTCTGCCCATTTATTGGACCATTTCTCATTCTAATGTTGTTTCAAATTGAAATTATGTCTCTTTATTGGTCTATCTACTTGGAACGGTTATACATTTGCATTTCTCCTTATGGACTTTTCAATTCTCCATATTAATATGCTTGCTGGAAGTATACAATGATCGTATCAAGCAACTTATATTTTTCTTACACCAATAAACATTATAAGCCTAAGCACCATGGAAAGTGTAGTCCGATTGGTCAAAGTTAATTAGTCATGAAACCAAAAAGTAAATGTTACAGTAAAGTAAACGTTCAATTCGGTAGGGTGATGAGTGTAGTCTATGACGATTTGTCAAGGCTTAAAGGGCACAAAATCAAGTTCCAAATATCACAAATTATGTGAGTACCAGTAAAATACAATATTCAACCACGTGTGCTAATTTGCAATTTTTAAATCGTCAAACTAATTGACTAGATACCAAGTATAAAGTTTTGAGGGTAAAATAGTAAATTTGAATACTGAAAAAGCAGATAACATTTTAAAAGAGCTAGAAATCACTTGGGGTATAAATTCAAGGAGTATCGAAATTTCAAGAGTGGTGCCCAATATTGTTTTTGAATTTTCTTTAGTAATTAGTAATTTTGTGGGGTTTATTTAAGATGACCTTTTTAAAAGCAATGTTAGCCCAACAACTTATGTAGTCTTTACCAATATTTTTCACAAAATAGAAATGGGAATCTTAGTCTAGAATGGAAGGCTTGGCGCGGGAGAAAAAACCAAATAGAAATGTTGAACCGACCATGGTCAGATAGTCAAAAAAAATTTATAAAATAAAGAACTTGATGAACCCACATGGTAAGATCTTTATAGTAATTTACTTTGACACCTTTCTATATGAACGACTTAACCGTAATACCCTTTTGTCTAGCGATATATAGTTGCCTCTTGAGCTATTTTATGCATTTTGGTCAAATGCTTATAGATCTTTAACGGTTAGCTCTCGATACAATATAAATGTCCGATCTAAAACCAATCGCCGCTATCGTACCCATATTGCATAGCTGTAAGTAATGCGATTACTTTCTTTTTTGATCCTTAGTAGTTATAAAACGTTTTTAAAATGCGTAACATTTATGCCAGGTTGGATATGTGTTGTGTTCTAAGTGCAGTTACTTGTCTACCGATTACCTCCCCCCCCCCCCCCCCACCCCCACTGCGGACGAATATTCCGCCCGCCGCATTGCGCGGGTAAACTGCTAGTGTATATATATATATATATATATATATATATATATATATATATATATATATATATATATATATATATATATATATAGAGTCCGTTTCAAGGAAGAACCAATATTTTCCTAGGAACCGTAAGAACTTTTTGACTAAAATTATTTTTTCAAAAAAAAAATGACATAATACATCTAGTCGCTTATATTTAAGACTTTTTGTCAAAACAAATTTGAAAAATAATATGTATACACGAAATGTGCATATATGCATTTTTTTCGCACATGTGTATATGATCACGTTTCGTGCATATGTGCACATTTCGTGTATATATATTATTCTTTCAATTTTTTTTTAAAAAAGGTCTTAAATATAAGCGATTAGGTGTATTATTCTTTTTTTTTGAAAAAAAATTTTCAGTAAAAAAGTTCCTACGGTTCCTAGGAAAATATTGGTTCCCATTTGATATTTAGTATATATATATATATATATATATATATATATATATATATATATATATATATATATATATATATATATATATATATATATATATATATATATATATATATATATATATATATATATATATATATAGAGGAGGGTTCCATTGAGAATGAAAAAGAGGTTGAGAATGCGAGAATGAATCTGGGCCGTTAGATGCGCCAGCGCTGGCGCGCCGCTTTACGACGACGAGATGGGTTTAATTTTTCGTATATGATTTATTCATATATGAATGTGTGTATTCATATATGAATGTGAGAATGAATCTGGGTCACTAGATGCGTCAGCGCTGACGCGCTGTTTTACGACGATGAGATGGGTTTAATTTTTCGTATATGATTTATTCATATATGAATGTGTATATTCATATATGATTATTCATATATCATATATGAATAATCATATATGATTATTCATATTCATATATGAATAAACATATATGAATAATCATTTTTGAAATATGGTTGTGGTGGTCGGAATGATGGTAGATGGCGGCGATGATGATGATGATGGTGATAGAGGGTGGCGATGATGGTCGGGATGGTGGCGGCGGTGTTAGTGGGGTGGTGGTGTTGGTGGAGATGGGTGGTGACGAAGGTGGGGGTGGCGGCGGCGGCGGTGATGAAGGTGGTGGTGGTGGTGGCAGTGGGTGGTGGTAGCGGTGGTGGTGGTCGAGATTGTGATAGAGGTGGTAGAGTTGGCAGTAGCTGTGGTGGTGGTGGTGGTGGTGGTGGTGGCGGCGGCGGTGGCGGAGGTGGCGGTGGTGGTGGTGGTGGCGGCGGCGGCGGTGGCGGAGGTGGCGGTGGCAGCGGTAGTGGTGGCAGCGGTAGTGGTGGCGGCGGCAATGGTGCTGGTGGTGGTGGTGGTGACGTAGATGGTGCAGGTGGTAAAAATCATATGTGTAAAGCACTAGAACGACAATATAAAATATGTGGCCCATATTCATTCTCACGATCTCAACCTTATTTTCATTCTCAATGGAACCTACTTCTATATATATATATATATATATATATATATATATATATATATATATATATATATATATATATATATATATATATATATATATATATATATATATATATATATCCACTTGGCTAATTTAAAATGTCAGTGTCGCAAGTGTACAGAATTTTTATTCATGTTTATTTCTTGGTCAATCTGTAGATGTAATTTAAACACCGAATTAGATGAGACCATATTACCACTACAAACTTAAAGCTCTACCGGTGTACCTTCTGCAACACCACCTGCTACTTCCTCCTCTCCCCGCTGCCGTGACCCTCTTTGTCCGCTTAAACTTACTTCGGACAAAAGAACAGCGACCTTATATCATTGTCTCCTCACGGTCCGCCACAACCAGCCCAGCCCCTGCCCTGTCCAGACGATGTCTTCTTCACCGGTAAAACTTCAAAACTATTTTATTCCGCTGGAGGAGATCAACCGTGCCACAGAAAACTTCAGTCAAGAAAGATTTATCGGAAATGGTGGATTTGGAGCAGTCTACAAAGGCCAACTGTCTGAACGTTGGCTAAATCGCATAGCTGCTGTCAAACGGCTAGCTCGGGATAGCTACCAAGGAGAGCGTGAGTTCCGTAACGAGCTTGAAATGATTTCCAGATTTAACCATGAAAACGTCATCACTTTCATCGGTTATTGTGACGAACAAAATGAAATGATTATAGTGTATGAGTATGCCACCAATGGAAGCCTCGATCATCATCTCGGTGACCCAAAGAAGAGGTGTTGCATATCTTGGACACAACGCCTGAATATTTGCATAGGGGCTGCCAAAGGACTCAATTACCTTCATTCGGGTCTTCCGGAGCATAATAAAGTTATACACAGAGACGTAAAGAGTGCTAACATATTGCTAGATGACAAATTGGTGGCAAAAGTTTGTGATTTTGGCATGTCCAAATTGGGTCTAAAAGATCTGCCAAATACCCAACTATATACAAAGGTTGCGGGCACCCCGTTTTACTTGGATCCAGCATACCATGAAAGCCACATCCTCCGGAAAGAATCAGACGTATACTCATTTGGGGTTGTGATGTTTGAATTGCTGAGTGGTATGCTGGTCTATAGAGAAAGGATATTTGAAGATGATAGGCCACAGATTCTGATGACTTTTGTCCGAGATCACAAAGACGTACACAAGTTGATAGATCCAGATATAAGAAGTCAAATTGATATTCGTTCTTTTGATATATTTATAGAAATTGCAAATCAGTGCATTAGTTACAGTTTTGAGGAACGCCCTACAATGAACTTGGTCATTCAGAGGATTGAGGAAGCATTAAACATACAGGTAAGTTATATTTTAAATTGATTATTTCGAAGGAAAGCCAGTTTCATATGGATCTTACAACAAGATCAATTGCTTATAATCTGTTTCAAGATGGGTGGTGTTTTTTTTAATGCAAATAACTATGTGCTTTAAGATTAATTTAGCATGATTTTAAAAGTTATATATATATATATATATATATATATATATATATATATATATATATATATATATATATATATATATATATATATATAAAAGTTCAAATGACAACCTAAAAATTGAAAAAACCTAAAAAAACCTTATTATGGAAAAAAAATTATACAATATTTTCCAAAAAACATATATCAAATTTTTTATATATACCTGCGATTTATAACTTAAAAAAATTCAAAAAATCAATTTTTTTTGCATATGCATAGTGATGTTCATATATATGCATAGTCTAATTTATAAAAAAAATGTTTTTTTTTTGAAATTTAATTTTAAATCTCGAAATCGTAGTCATTTTAATATTTAGAAATGTTTTGTTTTGAGAAAAAAAAACTTATATGCATATATGCGTAAACATGTAAATATACATATGCATATGCATATAAATATAAAAATGTGATTTTTTTAAATACTCTAAATCGATATATATATATATATATATATATATATATATATATATATATATATATATATATATATATATATATATATATATATATATATATATATATATATATATATATATATTCCATTTTGTTTAGATTATTAGTAAGTTAAATGTTGTTTCAGGAGAATGCTGGTTCCTTTATTGAGATTGTTATCGAAGACTTGGGATTCAGTTATGGCAAACCTGTTGCAGCCGTTACCATATACAAATGCCTGGTCAATTGGAATTATTTTCAAGCTGAAAGAACCTCTCTGTTTGATCAACTAATACAATTTTTCGATCCAGAGAATGATGTAAGTCCTTCAATAATAATAAATTACGTAATATCTAGAAATCAAGTTGGCGCAGCTATTCGTTAGCTGTTTAATTTAATGTACTCATTGTTGGTCTTGACAAGGATTATGAACATAATTTCAGAGGTGAAAGGACCCAACGTAAAGTAACGAAATGCACAACGGGGCAAAGGTTGTACTTTATTCTTCTGAAACTGGAGAAGATAATGGAAAACGTACACTTTGCCTATCTATTTAATAAAAAAACTTCCTAGAAAAAAAGGAAACAAGTTCACTTATCTACTTAAAACCAGGAACAAGTAGCCGTCATGGCTTTGACTAATTCAACCTTACCAATAACAATAAAAAAAAACTAAAACATGTTGAAAAAAACTCTGAATTGCACTAATAGTCATGTTGACTCATAGAAAGATACGTGGATTTCGTATTTGTGCATGAGATAATTCTTATCCCGCCACCAAAACAACGTGAGAGCATATGTGCAAAAGCTTTCCGGTTTGCCCTCTTGTTGTATTCATATTTGTGGGTGGATTTATTTTCATTTTTGTATTCATATTCAGATTTCTTCAGTCGACTAATCCTTATTTTTTATCCTCTTAGTATTGATTTCCAGATTAGACTTGAAAAATGTAGATAACTATATATAATGTGGTTTCACCTTATTGCAGGATCAGCATAATAACGATAAGATGGCGTATTGGTTATCGCAGGCATCTACTTTGTTATTCCTAATCCAACAGAGTCTAAATCTTCATGGTGCAAGTTCAGTTCCGAAACCACCACCGCCAACTTCCCCATCTGGAAAAATTAAAATGGTATTTGTTATTAATTTTATTATTTGTTTTTATCTCTTCAAGTAATCTTATATGTTTTTTAATATACTTTTTTATTTATATAGTATTAGTTTAAAACCCGTATAACACACGGTTCAGGATTAAATAAAGTTTTATAATAAGAAAAATTTTGATTTTATATAGTTGGCAAGAAAATATTTTATTGAATCATTTTATTTGATATGTATTGACATATGACGTAAAAACTAATGATAGATAATATCAAGAAGTACATGTGCCTTAGAATGAAATAAATTATGTAATTTAGAAAAGTTGTATGTTCACAAACTGAAGGCAATTACAATATTTATATAAATAAGGCTGAACTTAAAGTAGTACAACAAGTTGAAGGCAATTACCAAACTTTTCTTTTCAAGCAGCAACTAACAGCATCTCTAGAGAAAATTTATGGCATTCTTCTTGACAACTTGAAGGAGGAGTTGAGATTATTGCTTGGCTTGTGTATTCAGGTAGTAGAACTTTGAATCGCTCCTCACCTATAACCACATTCATTCTTCTATCGTAATTTACTTATATTAATTACATGATGCGCTTATATAATCATAGCCGATGTTAAAGTCCAAGAAAGTCCGAAGATCTCAACAGTCCGTCAATGTTTCCCAAGTAAATCATTGGCGAGGCATTGTTGATCGTCTTGACACTCTCTCCAATACACTAAAAGAAAATTTTGTATGTGCATCATCCATCCATGGTATTTTGGGATAGTTGTAACTGTTTCTGTTCGTTTTCGTGAAAAACTAAATATTTTGCATTTCAGGTGCCTCCCATACTTGTTCAGAAGATATTTACTCAACTTTTCTCATTTATCAATGCACAACTCCTGAATAGGTATTTCTTTAATCTTTCTTCGCTTTTATAAAGGTCATTTTTGTTGGGATATAACAAAACAAGTTAGGCACTTCCGAAAAACGATAAACGATTCCGGTAAAACACGCGGAAATAAAATGGAGAATAACGGCAAACCAAGAAAAAACTGTAAAATCGAAACGCAATATTTAACGTGGTTCGGTCACGGAATCACGACCTACGTCCACGGGCGAACGAGAGAGAGGGTTTTATTAACACCAAGAAAACACTACAATCATACAAGGCTAAACTGCACTTGTAATCTGACCACTCACAAAAATATCACTCGCACTTTTGGCTGCCAAACTGGACTCTGCACAAAAGGCTATCTCACAAAATCTATCTATGTGTTTCTTGTGTTTGTGTGTTTTGTATTGTGTTGGTGCATTGTTCTTCAACCAAAAACCATGTATTTATAGGCATGAGAATGCCATGTGAATGTGCAAATTGAATTTTCCTCACCTACCATTTTGTTGACTTTGATACTTGTTTGTTCAAACATTCATATTTAACAATCTCCCACTTGAATGCTTGAACAACTTACTCTTGCTCTGCCATCCAAATTTTACAACGGTTTTCCAATCTCTCTCGTTCCTGCCATCCCTCCTTTTTAAACTTCTAGAAGGCCAGTTGAAGTCATACAAAACTTCAACTTGTCTGTGGTAACCACCTTGGTGAACATATCTGCTGGATTCTTCGTTCCAAGGATTTACTTCAGATTCAGAGTTCCATCATTGATTAACTCTCGAATGAAATGGTACCTCATCTGAATGTGTTTCGTTCTACTATGAAACACCGGATTTTTTGCCAGGTGAACTGCACTCTGGTTGTCACAATGCAGTACACAATCCTCCTGTTGCATTCCAAGTTCTGATTGAAAGTTCTTCAACCATATAAGCTCCTTGGCTGCTTCTGCAATAGCCATGTACTCTGCTTCTGTGGTTGAAAGAGCAACACTCTTCTGTAACCTGGACATCCAACTGATTGCCGTACCTCCGATTGTGAACACATAACCTGTTGTGCTCTTACCCGAATCCACACATCCACCCAAATCCGCATCGGCAAAACCTTCTAAGACTACCCCCTTTCTCCTGAAACATAGGGCAATCTCAGCTGTTCCTTTCAAGTAGCGTAACAGCCACTTTACTCCTTCCCAATGCTCTTTTCCTGGATTTGACATGAACCTGCTTACTACTCCCACTGCATGAGCAATATCTGGTCTTGTGCATACCATTGCATACATCAAACTACCAACTGCAGATGCATAAGGAACTTTAGCCATCTGTTCTTTGTCTTCTTCCGTCTTTGGGGATTGCTTCTTTGAGAGTTTTAACTGACTTCCCAAAGGTGTACTTCTGGCCTTGGCATCTGCCATGCTGAACTTTTCTAAAACTTTCTTGATGTACTTCGTTTGTGAAAGTTTTAATGTACCGGTAACTCTGTCCCTGGCTATGCTCATGCCCAATATCTGCTTAGCAGCCCCTAAGTCCTTCATCTCGAACTCTCTGGACAACTGCTTCTTAAGCTTGTTGATCTCCTGCATGTCGGATCCAGCTATCAACATGTCATCAACATATAGTAACAGGATGATATATGAGGAGTTGAATTTCTTCAAGTAGCAACAGTGATCCATCTCACATCTGTGATACCCACTCCTCTTCATGAAGCTATCAAACTTCAAGTACCACTGTCTTGGAGCTTGCTTTAATCCATACAGACTTTTCTTCAGTTTACACACCAGATTTTCCTTACCGACTATAGGAAAACCTTCTGGTTGTACCATGTAGATGTCTTCTTCCAGGTCGCCATGGAGAAAAGCTGTTTTCACATCTAGCTGCTCTAGATGGAGATCTTCAGAGGCTACAATACCTAAGACCATTCTGATTGTAGTCATCTTCACAACTGGAGAGAAGATCTCATTATAATCGACCCCTCGTTTCTGTTGGAACCCTTTGACCACCAATCGTGCCTTGTATCTTTTACTGCCATCGATCTCATCCTTTACCCGGAACACCCATTTGTTCTGCAGTGCTTTCTTCCCTGCTGGGAGCTTGACCAAGGACCAGGTCTGGTTCTTGTCAAGTGAGCTCAATTCGTCTTCCATAGCCCTCTTCCACTGTATGGAATCTTTCATCCTTAAGGCCTCTGGATAGGACTCAGGTTCACCATTCTCAGTCAACAACAAGTAATTTGCTGAAGGAGAATACCTGACTGGAGGTCTTCGTACTCTAGTGGATCTACGAATAGTAGGAGTTGAGGTCTCTGCATCATCTGCAACCCCGTCTTCGGAACTACTGTCATCTGTGCTCCCACTATCTCCATATACATCAGAGCTCCCACTGCTTCCTGAACTTTCACCTATCTCTGGAGTACTGATAGGTTTCACAACGTCATCTTCAGAGATCTCTTCAAACTCAACTTGATTTTCTGCTTTCTCTGGTTGTATGTTTCTGCCTGAGCTCTCTGCAAGTTCATCTTTATATAGGACCTTCTCGTTGAACACCACATCCCGGCTTCTGATAACCCTTTTATTTTGGTTATCCCAGAAACGGTACCCCATGTCGTCCAACCCATAGCCTAAAAAAGTGCATTTCCTTGCTTTTGCCTCTAGCTTGTCTCTCTCTGAGTCTTTAACTTTGACATAAGAGACACAACCGAAAACTTTCAAGTGTTTGAGTGTAATCTCACGACCTTGCCATTCCTCTTCTGGAATCTTGAACCCTATGGGGACTGAGGGTCCTCTGTTGATTAAATACGCAGCTGTGTTGACCGCATCTGCCCAGAACATCTTGGGTAAACCTGCATACAGTCTCATGCTCTTAGCCCTTTCGTTCAATGTACGGTTCATCCTCTCAGCTACTCCATTTTGCTGAGGTGTCTCTGGAACCGTCTTCTGCATTCTGATTCCCTGGTCAGCACAGTAATCAACAAATTCTTTAATACTGTATTCGCCCCCATTGTCTGATCTGAAACACTTGATCTTCAAGTCTGTTTCGTTTTCCACAGTAGCTTTCCATTTCTTGAAAGTGCTGAAAACTTCAGACTTATGCTTCAAGAAATAAACCCAAACCTTCCTTGTGTAATCGTCGATAAACGTGACATAGTATCGGGATCCTCCCACTGAAGAAACTGAAGTGGGACCGTAGACATCTGAATGAACTAGCTCCAATTTCCCGGACTTGGGCTGATGACCAATCTTCTTGAAAGTAACTTTCTTCTGTTTGCCAAGAACACATGGCTCACAGAAATCAACTTTCACAGTCTTTAGCTCTGGTATTCTTCCTTTGGAAACTAGCATCTTCATTCCCTTCTCACTCATATGCCCAAGTCTTTGGTGCCACAGAGTAGATGCCCCAACTTCTTCAACAGCGTGTGCTTCGGCATCAGAAACTTCCACCATATAAAGTGTACCCTGCTTCTGTCCTCTAGCAACAACTAAATTCCCTTTTGTCACCTTCCACTGATGATCACCAAATGTAACATGGTGACCTTCATCATCAAGCTGCCCCACGGATATTAACATCCTCTTCAAGTCAGGAATGAACTTGACATTCTTCAAAGTCCAATCTGTACCTAAAGTTGTCTTGAGGACCACATCCCCAACACCTGTAATATCCAGGCTCTTGTTGTCTGCTAGTCTGACTTTTCCTTTGTACTGCCGGAAATTTTGCATTACTTCTCTGGAATGACTAGCATGGAACGACGCACCGGAATCCATGATCCAGGATTCTGTTGAGTTTTCAACACAGCAAATGAGCGCATCATCTTCAGAATCTACTGCCATATTGACTTCCTTCTTGCCTTTGTCTGTCGAAGGCTTTGGACACTGATTTCTGAAATGACCATTCTCTTTGCAGTTCCAACAGGTAACATCAGTCCTGTTTTTCTGACCACCTCTCTTTCTTGACTTCGATCTTCCTCTACCACTGCCTCCTTTGTTGGACCTTCTTCCTCTATCTTCTGTACTTAGGAGACTACTGGAAGATTCTCCGGCACTCCGTCTTCGCACATCCTCTCCAAGGATTAAGTCGCGAATACCTTCGAATGTCAGCTTAGCACCTCCGGCTGAACTGCTAACTGCTGTTACTGTACCGGACCAACTCTCAGGCAACGAAGATAATAACAGCAACGCCTGGACTTCGTCTTCGAATCCAATATCAACAGATATCAATCTTGATATTATTGAGTTGAATTCATTCACATGGTCTGTCACCGAGCCGCCTTCTTTCATCTTCAGATTCACCAACTGCCGAATCAAGAAAACCTTATTTGCCGCTGAAGGTTTTTCGTACATATTAGACAGCGCATTTATCAGATTGAAGGTTGTCTTTACACTGACAATATTGTATGCTACATTCTTTGCCAATGATAACCTTATAACTCCAAGTGCCTGCCGATCTAATAAGTCCCATTCTTCCTGCGCCATCGTTTCAGGTTTTATTCCGAACAGTGGTAGGTGTAATTTTTTCTGGTAGAGATAATCTTCGATTTGCATTCTCCAAAATCCGAAATCGTGACCTTCGAATTTTTCGATCCTAACTTTCCCATCTTCAGCCATAGCTCGAAAAATAATATTTTATAAGGCCAATCGAAACCTCGTTTCTGATGTGGAAGATCAGACTAAGCTGCAACCACAGAGCATACGCGAGATACGACTTCCTTTAAACCCGGAGCTCTGATACCAGTTTGTTGGGATATAACAAAACAAGTTAGGCACTTCCGAAAAACGATAAACGATTCCGGTAAAACACGCGGAAATAAAATGGAGAATAACGGCAAACCAAGAAAAAACTGTAAAATCGAAACACAATATTTAACGTGGTTCGGTCACGGAATCACGACCTACGTCCACGGGCGAACGAGAGAGAGGGTTTTATTAACACCAAGAAAACACTACAATCATACAAGGCTAAACTGCACTTGTAATCTGACCACTCACAAAAATATCACTCGCACTTTTGGCTGCCAAACTGGACTCTGCACAAAAGGCTATCTCACAAAATCTATCTATGTGTTTCTTGTGTTTGTGTGTTTTGTATTGTGTTGGTGTGTTGAGTGTCGTAATCAACAAAATAAAAGAGTTGAGATATGGTTTGAAATGATTTATTAATTACCAATATCTCGTGATTGCACTACTTGTTATAAATACTAACAGTGTAGTATGAATGGCAAGCAGGGTCGATCCACAGGGAGCGATGGTCTAATGGATTACACCTTGAATTCACGGAAGTCAAACTTGTAAAGAAAGTAACCAAGGGGGGGGGGGGGTTTTGATGAATAAATGGACAACAATAATGTAAATGTCAAGAACAAATAACTTGGGACAAAATATATAGAATGATTGTTTTTATAATTTGGGGACAAATTCTGGTTTTGCATTTGTAGTCATATGATTGAAAATAACAATAAGAATGATGTTTATAACTTTAATCTTTCTAAGTTGGTACTTTGTGTATGTTGAAAGCTCGCGCATACACCATTCACTTAATGTACCTTAGTCAAGAGAAGCTCATTAACTAAGACTAATCTTACTAATCAAATCTAGATAAGATCATAGAATTTGAATGAAAGATTGCATTATGTATTATGTGAATGTTCCCAACAATGTTTAATACTCCTAAACAAGCGTTGAAGCGTTAAAACATGAGATATGATTTTCACCTAATTAAAGATGATTATCACAAATAACATTTTATAAAACAATTACGGATTTTATAATTTGTATGACTAGATTGGTTGATATTTAAGATCAAATGGCCAATATGAAATAAATAAAAACCAAACACTTGTTAAATCTCAAAATCATATCACTAGAAAGATATAAAATCAAACATCAAACTTTATATTAAATCACAATCATAATCCTTAATACAAAACCAGAAAATAAGGTTACTAGCCACTCATGACTAGTAAAAGATAAAAGAACTTACAAAATGAAGATAATCCACACTTGAAGTAGCACACAAACACAAACTCTAGAGAGTATTCAGAAGTTAATGGAATAAGAGATGCTTCTAAGGCTAACTAGACACATCTATTTATACTAACACACCAAGGGCAAAATGGTAAAATGGACAATGGCAAACATCATCATTCCAACACCCATTATCTTCATCACATGGCCTCAAAATCAGGTTGGATCTGGATCTGGTCGTGTAGCATAGGAATGACAGCACAAGAATGAATAAACAACTCAAAGTGGGCTAAAAAGTAGATCTGGTCACCAGGAAGAGTTACACGGCCGTGTAACTTCTTGGGCCAAGATTACACGGTCGTGTAATCCTGCAAAAAGTCCTGGACCCTACCCTGAGCTGACATGGCATCCACGTGGCAAACAAAGTTACACGGCCGTGTAACTTATAGGGCAAAAGTTACACGGTCGTGTAACATTCTGTCTTCGGAATGATTTTCAATTTTTGTAACTTCTTCGTTTGAGCTCCGTTTCTTCTGAAATTTCTTGTGTAGCTTCCCATTGTCATCCAATGTAAGATTCAATCCTCAAAAACACCTGAAAACAACCACAAAGTGTGAAAGTAGGTTGCTATTCTTGAAATCCCGAAAAATATGAAAATATGCAATAATGAGAATGAAATGCAAGGTAAAACAAGGATAAAAAGGCATGAAAACATGCTTAGAAATACACCTAACAAATATCCCCAAGCTTAGACTTTTCTTGTCCTCAAGGAAAACAAGGATCTAAACAATGTGGAAAACAAACTACAAAGTATAAAAAGAATAGACACCCTAGGCAGCAACCAAGACAACATCAATCATATCTAAAAATCATGTCAATTTGGACCCTACACACATATAAGTTAGACCATCTATTCAAAACAAAAGACCATTAAAAGGAACAAATTTTCATCAATTACTTAGCATAGGCACGTTGGGACAAAAGATAAACTCACACATGAAACCTTCACTATTTATTCAAAGCATCTCGCAAACAAAGGATGTGCTCACAATTGTTCACTCCTCTCGTGTTTATTCACTCATGTCACAAGATGTGTGACCTTGCAAGCTCCATTTTCAAGATTTGGCTATAAACACTCATTTTTATAGGAGGGGCGCTCGGATATCGAATCTAGGAAGCTTATACTAAGTTGACTTTGCTCAAGTCCTCCAACCGACATCATTTGCATATTTATTTATTAAACACATGATTTTTCAAAACAGAGGGACAAAAATTTACAACTCGATTCCTATTTACAAATGATAGATACCTAGACGACCGAGACAACCAAATCTTTTGAACTTCAACTTGACCCAAGATGTATGAAGAATTTTTAAAACTTGGTCAATGAAGTTTCAAACCAAAATTGGATTTAGTTGTTAAAAGCAAAAAGGAGGAGGCTTTCAAAATAAGTAATCGTTTTTATTATATTTTTGTAGAAAATTTTCACTTTAAATGACTTGAGTGATCACTTGGTTCGGTCTTTTTATTTTATTTTATTTTTTTTTTTTTATTATTTTTTTTTTATTTTTTTTTTTTATAGACCAATCTTTTAGAACCAAGTGAAATGATTTCTGGATTTTCACCATAAAGACATTTTCACAAAATTTTTACTAAAATGATTAGACAATAATTTTTATGATATTTTTGAAATAATAAAAATTTAAACACACTAATGACCAAAATAATATAAACAAGGTCATATGACACATACTACCACACAAAAAACTAAAAACAAATATAGAAAATGAGATTTTTGTCCATGACTTTGGAAAATCGCGATTTTGAGATAAATCTTATGTTTAATAGTCAATATGCAAATGTATGGTCATGAGGGGGGATACCCGCAACTTCCATAGTATTTCTCCTAGTCGATTACACACATTGATGAACTCACGGGTGAATAAAGCATCCTTTGCTAGAATAATTTTGATTCAATTTCATGTGTGTTTTATAATTCTCCCAATCGTATATATGCTAGAAAATTAATAAAAAGAAGTTCCTAATGAAGATCTAAAGTTTCAAAAGATGGTGATGTTGTATGTAGATAGGGGACAAAAATACAAGAAGTTTAACTATGAGATGTATTATAGTTGCAATTTAAAGGTGTCACATAGGTGGGAAGTAAGAGATAACAAAAATGCATGCAAAAGTTTAAAATAAATGCAAGAAATAAAATATTTTTGAATTTTTTGTGGTTTTAAAAAAAAATTTTTTTATGGGATTTATTTCCCCATCCCCAAGCTTAAAATAAATGCAATGTCCACAATGCATTAAGGAAGGAGAAAGAAAGAAACAACCTACTGAGGGTCGGGGAAGGGTCCCCGTGGCGGAAATGGAGGGTATGGGTACGGTGGGAAATATGGGTAAGGCGGGAATTGAGGGGGTGGTGGTGCTTGGCTGCCTGGCTGCTGTTGTTGCGGTGGCTGTAGTGGTTGCTGTTGTTGCCATGGGTTGAAGGCAACGGACCTTTGTATGTCAGAGAGTATAGACATAACATCTTGGTTATGTTTATATTGGTTCTCTCTAAACTGCTCAAAGTCTTGGCGCAGCTCCATTTGGTGTGTATCAATCTCACCAAGATTATCATAGATGCCTTGATAATCAAGGCGAAGATCCGCAAGCTGGGAGTTGATGCTAGAAAATTGCTCCATGTATAGACTGTGCTCTGGAGGAAATGAGCTAGCAGAGCTTGAAGGGCCAGGCTCCTGGGGCTGTCTTGGTGGTGGACTGGGCTCTCGAGGGGGTAGGTTGGGAGCGGGTAGTTGTATTCCCATGTTGGAATGAGGCTTCCAATCTGTGGTGGAGACAGGGTTGGCTAATCGTAGGATTTGGGCATTTCTGTTGTTGACCCGCAGGTAGTCGCGTCCGTCGGCTTGCCATATTTCGTCTGATTGGGGGCGTCGAAATAACCTCATACCCTCAAGAACATCAGAGGTGAGGTATCGCTCACCTCTGACTATCTCAAGGTTATCAGGAAACCTGATGCCCAGAGCTGGATGTTTGGCTATAAGAGTGATAATGCCACCGCAATGTAGCTGGCCAGATGAACTTCTACTTAGTTTAAGTAGTTTGTACATGATCCAGGATCCAAAATTTGGGGTTTTAGGCCCTGGATTAATCATGCAGTAGAGAAGCTCAAGCTCATTTAGGCCAGCTTTGCTTATCTCTTCTTGTGGGAAGAAGATAGAGGCAATGATGCGGTGTGTGACTTTTAGGACGGGATGGATGATGCTGGAGGCTTTGGCATTACTGGGACGGTAGAAGTTTTCCGTGGAAATCTTGGTCCAGAATCTGCCAACTTCACTGTGGAACTGTCTGTTCAGTTTGCCTCTTTGGTCATAAGTGTTGGCGACCGGTGCGCCAATAAGTTCACACAACTGGTTTTGTGTGATTTTGTATGACCTGTTGAACATTCTAAAAGACAAAACTGTTGTATGAGCGTTAAATTCGACAGATGATAAAAATTCGATAGTGGGGTTGGAATAGCTTTTCTCGCTTATATTCATCAACCCTTCCCAGCCAATATTGGACAGGAGTTTGCGTACTCCTGCCTCTATGTGCAAGTCTCGCAAAGTTGGGATATCAACGAATTTTTGTGCCTGTCCAGTTCTTTCCAAGAAGTTATAAAAGCGTGCCTCTTGGGCATCGGTCATGAATAAGATACCCGCATCACCCATGTCATAGTCCTGCTGTTCGGGCTCCTCATCAGAAGAGCCACTAGAGGCCGAATACACGATTTGCCTTTTACTACCCCTAGAGTAGGTACGGGACGATGATGCCATATATTTATTTATTTATTTTTTTTTAACAAAGGAAATGATCAAAAATAACACACAAACAAACAAACAAACAAATATAAACACAAAGGTTTCACAATTCAAAGCCAATAACCAATTTTTTTTAGCCAAAAACCAAAAATTATGAAGATTTTGAGTTTTGGAAAGAATTCACCGAATTGAAGCTTGACAATGGTGATATTGACCTTGATTCCTTGTATTCTAGCCTTCCCCAAGCTTGAACCTAAGTAATTTCAACAATTTAGCAACAAAAAATCAAAACCCTCATTTTCTAGGGTTTGAAGAAATTCCGAATTTCACCATGGAATATGTTGTTTCTTGTGTTCAAAATGATGGAAAAGCTAAGGAATAATGATACTAACCTTTGTAGTTTAACAAATCTACAAGCAATTGGAAGAGAAATTGAGAAATTGAATTTTATCCTTGAAGTTTTCGGACTCGGCAGTGGGCAAGAGAGCAAATCGCGACTGTGTTGTGGTGAAAATGAAGTCCTTGGCTTTATATATTTGCGAAAATGACAGAAATACCCCTGGCCTAAGTTACACGGCCGTGTAACTTTGGCTTGAATAGTTACACGGTCGTGTAAACCTACCTTATGACCCAAACGATTTTGACCATTTTACCATGTTACACGGCCGTGTAACTTATAGGGTAAAAAGTTACACGGGCCGTGTAACATTCTCTCTCGTTTTTCATTTTTCGTTTTTTCGTAACTTGAGCCTCGGTAGTCCGTTTTCGATTCCGATTGTTTCCACACGTAGGTAATTAAAAGTTATAAACAGAAAAATTATAAAAACACAAAAAATCACACTTTTTAAAAAATGACAAAAATACCCCCGGGTTGCCTCCCGGTTAGCGCACTTGTTTAACGTCGTTGGCTCGACGCATGGCTCCCAAAATTTGATTATTGGGAGCGAGCCGGCTCGTCTAACTTTTCGTCTTCAATGTTTTGTTCGACGAAATTCTCGTAGAAAGGTTTTAGCCGGTGGCCATTTACCTTGAAAATTTTTCCAGTGGCGTTGCTTCTTATTTCTACTACACCATAAGTAGAAATATTAGTAACAATGAATGGTCCCACCCATCGGGACTGAAGTTTTCCTGGAAAAAGTTTTAAACGGGATTGAAAAAGTAACACTTTTTGGCCAATCTCAAAGCTCTTTCGTGCATTGACTTTATCATGAAAGGCTTTGGTCTTTTCTTTGTAAATTTTAGAATTTTCATAGGATTCGTTTCTTATTTCTTCCAATTCTTGGATTTGAAGTTTCCTATGAATTCCATTATCTACAAAATTTTGATTTAAGCGTTTGATGGCCCAATACGCTTTGTGTTCAATTTCAACCGGTAAATGGCATGCTTTTCCAAATACAAGACGGTAAGGAGACATACCGATTGGTGTTTTATACGCGGTGCGGTACGCCCAAAGAGCATCGTCTAAACGGATACTCCAATCCTTACGGCTCGTACTTACCGTCTTTTCCAAGATGGACTTGATTTCTCGATTGGAGATCTCGGCTTGTCCATTTGTTTGTGGATGGTAAGCGGTGGAAACTCGATGTAGGACTCCGTATTTCTTGAAGAGAGCCTCTATCGTTTGGTTGCAGAAGTGTGATCCTCGATCACTTATAAAAGCTCTTGGCATTCCAAATCGACTAAAAATGTTGGCTTTTATAAAATCTGCAACTACTTTGGAATCGTTAGTCCGTGTGGCTTTTGCCTCTACCCATTTAGAGACATAATCCACAGCTAGAATTATGTACATATTTCCAAAGGAGGACGGAAACGGGCCCATGAAATCTATACCCCATACATCAAATATTTCGCAGAAGAGTATGGAGGTTAGTGGCATTTGGTCCCTTGGTCTAAGGTTTCCAACTTTTTGACATTGCTCACAAGATTTGCAAAAGTTGTAAGCATCGGCAAAAATAGTGGGCCAATAAAATCCGGATTCAAGGACCTTATGGGCCGTTCTTTTAGGACCAAAATGCCCTCCACAGGCTTCAGCATGACAGAAGTTTAGAATAGAGTGTACCTCACGGAGATCTACGCATCTCCTTATGATTTGGTCGGGACAAAATTTCCACAAGTAAGGCTCATCCCACACATAATGTTTTGAATCTTTCTTCAGTTTGTCCTTCTGAGGTCGAGTGTAGTCTGAAGGGAAATTTTTGGTGACCAAATAGTTTACCATGTCAGCATACCATGGCGTGATTGACTGGTTGGTAAGCAGCTGTTCGTCTGGAAATGAATCATTTAGTGGGGTTGGATCTTCATTGTTGATGATCCTACTTAAATGGTCCGCAACTAAGTTTTGCTTTCCGCTTTTGTCCCGGATTTCCAGATCGAACTCTTGAAGTAGTAGGACCCAACGAATGAGCCTAGGCTTTGCGTCCTTCTTGGTCATCAAATATTTTAACGCTGCATGGTCAGAAAAAACAATGACTTTAGTTCCTAACAAATATTGTCGGAATTTCTCCAAAGCAAATATAATGGCAAGAAGCTCCTTCTCTGTTGTTGAATAATTGCTTTGAGCGGGGTCCAATGTTTTCGAAGCGTAGTAAATGACGTGGGGAACTTTATCCTTCTTTTGCCCCAACACCGCCCCTACCGCGTGATTACTTGCATCGCACATAATCTCGAATGGTAGACTCCAATCTGGCGGTTGAATGATGGGTGTGCTTACCAGCAGGTTCTTCAAAGTTTCAAAGGATTGTTTGCATGTGTCAGAAAATTCAAACTCTACGTCTTTTTGTAGAAGTTCGCACATTGGTCTTGAGATCTTTGAAAAATCTTTGATGAACCTCCTATAAAAACCTGCATGACCAAGAAAAGAACGGACCTCTCGGACACATTTTGGGTAAGGTAGAGTTTTAATAACATCAATTTTTGCTTTGTCTACCTCTAAACCCTTTGCTGAAACAACGTGTCCTAGTATGAGTCCTTGGTCAACCATAAAATGACATTTTTCGTAATTTAAAACCAAATTGGTTTCAATGCATCTTTTCAAAATTTTTGTCAAATTATTTAAGCACTCTTTAAACGAATTTCCATACACAGTAAAATCATCCATAAACACTTCTATAATCTCTTCAACATACTCGGAGAAGATACTCATCATGCACCTTTGGAATGTGGCGGGGGCATTGCAAAGCCCAAAAGGCATCCGCCGGTACGCAAACGTGCCAAAGGGGCATGTGAACGTTGTTTTCTCTTGATCTTCCGGTGCAATGGGTATTTGGTGAAAACCTGAATATCCATCTAGACAACAATAATGAGTTTTTCCCGCTAACCTTTCCAACATTTGGTCGATAAAGGGTAGTGGGAAATGATCTTTACGAGTAGAAGAGTTTAACTTTCGGTAATCAATACAAACACGCCACCCGTTTTGCACACGGGTGGGTACCATCTCACCTTGCTTGTTTTCTGTCACCGTGATTCCGGTCTTCTTTGGGACAACCAGGATTGGACTTACCCACTTGCTGTCTGATATTGGGTAAATCATTCCTGCGTCCAATAGCTTAAGAATCTCCTTTTTGACCACCTCCATCATGGGTGGATTGAGTCGTCTCTGGGCTTCTCTTGATGGTTTGTACTCATCTTCCATGAAAATCTTGTGCATGCACATCGATGGGCTAAGTCCTTTGATGTCGGCTATTGTCCAACCGAAAGCTTCTTTGTAGTTTTTTAGTAATCCCATCAATTCTTTTTCTTCTTCTTCAGACAGTTTGTTGGAAATGATGATCGGTAAGGTCTCCTTTTCTCCCAAGTACATATACTTCAAATGGTTGGGGAGATCTTTTAATTCCAACTTTGGTGCCTGTGAAATGGAAGGAAGAAGTTTTTTGTTAGAAATTTGTAATGGCACTTTTGACAAATCATACCTTGTTTTCTTGTGGTGGTCTAGGTATGATGCGATTTCCAAGATTTCTTGACTTAGATCGAATTTCTCGACAAGCTCCTTTGTCTTCTCCTTGTCTAAATTTTTGTTTAAGACTAGAGCTAATAAATCGGTGTTAGACAATTCGAAACATTCTTCAACTAATGGGTTGATTACATCAAGAAAATTTAAAGACGAAACAGTTTGTGGATAACGCATAGCATCAAAAATATTGAAATTTATGATTTCTCCATCAAATTCCATGGAAAGCGTTCCATTGAAAACGTCAATTTTTGTTCTTGCGGTGCTCATGAAAGGTCTTCCCAAGAGTATAGAACAAGAATTTGATGTTTCGTCTCCACCCATATCCAAAACGTAAAAGTCGGCGGGAAATACTAGTTCATTAACTTCTACCAAAACGTCTTCTAATACACCTTTTGGGTGTACTATAGAGCGGTCGGCCAGTTGAATTATCACCCCGGTGCTTATTAATGGTCCCACTTTTAATGATTTGAAAATAGAGTAAGGTAGGACGTTAATTGAAGCACCAAGATCTAGCATGGCTTTTGGAATGTAGAGATTTCCCATTTTACATGGAACAGTGAAAACACCCGGATCTTTACATTTTTTTGGTAATCGTTTTTGTAAAACGGCCGAGATGTTTTCACCGACCGTAACAGTTCCGCTTTCTTTTAGTTTCTTTTTGGAGGTACAAAGTTCTTTAAGAAATTTGGCATATCTAGGAATTTGTTTGATTGCATCTAGTAAAGGAATATTTACTTCAACTTTTCGAAACATGTCCATAATTTCTTGATTTTCCTTTTCTTTCTTTGTGTTTTTAAGTCTAGATGGAAAAGGAGGAGGAGTGATTTTTACCTCAACTTTGGATGGTTCCTTGGGAGCTTCGCTTCTTGAATCGGTATCGTCTTCGATTTCTATCTCTCTTTGTCTTTCTTTTGACAAGCTTGGTCCGTCATAGCTTTTCCCACTTCTCAAAGTAACAGCATTTACATTATGTTTAGGATTTTCTTGAGATTGAGAAGGTAACTTACCTTGAGATTCCATTTTGTTGACAGAAGTGGCTAGTTGAGCCATTTGTTGCTCCAAGTTCTTGATGCTAGCCCTTGTTTCTTGCTGAAATGAATGCGTGCTTGTGGCTAGACTTTTCACAATGTCTTCCAAGGACATGCTGGTGCTTGCTGTATTTTGTGGTGGAGGGTTTTGGTAGTATTGTTTTGGTCTCTCCTGGTATTGGTTACGGTTTTGATTGGACTGGTAGCTCCAATTTTGGTTGCTTCGAGGTTGATCAAACTGTCTCTGATTTTGCCCGGTAAATCCCCCCATTGCTTTTGCTTGCTCTTGATCATCTTGTAACTCGGGACACATGTCGGTTGGGTGTCCGTGTTGCAAGCAAATTCCACATGCTCTAACCGTTGGTTCAACTCCTTTTTCTTTTGTTAGTTGCATTACAGCTTTGGTTAGTTCAGAAATTTGATTTTCAAGATAAGGAGTGTTTACCTCTTTTACTCCTCGGGGTGGATCTACATACCATTCGTCCTCTCCTTGTGTATGTTTGGACTCCTCCGCCATTTTCTCGATCAATGCTCTTATTTGGGTCGGTGTTTGATCGATTAACGAGCCTCCACTTGAAGCGTTTATTAAACGTCTCTCCATTGGTGTTAGGCCTTCACAAAAATATCGGAACAATTGGTAATCGGAAATACCGTGTTGCGGGCATCGGGCACACAACTTTTTGAATCGTTCCCAATACGTATGTAAAGCTTCTCTCTTCCCTTGCTTGATACCAATTATTTCCCTTCTCAGACTTGAAGCTTTCGTCTCAGGAAAATATTTTTCTAGGAATAACCGTGCAAGACCGTTCCATGTTGTGACCGACCCCGGTGGTAGGTCATATAGCTATTCTTTGGCGGAGTCTAGCAATGAAAAGGGGAGTGCCCTTAACTTTATTTGGTCTTCCGAGACATCATGTGGTTTCATTCCTACACATACGACGTGAAATTCTTTCAAAAATTTATGAGGGTCTTCATTTTCTACTCCCCGAAATTGAGGTAGTAAATGAATGAGCCCGGATTTCAATTCGAAGTTCGTCATGTGCGGGTAGGTAATGCAGAGAGGTTGTTGGGTAACATCTTGGGTTGCCCATTGGCGAAGTGTTCGTTCTTGAGGTGGATTTTCGGCCATAGGAGTATGGTTTGTTTGAGAGGGAGGTGTATGTGGGACGTTGTTATCTGATTCGGATTCTGTTTCAGTTTCGGATGAAGAAAGGTCTTGCCAAATGTCTATGATAGGAGGGTTTGATGAAGAAGCGGTTTGGGAAGCTTGTTGCTTCTTGCGAAGTTTAGCCTGCTTCCTTAGCCTTTTCGCGGTTTTCTCAATCTCCGAATCAAGTTCAAGAGGCGTACCTGTTCGTGAAGATCTTGGCATAAAATATTAGTAATACCGTGCTCCCCGGCAACGGCGCCAATTTGTTGAGTGTCGTAATCAACAAAATAAAAGAGTTGAGATATGGTTTGAAATGATTTATTAATTACCAATATCTCGTGATTGCACTACTTGTTATAAATACTAACAGTGTAGTATGAATGGCAAGCAGGGTCGATCCACAGGGAGCGATGGTCTAATGGATTACACCTTGAATTCACGGAAGTCAAACTTGTAAAGAAAGTAACCAAGGGGGGGTTTTGATGAATAAATGGACAACAATAATGTAAATGTCAAGAACAAATAACTTGGGACAAAATATATAGAATGATTGTTTTTATAATTTGGGGACAAATTCTGGTTTTGCATTTGTAGTCATATGATTGAAAATAACAATAAGAATGATGTTTATAACTTTAATCTTTCTAAGTTGGTACTTTGTGTATGTTGAAAGCTCGCGCATACACCATTCACTTAATGTACCTTAGTCAAGAGAAGCTCATTAACTAAGACTAATCTTACTAATCAAATCTAGATAAGATCATAGAATTTGAATGAAAGATTGCATTATGTATTATGTGAATGTTCCCAACAATGTTTAATACTCCTAAACAAGCGTTGAAGCGTTAAAACATGAGATATGATTTTCACCTAATTAAAGATGATTATCACAAATAACATTTTATAAAACAATTACGGATTTTATAATTTGTATGACTAGATTGGTTGATATTTAAGATCAAATGGCCAATATGAAATAAATAAAAACCAAACACTTGTTAAATCTCAAAATCATATCACTAGAAAGATATAAAATCAAACATCAAACTTTATATTAAATCACAATCATAATCCTTAATACAAAACCAGAAAATAAGGTTACTAGCCACTCATGACTAGTAAAAGATAAAAGAACTTACAAAATGAAGATAATTCACACTTGAAGTAGCACACAAACACAAACTCTAGAGAGTATTCAGAAGTTAATGGAATAAGAGATGCTTCTAAGGCTAACTAGACACATCTATTTATACTAACACACCAAGGGCAAAATGGTAAAATGGACAATGGCAAACATCATCATTCCAACACCCATTATCTTCATCACATGGCCTCAAAATCAGGTTGGATCTGGATCTGGTCGTGTAGCATGGGAATGACAGCACAAGAATGAATAAACAACTCAAAGTGGGCTAAAAAGTAGATCTGGTCACCAGGAAGAGTTACACGGCCGTGTAACTTCTTGGGCCAAGATTACACGGTCGTGTAATCCTGCAAAAAGTCCTGGACCCTACCCTGAGCTGACATGGCATCCACGTGGCAAACAAAGTTACACGGCCGTGTAACTTATAGGGCAAAAGTTACACGGTCGTGTAACATTCTGTCTTCGGAATGATTTTCAATTTTTGTAACTTCTTCGTTTGAGCTCCGTTTCTTCTGAAATTTCTTGTGTAGCTTCCCATTGTCATCCAATGTAAGATTCAATCCTCAAAAACACCTGAAAACAACCACAAAGTGTGAAAGTAGGTTGCTATTCTTGAAATCCCGAAAAATATGAAAATATGCAATAATGAGAATGAAATGCAAGGTAAAACAAGGATAAAAAGGCATGAAAACATGCTTAGAAATACACCTAACATGGTGCATTGTTCTTCAACCAAAAACCATGTATTTATAGGCATGAGAATGCCATGTGAATGTGCAAATTGAATTTTCCTCACCTACCATTTTGTTGACTTTGATACTTGTTTGTTCAAACATTCATATTTAACAATTTTCTTGATTTCGTGTAATAAATGTTCTTTTGTTGTCATTTGCACTTTGCAGTGTCCTTCTGCGGCGAGATTGTTGTACCTTGTGCAACGGGGAATATGTGAAATCGGGTTTAGCACAATTGGAGCTATGGTGTTGTGAGTCAAAAGAAGAGGTAATACTTTATTCTAACATTTTATCATGGTGGATATATGAATGCTTGCGTGCCACATCTTCTCTTAGAACGAATATAGTTGCTTGTAGTTAAGATTGACTTCTATACACGGTGTAAATATTATCAAGCACTAGCAATTTGCGTATTTAACAAAGAACAGAAAAAACTACAAACTAAAAATAAATATGTGTCAAGTACTTGTTCCAAAAGTGTTCCTATATTTTTGTCAAAATTACTACTACAATAAGCTTTTACAAGCCATTATAGTAGCCGTACAAAAGTTATTTATGTGCTCTTCGGAATAAAAATGTTGACTTAAAACTCACAAGAACAAACAAAAAGTGAGTTAGAGGAGTATACCATCGAAGGATCCACCAAATCATTAAACTTGGGCATTGCTAAAAGAAAATTGTTGTGGTTGGGGTATTGCCACAATGTGTACCACAGTCCACAGGCGAAATGTAGCCGACAAAACTAACGACATAGAATTAACCATCATAGTCAGAAAGGTGGTAATTGTTGAGTAGTGCGGAAAACCCATTAGCGTTGACATTGTATTATCACCGATATATAAACAAGAGAATTACAAAGAATCCACATTACAAAATAAAAAATAAAAAAGCTATGCAAAATTATATTTAACGTACACCTAGCAGTTGGAGCAGGAGGTAATCACATCAACGTCAACAATTCTATGGTTGGAAGGTGGTAATTAATGTAAGATTAGCATAACAACTTATAATCCATTAAACAGTGAATTTGAGTGAATGACAAAACTATTAAGTGTCTTTCTGTGTTACAAAATTGATCTTGAAGTTGAACTACACAAGACAATTTATTATTGAAGAAAAAATCATTTAGTTTGTCCCAAAGACTTGACAATTACACATATCCAGAAAAACTCAGTAATGGATTCCCAATCTTCATTATCATCACTGGTGAGGATGGATTTACCACTAATGTGACCAAGGAATTTAGCACCCTTAGACATATGACATATCTAGAAAAACTCATCTCCATAACTTGTATTTTGAACCATCAACGTTTAATCTATATATTAAACTAAATTGAAGGTAAATATTGGTGAGTACATATACAAGTTGATAGGTAGAGGGTGATTGTAAGGAAGAGATGGTGAGTGGAAAGTTAGGGGAAGAAGTCATTATGAAAGCAATAGGAAACGAACGAAAAAATGTAAATTAAATTGCTGACCGTGGGAAGACACATTATAGTGAATGTACGACATCGACATTAATTTAACATTAATTCTACAAGAATGAGTAAATATATTCATACATATGTACATGCAAGCACAAATACACACATATATACATGTATACACTAAAAATGTTATGAAAGTTTAGTTGGACATACTCTCGATTGGCAAATACATAAATACAAAATTTTGTCTCTGTGTCACCAGAATTTTCGCCGCCACTTATAATTTGATAAAATAAGTAAAAATCTTTTCACGGCAAAAACATATCACATTCAGAATGAGTAAATTTTCTAACGAAGAATGTATCTAGATTCTAAACATTGTTACGATATTGTTTCTTTTTTTTCCTTTGTGAATGTATGTATACATATATTCCAAAAACTATCCCTTTTTATTGGCCAACTTCTAGTTTCAAGGGCTCTTTGGTAATAGGATTAGGAAAGCCTTATTCAGCTACTCTATGTTCTGAAAGTGTTTTTATATTACAGTGTGCAGGCTCAGCTTGGGATGAACTTAAGCATGTTAGACAAGCTTTTGGATTCTTGGTATGTTTCTTTCAACTAAGTTGTAGCGTAGAATCCTTTAACAAAATGGACCTTCACCTACAACCATATATATATGAGTAATTTGTGGGTAATATGGGCTTTGTCCGCGGTTTTTCTGCGGGTAATGTACTCGTGGATTTTTTTCCCCTCGACTTACATTCGGACATTACCTACGGATCCATGGTTATGTTACCCAAATACTTATCACGTAAAATTTACCCATGGATTTACATATGAATTATCCTGATATTCTATAGATGCTTAAACAAATGTTTAAAATTTACAGAAATTTCACATCTTTATATATATATATATATATATATATATATATATATATATATATATATATATATATATATATATATATATATATATATATATATATATATATATATATATATATATAACAAACCAATGGTATTTTTGTGGTATCAATCAACCCATAAACAGTAATTTACTTGCTTGAAGTGCTACATAGTACAGACCATACAATAACCACAAGCATCAAACTAATTACTGTCGCTAACTCTTTCATGAATTTATTCCAAAATTCTTTCATATTACGTATATTTTAGTTTCTTGATATGCTACGGAGCCTCACATGCTTTTAGAATTTGTTCCAATTCTCGTTGATGGTCGGCTTCGGCCTTCTTGCTTTCATGTTATTGAACTGCTTTAAACTCCTCATGTACTCATTGTTGACGTTCTTCACACTCATAGAGTATGATTTGCAAGACTTGTATCTAAAAAGACCGATAAAACAAACAATTTAATTAGTATATAATATGAAACAAAAACAACATACATACTTATTTTATAAAATAATTGATAAATCAAACAATAATAGCAAGTACTCATTTTACCAAAAAATGTTAAACTAATTAAGTATCATAATTATTAAGAATATACGCAATAACCCTACACTTTTTTTCTATACTTTTATCTTTTATCTGTAATATCAACATATTTTCAGGGCCGGTCCAAACTTTTTTGGGACCCGGGGAAGAGGAGAAACAAAGGCCCCTAAAAATGTAGCAAAACCATTTATAAAAAATATATTTTCTAGCGTTTTTCATAATGATAGTTTATTGATACATATAGATATACCAATTACAAGTAGTTGTTTTTTAAGACATTGGTGTTTTCTTTCAATATTTTGAACTATTGTCATAACATTGATCCATTATTTAATTCACATTAAGATGTAACAATTTAAGTGCATCTAATAATTTATTAAAAATTCTTATCTCCGAAGCACCATTTGCTTTTAAAAATTATAAAAGTACTCAATAACTTGTATTTTGTCAAAAGAAAACTGTATACACATATAATATATACGACATACAGTTTTTGGGCCCCTAAGACAATGGGCCCTGGACGGTCGCCCGTGTTGCCCACCGTCAAGAACGGCCCTGCATATTATATTTTTTTATCAATAGTAGCAACAAAGTTTATTATTTTACCAATATAGGCAACATACTTTTATTACCCTTATATAGCAACACATTTACTTTTTTTATCCGTAAAAACAGCATACTTACACTTAGAGACATACTTTTCTCGTAAAACATAACCAAATTAATATAACAAGTTAACAAGCTTAAACATACTTATTTAACAAATTCCAATCACATTACTCATTATACATTCCCAAATTAATTTAACAATTTAACAAATTCCAAACTTATTACTCATTTGTACATTAATGATCAATCAATGACTAAAAGCTATTACATATTATAAATCATCAAGTTAATTTAACAATTTAAAAATTCCAAACTTTACATAAGATACCCGAACATATATACCATTTTAAGAATTCAACAAACAAAATTCTATACCATTTTAACAATTTAAAATATACAAAAAAACCACTTTAATAATAATTAAAAAAAACCTGACAATACCACTTTCACAATTACACCAACACTAATCATTAAGAATTTGTCAAACATTAACATGTCAATTCCAATCAATTAAACAAACAAAAAGTTGTTCATTTTAACAAATAAAAAACAATTATATATATATATATATATATATATATATATATATATATATATTCTCTAGTAGTTTATCGGATAAATTGATATGCCGGGCATTCCCGGCCCACCAAGCGAAACCGGTAGTTTCTTGGTCACGACCAGCTAAAGCAAAAGTTCCATTAAAGAGCGTTTCCACGAGGTAGAACCTTCTCAGGGAATATAAGGTTTTCAAGAGGCTGATCTTGAGCCGCCACCCAAGCACGAATACCTTCGTTTAAGAGAATATTTTTAGTTTAGAAAATCTCAAATTCAGGATCTTTGAAAGACTCAGCCGATTAACAGTTTTGTTAGTTATTAGTTCAGGGGTAGTTTCGTCTTTTATTATTGAAGTTTGTTAGAACAGTTAGATCAGTTAGTTTATATCTTGTATATATATTTTCTTCATTGTATTCTGTACATACAGTAATGAGAACAGTCCTTCACTCAGCTCTCTCTCTCTCTCTCTTTCTTCTCTCTCGTCTGTGATAACATGGTATCAGACTGAAGTTCGATCTTCAATTTCTCCATTGATTTTTCTCTCTTTCTTTCTTTCTTTCCACCTCTGTTTTCTGCATAATCATGGCAGATTCTAGCCCTTTGTCCAACAATTCCAATTCCATTGATGTTTCAAGTCCTCTTTACATTGGATCTTCAGACAATCCAAATTCAATTCTTGTATCCACTCCTTTTGATGGAATCAGCTTCAATTCATGGAAGCGGTCCATGATTATCTCACTTTCTGCTAAAAATAAAATTCACTTCATCAATGGTACACTTCTAGCACCTGAATCAACCTCTCCTACTTATAATCACTGGAGCCGAGCTAATAACATGGTTATAAGTTGGATTCTCAACTCTGTTTCCAAAACTATTGCTGATAGTCTCTTGTTCTTCTCTACTGCTGCTGAAGTCTGCCAAAACTTACTTCAACGTTATGAACAAGCTGATGGCGCTTTATTTTACCAGATGCAACAACAATTGTACTCTCTCTCTCTCAAGGTATAGATGATTTCTCTTCATACTTCACTAAATTCACCAAGATCTGGGATGAGATTCGCTTGATTCAATCTATTCCTCCTTGTACCTGTGGATCTGCAACCAAAATCCTTTAATTCTTTGAGGACCAAAGGCTAATTCAGCTTTTAATGGGCCTTAATGACTCATATAAGATACTCAGGGCACAGATCCTCATGATGAAGCCCCTTCCAAGCATTTCCACGGCCTATTCTCTTATTATTCAGGAAGAACGACAACGAGGCATCAACATTCCTTCTACTTTAGGAACCGATGCAATTGCTTTACAAGTTTCCTCTGCTTCTAATGGTTCTAAGAAGTCCCTCACATGCAACCAATGTAAGAAATTAGGCCACACTAAAGCTCAATGCTACAGACTCATTGGATTTCCACCCAATTTCAAATTCACAAAAAGCAAAAAAGAAGAAGTTAAACCAAGTGTTCAGAATGTTGTGAATATGAATTCTTCAATGATTTCTCAAGATCAATATCAAAAGTTGCTTCAATTTCTTAACACCAACTCAGTCTCACCCAATACTACTTCTTCTTCCTCAATTACTGATGGTGCAATGCAACCTGAAGGTAAACCATTTGATTTTAAGATTTTTGCTGCAAATGTTTATAAGTCTTCACCATTTCTAAAGCAACATTTGTCCTGGATAGTTGATTCTAGAGCAACAGACCGCATATGCTCTAACAAGTCTCTTTTCTCATCTTTGTCCAAACTTTCACAGACTCAATTCATTGGTCTTCCTAATGGGAATGACACTACTGTATCATTTGTTGGTAATGTACAACTACATGAGTCTCTTACTCTTCGAAATGTCCTTTATGTGCCTTCTTTCAAATACAATCTCGTTTCTATCCCCAAACTTACATCTCATTTAAAAACTTTTGCCATCTTTACTGATTCTCAATATCTGTTGCAGGACCCTTCAGTAAAGCATAAAGTTGCTCTTGGAAACTTTGGCAAAAGATTAAATGATCTCTATGTTTTTTATCATGATGTAATACGAAAAGATCTTTCTTTTTGTTTTTCTGTATTGAATCCTTTGTTGAATCATGTTTTCTAATTCATCTTTTAGTGTAATAAAAAATCCTTCTAATGCTATCATGTGGCATAGAAGGTTTGGTCATCTTCCTGTCAATAAAATACGTTTGCTTTCTCTTATTGACAACACACATACTCACACTCTTGATTCATGCCAAATATGCTTTCAAGCAAAGCAACAACGACTTCCATTCCCTAAGAGCGTTTCCACTACTTCTCATTCTTTTGACCTAATTCATGTTGACATTTGGGAACCTTACAAACACTTATCTCATGATGGTTTTCGATATTTTATCACTATTGTGGATGACTTTAGCCGACATACATGGGTTCATATGTTGACCAACAAAAGTTATGCCTTCACTATGATTAAGAACTTCATTTCCTTTGTTAAAACTCAATTTCAGAAAAATATAAAAGCCATTCGAACAGATAATGCCTTTGAGCTCGGTTCTAGCCATGATGGGACAGTTTTTCTTCAATCCATGGGAATCATCCATCAAAAGTCAACACCTCACACACCTCAACAGAATGGTCTATTAGAAAGGAAACATAGACACATCCTTGAGGTAGCTAGATCCTTGTATTTTCAGTCCAGTTTAGGCATTGCTTATTGGACAGAATGTGTTAACACTGCAGTCAATCTTATCAATAGAATGCCCACAAAAGTCCTTAATCATTTGACTCCTTATGAAAAACTCATGAATCAAAAACCTGATTTCACTCATTTAAAAGCTTTTGGGTGTCTTTGCTTCATAACTACATCTCCAGTTGGCAGGGACAAATTTATGTCCAGGTCACATCCATACGTTTTAATCGGCTATCCAACTTGACAAAAGGCTTTCAAGGTTTTAAATCTTGTTAACAAACATATTCACATTACAAGAGACATTGTCTTCTTTGAAGACATATTTCCTTTACACTCATTACCCAAACCAAACAATTCATCCATACCATCTCATACACCTGTTAACTCAACCGATTTTTCAGATTCCAATTCTACCCTTTTCTCTCCAAATGCAATTGTTCCTTCTGTTATTCCTCATGTACCCTCATCTCCAACTCTTGTTGTTGATGATAATACCAGAAGATCCACAAGAATTCATAAACCTCCTACACGACTTCAAGATTATGTCTGCAACAATGTTGAATCTCAATCTTTATGTTGTCAAACGATTACCAATTTTTGTATTCCCAATAACACTGTTACTTCTCACATCTCAAATTCTTCACATGATGTTTTCATTTTTCATTCTCACTTACAAGTCACCGAACCCGCCTTTTACCATCAAGCCAAAGGAGATGAAAATTGGGAAAATGCCATGCAAAAGGACCTTCAAGCCCTTACTGATAACAAAACATGGGACATTGTAAAACTTCCTAAAGGTAAAAAACCAATTTCTTGTAGATGGGTCTTCAAAGTTAAATATAGAGCAGACAGTTCTATTGAAAGGCATAAGGCCCGACTTGTCGCTAAGGGTTTTACACAACAAGAAGGCATCGATTATCACGATACCTTCTCTCCTGTTGTTAAATTTCATACCGTTCGATGCATTGTTTCTTTGGCTGTCAAACGAGGATGGTTAATTCAACAACTCGGTGTCAATAACGCTTTTTTACACGGTGACCTTCATGAAGAAGTCTATATGAAAGTGCCACCTGGTTATCTAGTTACATCGCCTAGTCTTGTTTGCAAGCTGAATAAATCCTTGTATGGCCTTAAACAAGCCTCTAGGCAGTGGTATTCTAAGCTTTCTGATGCTTTAAGACTACAAGGCTACACTCATTCTCACAACGATTATTCTTTATTTCTGAAGAAAAATGGTGATTCAATTGTCATTGTTGCCGTGTACGTTGATGATATCCTAGTTACTGGGAATAATCTAGATGAAATTTCCAAGCTAAAGACTTTTCTTGATGTTCGCTTCAATATTAAAGATTTAGGACCAATCAGCTTCTTTCTTGGTCTTGAATTCAAAACTACATCTGAAGGAATGATCGTTCATCAAGGAAAATTCATTGAAGAATTATTGGCCCTTTATTCTATGGAAGATGTTACTTCTGTTTCCACACCTCTTCCTTCAAAAGTTACTCTTTTACCAATCATGGAAAATCCTTTGCCAGATCCTACTGTATATCGACAGCTTATTGGAAAATTAAATTTTCTCCTTCATACAAGGCCTGATCTAGCATACGCTGTTCAATACTTGAGTCAGTTCAATCAGACCCCATCTCAGAAACACTATGATGTCGCTTTACATACACTGAGATATCTTAAAGGCACACTTCATCAAGGTCTATTCTTCAATAAAAATCAAACCTTTAATCTTGAGGTGTACTGTGATTTAGATTGGGCCTCTTGTCCAATAACTCGAAAGTCTGTCAGTGGTTTTTTCATACTTTTTGGTGGGGCTCCAATATCATGGAAATCCAAGAAACAGATCACAATTTCACTTTCTTCTGCAGAAGCTGAGTATCGCTCCATGTGAAGAGTGTGCTCTGAATTGGCGTGGCTAAGCAGATTGTTCAATGAACTTAATGTTTCCAATATTACCCATATCCCTTTAAAGTGTGACAATCAAGCTGCAATTTACATTGCTTCCAACCCCGTGTTTCATGAATGAACAAAACACATAGAAATCGATTGTCACTTTGTTCGGGAGAAGTTACAAGAAGGCCTGATCACTTTGTCGCATGTTAAATCCGAGGATCACCTTGCTGATGTTTTCACAAAATCCTTAAATGGTGTTCTACATGACAAAGCTATTTCCAAGCTGCATTTACGGTCTACAGCTTGAGGGGGTGAAAGACTCAACCGATTAACAATTTTGTTAGTTATTAGTTCAGGGGTAGTTTCGTCTTTTATTATTGAAGTTTGTTAGAACAGTTAGATCAGTTAGTTTATATCTTGTATATATATTTTCTTCATTGTATTCTGTACATACAGTAATGAGAACAGTCCTTCACTCAGCTCCCTCTCTCTCTTTCTTCTCTCTCGTCTTTGATAACAATCTTCCGTAGCCTGAATTTCCTGAGAAACGAAGTCATAGGCACTTAGTTTCAAGGCCAGACCACTCCTCCAAGAGCACTCATCCATAAACCAGTTACTGGTACAAATAACATTAAGAAATGTAACCAACATTTATTGGAAAAAGAAACCCCAAAGATTTGGGACCAAAAGCGATTAGCAGTTATATATATATATATATATATATATATATATATATATATATATATATATATATATATATATATATATATATATATATATATATAAAGTAGAGAGTCCACTTCCGCAAAGGCGAGGACTTCTTCATCACGTGGTTCCATAATGAAATAATGATTAAACCAATGAGATATAATCCAGAAGACCAATATATATAACCCGTTGTACGGTAGTCCAGGCTCTACCATTCTTTGCTTCTTTCCCTGATAAAGAAAAACAAAATTCCATTTTTAACTTGACTTTTATCATTTAATGGTAGTTGTTGTACACATCAATCTTATTTAACTTTTTCATTACCCTCAGGCTATACATCAAAAGCAAACACTATGACTATCATATGATGAAATCACCATTGATCTATGTCCTGTAAGTCTCTCTCTCTCTCTCTCTCTCTCTCTCCATATATATATATATATATATATATATATATATATATATATATATATATATATATATATATATATATATATATATATATATATATATATATATATATATATATATATATATATATATATATATATATATGGTTAAGTTCAAATATGAAAACCTAAAATCCCATTTTATAATTTTTTTTTAAGAAAATAGGTTTCCAAAAAGAATACCCAAATTTTCTTATACTGCGATTAAGAGTTTTAAAAAAAAAATTTAAATTTTTTTGCATATACATATAATCTGCATATGCATATGAAAAAAAATGATTTTTTTAAATTTCTTTTTTTAATCCCTTAGACGTTGTATTTACGTTAATTAAAAGTGTTATGTTTTGAAGAAAAAAAAAGTTTATATATGCATATATGCATATACATATGAATTTATATATATATATATATATATATATATATATATATATATATATATATATATATATATATATATATATATATATATATATATATATATATATATATACATATGCATATAAATATAAAAAAATTTATTTTTTTTAATTTTTTTTATAAAACCCTTAGACACATTAAAACAAAAAATTAGGTGTAATTTTTTTTATAAATATTGTGTAGAAAAAAGTTCTTAAGTTCTCTTATTTATTTAAATGTTGTATCTACTCTCATTCTCTCACTTCATGTTTTTTATATTTAGATTCTAAGCGTCCAACAATTGTATCGAATATGCACAATGTATTGGGATGACAAGTTTAATACGCGATCTGTATCCAACGATGTAAGTGCTACATGTGAAATTTCATCTTTAACGAACTAAAACTACTTTTGTGATATAATATATAAATTAGTTTTTCATCATGTTCTTCGTAACTAGGTTATTACAAACATGAGAATACGGATGACGGAGGATTCCAATAATGCTAGCAGTAGCTCGTTTCTATTAGAGGATGGTTTCAGGTATATAATGCTTGGTGTTTCCTTTTGTGAATGATATGTCATGTTTGAGTATAAAAATCATAAATTTCATGGCAAACACTCATGAGATCTGAGTAAAAACTAAATAACAAACGAGCTCTAGGACAACTTTGGCCTAGGGCTTGCGATATATAGTAACTATTGCATTAACATAACCAAATTAATGTTCATTAAATTAAGTCCACTATCCCCTCTCCGTCCCAAATAGAACTAATTTTATGAAAGGAAAATTATTTTCTATTAATCATGTTATATAAATTAAAAATATGCTAGTTAAATTATAATATGTAACTCGTTGTTGATATTTACAGATGATTGGGTAATTTAGAAAGGCGAATATTTTATAGATGTTAATTTTGTATATGCCAATTTCTTTGGGACATGAAATTTGCTAGATGGAGTTTTCTAGAACACAGAATACGTTTTTACTAGTTTATTTACTTTTAAAAATATGCTCAACTCATAGGTTTCTTTCTGTTATTGATATTCTAATTGCACTATGTTATTGTTCCCAAATATGGTGCTACTTCCATGAAACTTGCATCGTTAATTTTTGACTCCACCCACACGTAGCTAAGCTGATACTACCATACCCAAAACCAATATCCAGAAACTGCGAGTTGAACGGATCGACTAGACTTCAAATTTATTGTGAATACAAGTTCTTCGAGAATACCTTTTATTGTATGGTTATATAATTCGTTCAAAAAATCCTACTTATTATGCAACTGTATTATGAATTAACAATAGGATTTTCTATTGCAGCGTACCTTTGGTTGTTGACGACCTCTTTACTTCCTTGCAAGTAGAAGATTTTGAAGGAGTTGAAGATATTGTAGACCTTGAAAAGTGTGGAGCTATTCATCTAAAGATGGGACAAAAACGTATTATGTTTGGCCATGGTATATCATAATCTTTCTATGTATATAAACATAGGAGACAAGCATATTGTATGGAAGCATCAAACAGCTTTAGAGCTTGAAATGGATGATAATCTACAATCGGTTATATGGTATATAATTTCACAATAGATTAAAGGAACATATGTGTTCAATTAAAGTACTAAGTGGATAAGTTAATGAGATTGGTTGTTGTCATTTCATTGTCATGTTTTGTTGCTTTGTTCAACTTCATATGTATTTTTTTTTCTTGCAAAATTTTTGTTTATTATAGTATGTTTATAACAAGATAATTTAATGAATATCCTAATTCATTTTCCATTTAATTAAAAATATTGATTATATAGATCTTTCATCAGGTATTTTATTCTAGGTTTCATATAAAGAATTACTTACAACAAAGTTTTAATAATAAAAATCTTTAAAAAAATATAACTATTTAATCATTGTAATTATCTGAAAAAATAAGTGCATGGGCGTAGGTTTAAATTGGATTGTTGAAACGTAATATGTTATTGAGAAGCAAAAACTTTAAAAGACATTTGAGATCTCTCTAAAATTGTTCAAAAACTAGAGATGTGTTATTACATGGACCAATGATTTTTTTTTAGACACGACAGATGGGCTATATGGTGAAAAGCATCAAGATTAGTTTTAGTAGAATGTTAGCATAATTGTTTTTACACATGGATTTGATAAAAATGTTATCCTCAAAGTGGTTTTGAATATAATTGAATGCATTATCTAACCCTAATTACTTTTATGTTTGACTGACTGAATGTGTTTTTGATTATTCTTGTTGGTTTTATGATTAATTTTGTAATCTTTTCGCTTGTAATTTTTGCAAAAGTGTTTATAATAGTAATAGTTGAGGTTTAATTTTCAATTTTTGGTAATTTCTATCGGATTCTCATGAGATGGAAGTTCTAGAAAAAGATGGAGTGGTATCCTAATTGATTGTCAGCCCACTTGGCCTCGTCCCAACAGCGACAACAGCAACCATGAGCTGTTGTTTTTTCTCGGCCTAAATGGCTTGGGCCCACTTGTAACATCCCTCGTTTTAGCTATTTGAAATAATGATTTAAAGAAGTCTTAATATAAACTTTATAAAATTAGAATCATTTTAAGAAAACAAGTTGAATAAAGCTTCCAAACTATCAAGTCTTAAACATATAAAAATGATTAAAATATCAAATAATATGAGGATGTAACAAAGTAATGAAGAGATAAATATAAAGTAAAGATCCTTATTTATATATATATATATATATATATATATATATATATATATATATATATATATATATATATATATATATATATATATATATATATATATATATATATATAGTCTTCAACTAGAGCAACTAATTCAAACACACGTCAAAATAAATAAATTAGACTTGGGAAGCCTAATGAGTATTATCGATATCAAACATCCTGAAGGTATTGGATAAGGTCACAACCACTACTATAAAATATCTTTTAATGACAGACGAACAATGACATACATTTTTTGTGACAGATAAAAAAGTTTGTCATAAAAGTTATGTCATCTTCGGTAAAATTTCAAAGATCTATGACAGACATAATAGTCGGTCATAAATTTAGGTCATATTTTATAAAACTAATGAGGTTTGAAATTGTCCGTCTTATTTTTAGTGTGTAAAATGAAAAAAAAAAAAACACGCGTGACCCTGTGTTAATTATGTCCGCCGTCTCCCCGCATTGCGCGGGTAACCCACTAGTGTGTGTGTGTGTGTGTGTGTGTGTATATATATATATATATATATATATATATATATATATATATATATATATATATATATATATATATATATATATATATATATATAGAACGGGAAACTAATCTACTCTTACTTTACACCACCTTTTCTGCATCTTTCTTCCCTAACGGGACTAGAACCCCCACCACTTGGGTTGAGGGACACACCTTGTTATATTTTTTCAATCGTTAACATATGGCGTTGTTGAAAACACGTTTTTGGTGTTAAAAGTTCAAATTCAAGCAGAAATCCCCAATCTATCTCCCTGTCACACCACTCAATCTTCATCAACCCTCATGAGAATAAATAGAATTTCTCGTTCAACTTTCACTAGTGTCCATTATGATGGGAAATAGGCAAAACAGATAAACTTAACTCTTAAGTTCACATGCAACCTAATAAAATCTATGTTTTCACTATTTGAATCTATAACTAAAACCCTAGAAGCATTTCAATTTCTATTAAAATGATAATTAAGAAATTGCTAACCTTTGTTGATCTTTTGGAAGCGAGCACCATAAGCGTCGTGCCTCTAATGGTTCACACCCAAAGCTAGCAACAAGAAAAACCAGAGAGAGGGAGAGAAACCCTTAAAATTTTGTGGCTTTTAGGGGGTACAAGGGCTCTCTATTTATAGCCTCAAGGGTTTAGCAGATAAGCCTTATTCGAATTCAAACCGGATAAACCTTTTATCTTTAAATTCAAACCCTTATATATATATATATATATATATATATATATATATATATATATATATATATATATATATATATATATAAACTATAATTATCTATTGTTCAACAATTGAACAATTACAATTCAGCCCGTGCACTTTTAATTAATCCAATTAATCCCAAAATTAATTCCAATTACTTTCTGATTAATTATTAATTAAATAATACTATTTCTAATTAATATATTATCCTTATAATATATTAACAAATTATTTATATTTATTTATTAATCACATAATAAATCAATCTCTCTCTCCAAAAGTTATTCTGTCAAATTACCAGCTATGATGGCAACACAAAATGACTTTGCTACCATCAATCAAGTATATACCAATTATAGTCATGGCTTAGATATCTAATCCAACAGTCTCCCACTTGGATAAGTATTTGACTATAACTGCCAGTATAACTTCTAAATTGATCAGCAAATTGTAGCTTCTAAAAGCCGATGCCGAATTCTGGCCCAGTTAGTTATGTCCTAAGATAAGTGATCATATGATCCTCCGTTCTACAAGACATCGTTCGGACTAGAGACATGGATTAAGATCAATCTCAGTACCATACGTTGTTTCCCGATTTCTGATTTGTAATGACATAAGACTTCTAATTGAACACATCAATTCAGTCCCGGCTGGCCATCACTTCAGTCAACACCAAATCACCGAGGGGCCCACAGATATCGCCTTTCCCGTTAGGGTAAAAGGAACGAATAAACTTTGACTCATATACTTGTATCATTTACTCATCAAATCACGCACAACAATACGTTTTATGAAATTGAGTTACCGATGCGTTTACGCATTATCAATGTATAACCGACTTGTAAATTTCAACTCATATGTCTCCGTTTCAAGACCATTATATATTATCGTCTCATAATTACTCGTGATATAATCCATGAAGTAATTCTCTTAGCGTGGGTTTGTCCAATACTCAAATCTCCATTTCTAAGTACTCATGAACATTGTAGCAACTCTATTCCTATGTCTAACTCCTTAGACAATCTACAATTCAATTCATGACAGTCTTAATTCACTACTTACTTCCGAAAGTATGAGTGACTGTGGACTTTTGAATAGTCAACTTATTCGGGAAGTAAAACATGCAAAAGCGAAACATAAAAATCTGACTGGCAGCTACTCCTGCTTATTACCAAGTCTCCACGAGGTAATCATCAAGTCGGATCTGTCATAATACTGTTATGTGTTTCTGAAAGGATTTATGCAAATCTATGAACCAAAACCCTAAGTTCACAAGCAACCTAAATTTGGATCTATATTTTCTAACTTTGAACATATAATAATTCCTAAAGGCCAACAGAAAAAATTGCTAAAAGAAATAAATCAGAAAAACCAACCTTTAATTTTAATCCTGAAGCTAGCAGCATAAGTATCCTGCCTCAAACGAGATCACACCCAGGGAGCAGAAGTAGGTCACGAAAATTCCAGAGAGACAGGGTAAAATGGCACAGAAAAATAGGTACCCCAGTGTCCCTATTTATAGTCTCCAGTAGATAACCAGATAAGCCTTTAGAGATAAACCTTTTTGAATTCAAATCAAGATAAACCTTTATCTTTTAATTCAAACCTATTTATCCTCTATTATCAATTTCGAAATTATGAATTATCTTATTCATAATTTTGCTGGTTACTCCAGCTGCTATATTTGTCACTTACTCAACTATTGAATAATTACAAACTAGCCCCTACACATTTAATTAATTAAATTAATCACCAAATTAATTCCAGTTAATTCCAAATTAATTTCTAATTAATTAATATAGTTTCTAATTAATATATATAATCACTTTAATATATTAATAAACTATTTATTTTATTTCTATTGATTTATTAATCATATAATAAATCAATCTTTCTCTCTCCTGGACTTTCTACGAAACCTCCAGCTATGAGGGCAACCCAAATGGACTTTGCTACTATTAATTAGATAAATACAAATTATTAGTCATGGCTTAGACACCTAATCCAACAGTCTCCTACTTGGATAAGTCTATGACTATAATTGTCAATTTATCTTCTAATTAACCAGCAAACTGTAGCTTCCTAGAAACTATTGCCAAACTCTGACCCAGTCAGTTCTGTCCATATATAAGTGATCAGATGATCCTCCATCCAACAAGATATTTTTCAGACTCAATACATGGATTAAGATCAATCTCGGTCCGATACTCTGTTTCTCGATTTTTGATTTGCTTATGACTTTAAGACTACTAATTGAACACATCAATTTAGTCCTGGTTGGCCAACAATTTCAGTCAACTTCAAAATCATCGAGAGGCCTACATATATCTATTTCCCAATATGGTCAAGGAACGAATAAGCTTTGACTCATATGCTTTATATCTTTTACCAGTCAAATCACTCACAACAACACGTTTTATAACATCGAGTTACCGATGCGTTTTCGTGTTATCAATGAACAACTGCCTCGCAAATTATAACTTATGTCTCCGCTTGAAGACCATAAGATATTATCGTCTCAAAATTGCTCGTGATATAATCCATGAAGCAATATTTTGAGCGTGAGTTTATCCAATACTCAAATATCCATTTTCTAAGTACTCATGAACGTTGTAGCAATGTTGTTGCTATGTCTAACTCCTTAGACAATCTACAAACCAATTCATGACAGTCTTCATTCATACTTACTCCCAAAAAAATATGAACAATTGTGGATATTCGAATAATCATATTACTCATGAAGTAAACATGAAAAATGAAACACAATGATAAACAATTGACAAATAGCAATAAACAATACACATTAATAAATCTCTATTATTAAATCACCAAATTCAATTACATTTACATTGTTACAAGTTTCAAAATCCTATCTAATTACAAAAACTAATATCATCTCTCAATCTAATGCTCCTAGCATGCTGATTGTGCTTGATCCTACTCAGAGCCTTTGTCAAGGGATCTGCAGGATTATCTTCAGATGATACCCTCTTTACAAGGAGGTGACCTTCTTCTACTCTATGCCGAATGCAATGGTACTTTCTGTCGATATGTCTGGACTTTCCATGATCTCTCGGTTCCTTTGTTAAAGCAACCGCTCCTTCGTTATCCTAAAATAGTTCCATGGGTCCTGCATACTCGGGACTACTCCAAGGTCACCGATGAATTTCTTCAGCCAAGCCTCTTCCTTTGACGCTTCACTTGCTGCTATGTACTCTGATTCGCACGTAGAATCAGCCACCGTCTCTTGCTTGGAACTCTTCCAAGTAACCGCTCCACCATTGAAAAGAAATACCCAGCCCGACTGAGACCGACCGTTGTCTCTATCTGTCTAGAAACTGGCGTCTGTATACCCACTAACTCTGAAAGTATCACTGCCACCAAGGACTAACACCATGTTCTTTGTCCTTCACAAATACTTGAGTATATTCTTAACAGCTATCCAATGCGCTCTACCAGGGTTCCCCTGATAACGATTGACCATGCTCAAAGCAAAGGACATGTCGGGGCGAGTACATGTCATAGCATACATAATCGACCCTACCGTCGAACCGTAAGGTACATGTCAGCTATCTCCCTTCTTGGAATTTTCCATACTAAACCTCTTTAGTACCTTTTCCAAGTATGTACTTTGACTAAGTCCTATTAGTCTTTTCTTCCTATCTCTCAATATTCTTATCCCGAGAATATAAGCAGCTTCTCCTAGGTCTTTCATGGCGAAACAATTCCCAAGCCAAGACTTGACATCTTGCAAGGTTGGAATGTCGTTTCCCATTAGCAGTATGTCATCAACATACAACACTAGAAAAGTGACTATACTCCCACTAGCATTGACATATACGCAGGACTCAAGTTCACTCCTAGAGAAGCTAAACTCTTTGACTTTCTCATGGATTGCAGAGATTCCAGCTGCAAGAAGCTTGTTTCAATCCGTAGATTGATTTCTAAAGATTACACACCTTATTAGGATGCTTTGTGTCTACAAAACCCTCTGGCTGATTCATGTAAACATCCTCAATCAACTTCCCGTTAAGGAAAGCGGTTTTGACGTCCATCTGCCAAATTTCATAGTCATGAAATGCAGCTTTGGCAAGCATTATCCTAATAGACTTTATCTTGGCCACTAGTGAGAAGGTCTCATCATAGTCCACCCCCGGGTTTGAGTAAAGCCCTTCGCAACCAGTCGAGCCTTAAAGGTGTGTACCTTTCCATCCATGTCGGTCTTCTTCTTGAAGATCCACTTGCACCCGACTGTTTTTCGACCTGGTACATTGTCAACCAAGTTCCAAACTTGATTGTTATACATGGACTTGATCTTGCTGTCCATTGCCACTTTCCACTTAGCAGACTCAGGGCCCGCCACTACTTTCTGGTAGTTAGCTGGCTCATCCAAATTTATCAGTGTCCTATCACTGACAAACGTATCACCATCCGTAGTTATATGGAAACCATAAAACTGGGATGGCATGCGAACTCTACCGGAGCGCCTAAGAGGTAATGATATATCTGTCGGACCAACAGGAACTCCTTCCTCTTGTTGGGTGATAGTTTCTCCTAAGGTTGTGTCATCAGATGACTCTTGAATTTCTTCAAGATCAATGGTACTCCCACTGTCCTCTTTGAATATGAGCTCTCTCTCTCTCTCTCTCGAAAGACTCCTCGTCTAGCTACAAAGACCACGTCCTCACTTGGTCTGTAGAACAAGTATCCAAAAGACTGTTTCGGGTATCCAATTAATATACACCTCTCACTTCTTTCTGCGAGTTTATCGTGAGTCTCTCGTCTTACGAAAGCCTCACAACCCCAGACTTTGATATGTGCTAACGAGGAAACTTTCCCCGTCCACATCTCATGAGGTGTTTTGGCAACCTTTTTAGTTGGGACAAGATTGAGGATGTGGGTGGCAGTCTCTAAGGCATACCCCCAGAAGTGGATGGGAAGAGAAGCTCGACTCATCACGGAACGAACCATGTCCAACAGGGTTTGGTTACGCCTCTTAGCAACACCGTTCAACTGTGGTGTTCTGGGAGGTGTCAACTGTGAAACTATTCCACATTCCTTAAGATAGTCAAGGAACTTGATACTAAGATACTCACCGCCTCTGTCGGATCTAAGCATCTTTATCTTCCTGCCCAATTGATTCTCAACTTCATTTTTAAACTCTTTGAACTTTTCAAAGGTATCTGACTTATGCTTGATTAATAGATATACCCATATCTACTATAATTGTCAGTAAAGGTCACGTAGAAACGAGTGGCATCCCTTGTGGTAGATCTGAAGGGTCCACACATATTTGTGTGTATGATATCCAACAGACCTTCACCTCTTTCAAAAGACCATTTGAAAGGTGATTTTGTCATCTTTCCCAATAGACAAGATTCGCATACATCATCCGACTTGAGATCGAATGATTCCAACAGTCCATCCTTTTGGAGTTGGGCGATGCGTTTCTTGTTGATGTGCCCAAGACGACAATGCCACAAGCATGCCTTTTCTACACCACTAGAAGAATCAATATGTAATACACTATTTCCTAAATTATCAACACAAGTCACTGTTTCATACACACCATCACAAGGTAAAGCTTCAAAATTAAACACACCATTCTCAAAGACAGAAATTGAACCATTCAAATTATCAAAAGAATAAGTGAAACCTTGTTTGAACAATGCATGAAATGAAATAATGTTTCTTGCCATATCTGGCGAATAGCAACAATTTAATAAATCTAATCTAACACCACTACTAAGCACTAAGTTATAAACTCCGATCTTGGTAACAAGTGACGATCTCCTATTGCCCATAATTAAGTTTATTCTCCCGTGCTCTACCTCCTTACTTTCCTCTAGGCCCTGCAAATCAGAACAAATTTGAAAACCACATCCTGTATCAAGGACCCAAGAATAGGAAGATGATGAGTTATTAGAGATAGTGTATATACCTACTGACGATGGCTTCACTTTGCCATCTTTGATGTCGTGCAAGTATTTCGGACAGCTCCTCTTCCAATGACCCTTCTCTTTGCAATCTTTGGGATTTGAGACATGAGGAATTCCGGAAGACTTGGGTTTCTGGCCATTACTGGATGACCCGACTTGAACCTTTTTCCTCCAATTCTGCTTGGGAGGGCCCTTCCTTTTCTTTCCTTTTCCTTGACTAATTGCCAAGACGGACGGGTTCACTGAAGGTACGCTTTTACCCTTCAGCCCATCTTCTACAGTCTGCAGCATATTATGCAACTTAGCCAAAGAGGTTTGAGTGTTGTTCAAATGATACGCCAGTTCACACTGGTCATAAGAACTCGGTAAGGAGTTAAGCACCATGTCAATGGCCAACTCGTCATCGACTTGCCTTCCTAGCTTCTGCAGCCTCTCCACATAACCTTGCATAGTTTGTATGTGAATACAGACCGACTCTCCGTCCTTTGGCTTACCGGTCATGAGGGCTCGGACCACTTCGCACTTCTTGACACGCACTCGCTTGCGGAACTTTTCCGTAAGGTCCTTGTGCATGTCATAAGGCTAGTAGTGCTCGTAGAATCTTTGCAATTTGGGATTCATTGTTGCAATCATGAGGCAGGCTACTTTGGTCGCATCATCATAGTGTTTTTTGTACGTGGCATATTCCTCGGGAGTAGCTGTGTCGGGGTCAACTTCAATGAGCTCAGTGTCAAGAACATACTGTTTGTTCTCAAACCTCAGAGCCATCTATATATTCCTCATCTAGTAATTGTAGTTCGTGCCATCTAATGTCACTTTGGAACACAGTGATAGGATAGAGGTAACATTACTGTTGTTAGAGTGGGGTGCAGATTGGGGAGCAGAGTTATCAGCAGAAGACGTCTATAAAAGAAGGTAGTTTTTAATTCGATATAAAATTCCTTAATATTAACCCAAGAATAATAATAAGGCTAGGACCTAACTATATAATTCACAACTTAGAAAAGGGATGTCGTAATCTAATTATAAATTTTATAAAGGTAGGTGAATGATGATTCACCAATTCCACCACTGAAGATAATCATATTAAGTGAAATGGCTAGATCTTTGAGATTTATTGAATTGTTCAATAGCATGTTTAATCTCGGATATGCTCTACTATTTGTGACTGGGATGCCGAGGATCACAAACTAAATGTGAATAACCATGCAAATTATATTGGTACTCTCAAAGTCAATCATCATCTCTAATTGATGTGTCGGTAAACCACACATGCTCCATCAATAATGATAAGATTGAGACACCCATTACAACTCTTTATGAGCCTTTATTAGTGTGCCAGTAAACCACACACGCTCCATTAATGTCTCATAAAGTGCAATGTGCAATTTCATGGATTAGCATATTTTCACATTTTTCCTAAAGTAACTAGATTGGGATTTTATAAAACTGTTCTAGTACTTTGATTAATAACATTATACTTTTAATGAGATTAAGCGGTCCTATCAAACCCATTCCGCTAACGACCCTCCACTGATCAAGAGAGCAGTGGGTGAGAGTGGACACTCATTAGACCGCCATTTTATAGGCAGTCTCCTTATACCCTCCTTATAGATCGGCTTCATGAATGAGGCCTACTATTGATTTGACTAACCAATTATCTTATACATATAATATTAACTTTTAATTATAATATATATAAGATGTATTTTAAACCTTTTAAAATATTAATGGTTTAATCCTTTAATTTTTTCGAAATTAACTATTAATTTTAAAATTAAATTTAAACCCTTAAATGATTTAATTTAAATATTTTAATTAAACAATTAATTAAATAATTAAATCAGATAGGTATCACAAATTAATCAAATTAATTAAACCTATCTCAAACCCCTAAATTTCGAAATTAGCAAACAATGGGTTTAAGGTTATCCAATTATTAAATAATCACAGTTACCAAAAATAGAATACCTTCTAAAACCCTAATGCAAAAATCGAAAATCATAAGGAGGAAGAGCTAAGGTTTCTAATACCCTAATCCCTAAAATCGAAATGGCCAAATTAGGGTTTAGAAACTATAAACCCTAAATTTTAGGAAAAACAACTATAGCAATTCAATTAGAAAACAACCAAATAGCTCTAATACCACTAAAAGGATTTATGCAAATATATGAACTAAAACCCTAAGTTCACATGCAACCTAAATTGGATCTATGTTTTCTAACTTTGAACATATAATAATTCCTAAAGGCCAACAGACCAAATTGCTAAAAGAAATAAATCAGAAAAACCAACCTTTAGTTTTAATCCTGAAGCTAGCAGCATAAGTGTCCTGCCTCAAATAAAATCACACCCAGGGAGCAGAACTAGGTCACAAAAATTCTAGAGAGACAGGGTAAAATGGCGCAGAAAAATAGGTAACCCAAGGTCCCTATTTATAGTGTCCAGCAGATAACTAGATAAGCCTTTAGAGATAAACCTTTTTGAATTCAAATCAAGATAAACCTTTATCTTTTAATTCAAACATATTTATCCTCTATTATCAATTTCGAAATTATGAATTATCTTATTCATAATTTCGCTGGTTACTCCAGATGCTATATTTGCCACTTTCTCAACTATTGAAAAATTACAAACTAGCCCCTGCGCCTTTAATTAATTAAATTAATCACCAAATTAATTCCAATTAATTCTAGATTAATTTCTAATTAATTAATATAGTTTCTAATTAATATGTTATCACTTTAATATATTAATAAACTATTTTATTTCTATTGATTTATTAATCATATAATAAATCAATCTTTCTCTCTCCTGAACTTTCTACCAAACCTCCAGCTATGAGGGCAACCCAAATGGACTTTGCTACTATTAATTAGATAAATACAAATTATTAGTCATGGCTTAGACACCTAATCCAACAGTTTCTTGGTTTCTTTTAAACATTCAGTTCAAGTTTTATATCTATGTCCATATACCCAAAATGACCTTTCACTATTTCTATGTATCCAAAATGTCTTACACTTCATTGTAGATAATCCAATTAGATACTCTTCCGATGATATCTCAATATGTCATTCTGTCTTTCTCTCTCCCAACTCTATTTTGGAAATGGTGATGCGTACTGCGATTTCTCATGGTTCTCGGGGTCTTTAGTCCAGATGACTGCACCCTAAGACTATTTCGAGATGTTATGATGTGCCGGTGAACCACACGCGCTCCATCGGAATACCAACGAAACTTTTTAACCATGAAGCACCATATTCTGATGTTAATAGTTATAGATTTGAAACTCCTTTCAAATTATTATTACATTCACCCCAATCATTTCTCAATGATTTCTCACGTGCGATCAAACAATCCGTCCAGTATTCTCAGCCAGGTTGTATCCTGAATCCAACTTACTATGCTCCAAGCGTCAAGTCATCAGGATAAGTCCATGACACCTATGATCGATCCAATTTGCAGAAGCTCTTGGAATCTGATCTATTCTATTCTGAATCTTTTCAAAACGTATAGATTACTCATTATCCTTGTGTCATGACCTTCAGAATCTATTTCCTTTGGAGACTCTTTCTTCCATGCATCTTGAATCTTATCAAGATCATACTCATATTGGCTAGGTCTATACTGACGATTTCATCTATCTGATAGATGTTTGTAACTACGTGAATATGTTGTATCTCTTTAAGATCATGCCAGGTCATTACACTTTGTAATGACGAGAAACTCCTTCCTTGAAATCATGCTTTTTGAATCTCATCAAGATCACACTTACATTGGCAGGATCTACACTGATGATGTCATCTATCTGATAGATGCTTATGACCACCTGAGTATGTTGTATATGTTCTAGATTTTCACAGCAAATCATCTCTTAATGCCAACTCATCATACTTTGCAATGATAAGAGACGTTTCCTAGAAATTGTATGTAAGTGACATACATTGATAGACAGATCACAATGACACTCCCACTGGCTTTGACACGATTATAGGGCTCTTTTGGACTATCACAAAATCCAAACCATTTGGTGTAATTTGAGATTCCAAAATCCAAACCTTCTGATATAATCATAGGATTCTTTCAGGCTATTCAAAAAATCCAAACATTTGGCACATTTTGAGAATTCGAATATCCTTCCTTGCGAGGTCCCCGTAAGATGAATCTCGGGGTAATGTACCTTTTCTGTTTGGATATATCAGCATGTTCTAAACCCCTTCTGTTGCGTCTACACACAACCTTTGTGTTTTCCATTTAAGGAAAGCGGTTCAAATCGTCCAATCTTGCTATGACTCACGAAGTGCAGTTACAACAAATAATATCCCTTCAGATTTATTTTAGTTCTGTTGAGAGCGTTTCTCTCAAAATCAATCTCATGACTTCGATTATTGGCTCACTCAACCATTCTTGCTCAGAATGCAGGTACATTTCTATCTATGTTAACTTTTTTTGATGATCCAATTACTCCCACTGGTTCTTAGGCCATGTGTAACATCAAACAAATTATCATATATATTGAGTTTCGCCCTTAGGTTCTCTTATTTTGGCAGCAATTGGGCTCACCAATGCTTCCAAGTAGTAGGATTTCTTATTCGTGCCAACTTTAGTGTTTTACCACTAATCGGTATGTCACCCAAATCATAACACCTTATGAGGTGACTAATACTATTGGTCTGCAAAGAGAAGGGTATGTCAGGTTTAATAGAAATCTGATCCCTAGTCAAGTCCCAGTAATGACTAGAGGTTCTTCACTTGTCCAATCCTTGAACTCTTCAGGATTACTATTGCTCCCACTGCTTCCTCGGAATGTGAATCCTTTCTAAAAGGGCTCTTCTTTCATAAGTGCTTGCGGGATGGCCAATGAAACGACACTGTTGATCAGGTTCAGGCCAGTCATGAGGTTCGGACGAACGCTACCTGACCCTGGACCCCTATGTGGAAGTGGGACGAACCCTGCTTTACATTTCAGACGATGTCTGCTAAACCTACTTCGTCTAGATGTGGTCGGAATATACTTTTACGGTCTGATTGGTTGAATATCTAATTTATCTAAAATTAATTGGAAGTGTATCTAATACATCGAGGATCGAACCGTTTCGACCAATGCTCGATCTTCTTCCCTGAGACACATTATCACCATTAATGTTCTTGGAAGAGAATGAACTGTGAAACATTTTCTCAGTTTATGTTTTTCACTCAGACTATGTTGATCTTTATACTTCCTTCCAAGTCTTTGAACAGTTCAAGGTTTCAATCAAACACTTATTCTAATAAGCGAAGTCATATTTGTCATACTGATTGGCAAATATTATGAAGTATAACTAATTGTGTTTTATTTGTAGATTCGAGCAATCCACTAATGTGTCCATTGCTCACAATCTTAATTTTTACATCTCCATGTAAATTTATGACTTTGTTAATTTGTTCAAGATATGTATTCATTATTTGACTCTAAGTAAACTAATTCCAAAATCATGTCCATTTGATCTTTGGGTGATACATTTCTCCATGTGTACATCTGGACATTTGGTTGAAGCGATTCTTATGAAAGCTTACTCTAACAATCATAAAGAACACAATATATAAATCCAATACATTTTGGATGCACAAACATTTCAAGTTTTTACCATCCATGTAATTAACACACTCATACAACATTTTAAGGATAATTTAAACAACTATGTTTTGAAAAGGAAAATCAAAATTTTATTAAATCAAAATTATCCTCAAACAATGTACTATATGATTCAATGCGCTACATCCTATCGAGTCCCTGTATACAAAGCAAATGTGACAATCACATCCTGTATCAGGGAATTAAGGATCAGAAGTTTTGAGTTTTAGATATATCTGAGTTGCCAAATGATTCAGATTTGGAGCATCTGTCACACCCCCAAACCACGATGGCGGAAACGTCTAAGGGTTGATGAATTCATGAACAATATCACAACAACATTTATACAATAGTGATCAAAGCAAACACATCCATCATATACATAATTGTAAATGTTACAATAGTTCAAAAGATTGTATGTTTTGAATACAATTACAATATGATATCAAAATACATAGTATGACGCCATAGCGACCCATCGTCAAAGGTTGTAGTTACCCTATCAATTTCCTGAAAATACAAGTAGTTTGAAAGAGTGTCAACATTACGTTGGTGAGTTCATAAGATTTTTGCATGAGAAAATCCATAATCCTTTTTCCTTGTAGAAAGATAGTGTTTGAAACCAGAAAATCCAATATTTTCTTATAAATGAGTAGTAGTCTTAAAACCTAAAGACCGAAAATGTATAGGTATTTGTATACTTGAAAATAGTATTACGTAGTTTTATTCTTGTATAAAACCGTGTAAATAGGTGTTTACTGGTAGTCGAATCGTAGATTTAATTCCACAAAAGTCGTATGTATAAGTAAACCGTACTTATATTTATATCTTTGATAAAACATAGTTTTAATTCCCATAGAATCAGTGTGTATAAGTAAAACCATACTTATATTTGTAACTTGTTAAAATGTAGTTTTAATACCATAAAACTTGTATGAGGAATCTCTTTCCTTGTAAAATGTAGTATTGTAATCCAAGAAAATCCAATATTTTCTTATGAATGTATCCAAGTCCTTAAAACCCAAGGACTAAAATGTATAGCATGGTTTGTAGTATAAAGCCATTGAAAATGTATATTTCCACGTAACAATTTAATAAAGTTGATATCCCATGCGAGACGCCGCGCCCTATAACCATACTGTGACCATGTAGGCCTGCTTCCACGTTCTTCAGGCGTCGGACTGTTATGACATTTGTCATCTCAGACCCGTCGGTCTAGCTGTAGCTAGCAGCTCAGGTGCAGGGTTGTCAATCCCATATAGATCTATACACAAATATCACGCTCTCTTACCGAGACTCTGGTTATAAATTTCAGGACTTATAGTATGTACTTAAATAAGTACTGTGAAGACCCGTCTCACAAAAATGTATGTATCAATCAACTTGTTAAAGTTTGTATATGAAAAACCTTTGTATTTGTCCATTATCATTTTTCCCATGATAATATAGTAATGAATAATAATTATATATTTTATATAATTATTTGTCTTCTTTAAAACGTCATAGTAACATTTGTATCAACAAACTATTCCTATAATAGTTTATTTTTAGTATTTCGTTGTGAAAAGCATATATTTACAAATATATGTGAAATAACTTATTTAGATGGTTATAAAGAACTTCTTTTAAGATATATTCTCCACGATAGTGGTATAATAAATTGGTTATACTCTTTATTGATTCCAATATAATATTTCATGACTATCAAATAAAGAACGGCCAGGTAGAAGATCAAATGAAGAGGCATGACCCTTTCAACGTATAAGCCTTTCGGAAATCCAACAACCTAGCCAAATGATCGGCCTAGACACCGCCCTCGTAAGTACATCATTCGATATTATTTTTGGAATTATAATTGAATTTCTTAATGATGTTTAAAAAATTCGCATTTCGTTTACTATTGTTATAAATGAGTATAAATAACTATTTTTATAGTATAACTTGTATTCTCCCCCTTAAAAACTTGAATAAAGATAAAAAGAAGGGGTATGAACTCACCTCAATGTCGACTAGAATCTTATCGCCAATTGTTGTTAGATCGCCCGACTCTTCGTGCTTCTAACTCGAACTCACTATATTTATAACTGAAATATCTACTTCTAACGCTCATTCTTCGTATATCTCTCTATACGTATCGAAGAACTTTGTTTGTGAGATTTGAATGGCTAGAATGAGGCTATATTTATAGTAGATTTATTTTCGTATTGTGGCCCTCAAAATACAGATATATGACTTTTATGGCTTTTAGAATTTGTTTATGACAAAACATACCCTTAAAATACTTTTTAAATAGATTTAATAGTTTTTATATAAAAGAAATGATTTTTGTTTATTAAAATATAATCTACGAAAATCGTAATTTAATAATATCAACTTTTTAACTAAAAGTCTTTAACGAATTAACGAAAGGGTATTAGTTGTAAGTTTAATAAAAATATAGGGGTTAAATGTAAATACAATTTCATTTTATACAAAAAGAAAATATTAAATATAGAACTAATATCAATAATATTAAATTTTGACGTCAGATTGTTCGTATCGACGATACCGTTTTTACGGTAATTTTTCCGTTTTATAAAACGTCATAATATTATCGATAAATTTAAAAATACGTATTGAATACGTAGTGTTCGAAATGAAAATACAAATTCTTTGAGGGTAAAATGTGTAAAATTGATTAAATAATGAAGTGGGGCCCACTTTTAATAATAATAATAAATATATTTAAAAAAACATTTTTTTTTCAAACCCACCGTTAGGTGGAGATCAATTTTTCTTTTTTTTCTAAACTTTTGACTTTTTTTTTAATAAATATTTTAATAACCAAATGTCGCTTTCAAGTTAAATTAAACGTTTTTCTATCATAACTTTTTATATATAACGTTTGGTAAAAATATAAATATATATTTGGAATCGTCGTAATTTTATCTACGTTTCAATATAAAATTTGTAATATTTCGAATAGTTTTACATTTTTACCATTTTTCTATCATAACTTTTTAAATATAACCTTTGGTAAAAATATATATATTTGGAATCGTCATAATTTTATCTATGTTTCGATATAAAATTTATAAATTCGGACGAGTTTTAAATTTTACCGTTCACTATTCACGACGGATACTATTTACGACATACATTTTTTTATATATATATATTTTATATTAAAAACATCTAGCTCAGCATGGTTTGTTCGTATAATAGATTTGAATTAGCATATGTAGTATTATAATATCCAATAATACATCGTATAGATTATGAAATTTATATTTCATATATTGACCTAATGTACGCTCTGGTTGACTTGAGTTGACTTAATTTGACAGTTGTCACATTATCTACCCGTTAGAAGGAATTTCGTCCCGAAATTTAGTACTTTGAATAGATCCTCAAGGGTTTGGAAAGAGATGTGGGTATTTGAGTTTCATCTGGTCCTCACGTTCCTAGGTAAATTCAGGTCCACGCTTGGTGCTTCCTAGTTTTCAATTTCTTTGATTTTGGGGTGTAATGTCGTGATATTTTCGATAAGTAACTTGAGTTAATCCTAGTATAAATAAGAGTTACTAGTTTGTTACATGAATTAGGAGGATTAGAAACTCATTTAGAAGGAGTTTAAACCTTAAAGATATCAAAGAGGAATTACACGCGTCCTCCCGGTTCGTGTATTGAAACTGTTTTAGCCTTGTAGGAGTTACACGGGTCGCGTTTATGAAAACAGTTTGTGTTCTAGTTACCATAACATCCAGTAGTATCCAATAGACTTACACGGGTCGGTCTTGGAGTATGGGTTGGATTTTAAAAGTGAACGACGCTAACTTTAAAGGTTAATGTCGCTAACCTGCTTCAGGGGAGTTATTCGGGCAGTGAACCAAAAATTCCCTAGGCGATTTTCAGAGCAAAAGATGTGAAATTTTTGTCATTTTGATCAAGGGTTTTGCATAGAAAAAGTTTGGGATGGTCGGATTTAATACCGAAATGCATTCTCGAGTTCTTAATTGACAAGGGTAATGATCTTGAGTGTTAGGATTTCAAACCCTAGATGTCCAAATCTGAAAGTATGCATTGGTTCACCTCATATGTAGGTTGCTATGTCGTATCGAGTCCTTGTTACAATATTGTGATGTTTTAACAGTTGATTTGGTAAAATCATGAAATTAGGAGTTTCGCTTTGATAACATATGGAATTCTCTAATTGTGATTTGTATTAGTTATTGATTTCTTAATCATTTGAGTTAAGTATTATGGAAATGCCTAAACTTGTTAAAGATATGATACGTGACGCCATTTTACAAGATTCTAGTAGGATGGAAGGAAACATGTAAGATACAGATGAACCATGAGCTGTACCGATGTCAGATGAGTAGGTTCTAGTTCATTATTTATGAATAAACTATTATTGAATTAACTGTTCATTGAACTATTTCCGTTATCAGATATATATATATATATATATATATATATATATATATATATATATATATATATATATATATATATATATATATATATATATATATATATATATATATATATACTAGCTGCGTACCAGCGCAATGCGGCGGCGGCAGTTTGGTGGGGGGGGGGGTTGGGGGCTGCGTACCCGCGCAATACGGCGGCGGCGGCTAATTTTCTTTCGGCTATGTAGCGAACGTTTTATGCAGGGTAGGGTTAATACCCGTGCGACCCAGCTGAAGACTGATGACATCATTAAGAAGATCTCGACTGTCGGCACGAGTTTAAGGTAACAATCTCCGACTCGTATTCTTTTACTATAATGGACTATGTTAAAGCGAACGAACCTTTCGAGTTTGTGATCTTTTAATTAACATACAAATGATTAAGGCCACACAATTAGATATCAATATTCTAAATCAATTAAGATGGTGGATTACACGATTGATAGTGCTTGAATAATTGGGTGGATCTAGCATGTCCACGAAATTCTTAAAAATTAAATTTTTGGTGGGTCTATCACGACCTAATCCGTGAAAAACGAAAATTGTAAACTGATTAATCTATAAAAAAGAAAAATGTAAAATTACACTCAATACACTATACTCTAACCATAGCCGCCCCATAACAAACACCTACTTTGTCTCTGCCTTTGTTCTTCACAGCAAGGAACCAAAAGATCGCCTCCACCTTCTACGTCTCTCTAAAATTCTCCTTCCCCGCCTCCACCATCACAGTTGGTTCGCAGAACACTGGCCAACGGCATTGCCTCCGACCACCGATCCGCTACAGATCCACCATAACCAGTCATCCGATCCAAAAGTCACCTCCTTTACCGATCAACATGCTACCGATCCCGTCAAGATCTGCTTCATCGAGACCATCTTCATCCGATCCGATCTGCTTCCTAGCCGTCTTCATCCGATCCGATCTGCTTCCTAGCCGTTCGCTTCTCCGGTCTCCTTCCTAGCCATTCACGCGTCAGATCTGCCAACTCAATCCTTGCTCCGATCTGCCAAGTTTCACCTCCATTCGATTTGTTCCCGGTGATACTTCCCCCTCCACCGATTCCGATCGACAACCGGTTCAGATCGACAACTCGAGAGGCATCCCACTGCTTCCGATCGACTGTGAGATCCGGTGATAGTGGGCAAAGGATTGAAGCTCTCCTTCTCCGACTGTGAGATTCGGTGATTGTATTGTTGTTCTTTTTGAATATCCTCACCATCTCCTTGAAACCGATTGAAACTCTCCTTCTCCAATTGAAGCCTTCGATGGTTCAAACATCAACTCGAGAGGTATCCCACTGCATCCCACTATTTTGATGTTATTTTTGCTTCCGATCGACAACCGGTTCAGCAAGAAGTTTTTGTTAATTTTTTCGTAATTTTTTCGTATTTCTGATCTGGGATTGCAAGAAGTTGTTTATATTTCAGATCTGGGATTGTGTGGATTGCAAGAGGTTTGCATATGAAACTGAATGTTAGAATCTGAAATTGCATCTGTATTTGTGTGGTTTTTATTTTTGGAATTCGATTGTGTGGTTATCATTTCTCGGTCTATACTCAATGATGTTTTTAAAAAAATGAAAGTCAAAATCATCAGGAAGATTAATCTCCATTGCTACACATGATCTGAAGGTTGTAAAACTCGGACTTTGTTCATAATCTGTTTATACTTCTTGATATTTTCTTCCTTGGCTTGCTTTCCTGAAGTCCAAATCTTGTTGATATTTGCTTGAATGATCAAAGCTTGTTGATATTTACGATATAGAGCCTGATAATTGCAAACGATTTGTGCTGATAATTGCTAATCAGTTTTGTGATAGTTTATTATCAGATTTATCTTTAAAAATATCGTTTTTTTGATTATTGATTTTGATAATCTGGTATTTACATGAAAATAAGTTTTACATTTAAAATTGGCCCTAAATTTAAAATATACAAGGATACATGAATATAAATATAAACACAGTACAAATCACACCAGGACCACTCTGCTAGGATACAAACTTAGAAATATCAAATACATATATTTTGTAATTACATGATCAACAACTTCTAAAATTTCCTTATTTGTGACAGAAAAGCATTAATGGAGATACAAATAGATGCTGGATCTGCAAAAAATTAGCAGAAAATGTGCAAACATAGAGTTGAGATTGAATCGCGTTTAAGTTGACCAGCCAATAGTTGGTTCATGAGGTGTTAAATCACAACAACTTTTGCTGCCCAGAGAGAGATGTGGTGAGGAGGTGTAAGGAAATGGTTGTGTGAACAACTTTATTTATACCTGTCAAGTTTTATTTCTATTGGCTGAAATGTGTTCGTATGGATCACTAAATTAATGTAAGGTCTAGATTGCTTTATAATAAATTAATGGTGAGGATATTCTCCTGTGGTTTTAGACATATTCAATCAAGTGGTTTTAGACATGCAAACAACGATGTAGCTGGCGGATGAATCTATTGATATTCCCTGTTCACGTTTTGAAATAATTCATATTCCTTGTGCACAAAAGTCAGGCACGCCTAAATTGGATTCAAAATTTTCAAAAAGTCAAGAAACAGCCTGGCCCACGTTGTCTCTCCATGATTATTCACCAGCTAAGATTATCTATGCTTTGTTTGGTGGTACTGTCTTAAAAATTAAGACTATGATGCTTAGAGGGGTTGTAATTTATATATGGTTTATAGTATATATATATATATATATATATATATATATATATATATATATATATATATATATATATATATATATATATATATATATATAGAAAAATGTCTTTTCGTTATCCCGTCCTCATCGGAGTCAAGCCGCGAATTTGGAAAAGATATCACTTAGGGTGGTGAAAAGATTGCATCTACTGTAGATATTTTGAATTTCGGTATTAAGAACATGAGTTGTCCTTTCGGTTCTTGCTGTAAGATGCTATATAAACGGGTATGTATCATCATTTGTATCTAAGATCTTTTCAGTCTCATTCTTTCCTACTACTAGTTTATTCTTATATAATCTCAGATTTCCAATCGAGGCATGGAAAACAGATCTCATATCGAAAACTTGTCAGACGCTGAGCGGAATTTCCTAAGGGAAGAGGGTACCTCCCTATCGTTTAATCAGATACCTCTACTGGAGTCTGGTAGTTATAATATCCTTAACTCCTTTTATTTCTTGTTCATTTCTATAGCATTTTGATTTTGTTTTAAACTATGTGAGGTATAGATTTTCTAGATATATTACCGCTGGATCAGCTTCAAAATGATCCTGAAGTTCTTCCTCTGATAAGTATTATCTCAGAAGATCCAGGACCTTCATCTTTGGGCTTTGCTTATGAGCAATCTCAAAACTTACTTCTAGGTCGAATTTTAGTACTTTTATGTCAGTTTGGTTTTTATCTTCTAACATTTTTTTTAAAGATCCATTTATGGACGAGTACATAACGAACAATGGGATTATCCCCGTGAATCAAGGATTCATGGCTGGCATGCAGAATGATGATCAACTACAGGTGATTCATAACGACAGTGTTGGAATGAATCCCGAGTTTGAGGGAGGTTTTCAATACCAGGATCACCTTCAGATGATTCAAAGGAATCTGGAGGGATTTCAAAACCCTGGGTTCATAGCTGAAAATCAACAGTTACTGCCGACGGCAGCTTCTAATGTTATTGCACCAAATTTTATATTTGGTTTAACAAATCAGGATCATGCTCAAATGATCCAGAATGACAATAGTACAATCGGATTTGATTATTTGAATCCAAGAGCCACAGTAATTGGCAGTGGAAGTGGTTCTAGATAGCCATTAAGTAAGGAAGCAATAGCTCAACACTTTAACAAGCCACTTCTGCAAGCTGCAAGGGAACTCAACGTTGGATCAACACAGTTGAAGCAACGCTGTAGGAAGTTAGGCATCAAAAGTTGGCCTCGACGAAAGATTAAGAGTCTACAAACTCTTATTAACCAAACTCAGGTTAAGAATTGTATTTCTTTTCCACAATTTTAATACCATGAGAGTGTAATGACTGAAAGTATTTATGCAACAGGAATTGAATAATAATCCTAGTAAAGCAGACGTAATACTTGGTCTAGAGAACGATAAAAGAGCAATAATCGAGGGTTCCAGTTCGGAGATAACTGATACCACAAAGAGATTGAGGCAAGCTGCCTTTAAGGCTGTTTACAAGAAAAGAAAGGTTCAGAAGAGGGAGGAAGCTTCATCAGGGACCTATACACAGCAACAATCTCTGCCTTCTATTTCTGCTATGAGTGGTTTTAACCATGATTTTCTCAAGATCACAAGTGAAGAGAACCCAGAAGACTTGGCAGGTGACATAGCCCGCCTTCGGCTTTCAGATTGAATTTATACCAATATTAGTTTAATGGAACTGTTGGTAGGGATGATGGTAGGTTTTCGATAATAGTTATTGGTCAGGTATTATCGAATTGTCAGGTCTACTATGTAAGGATAGGGGTATAAGAGGTACATAAAGTGTCTAGATGTATGGTTCTATAGTATTATAAAATACTCCTGTAGTATTTTAGCTTTATATTTTGTTTTAGAGTTTCTTTGTATATGGTTCTTGGTAAGTTTTTAGACTTGTTGTTCACTACGACTATTTCTAAGTACATGTTAGTCATACCTTGGACAAATACAGTTGATCAGGCTCTATCTGTCCTAGGTATGATTACATAAGTACCTAGGCCTACTCGTAGTGTTCAACTCATCTTATTACTCTTGTATTGTTCTGGTTATGACACTGTTCTAGTATGTATGTACTTGTACTTATACTTTATAAAAATATCATTGTACTTTAAAGTATACTTTGTACAGATTGTTTTAGAGAATTTTAGTCCCATTGTATTTATAGTTGTATATCTTAAATGGATTGATATACTTAGTTCACTATAAACAATACTCTGATACCAATCTGTCACACCCCCAAACCACGATGGCGGAAACGTCTGAGGGTTGATGACTTCATGAACAGTATCACAACAACGTTTGTACAATAGTGATCAAAGCAAACGCATCCATCATATACATAATTGTAAATGTTACAATAGTTCAAAAGATTGTATGTTTTGAATACAATTACAATATGATATCAAAATACATAGTATGACGCCATAGCGACCCATCGTCAAAGGTTGTAGTTACCCAATCAATTTCCTGAGAATACAAGTAGTTTGAAAGAGTGTCAACATTACGTTGGTAAGTTCATAAGATTTTTGTATGAGAAAATCCATAATCCTTTTTCCTTGTAGAAAGATAGTGTTTGAAACCAGAAAATCCAATATTTTCTTATAAATGAGTAGTAGTCTTAAAACCTAAAGACCGAAAATGTATATGTATTTGTATACTTGAAAATAGTATTACGTAGTTTTATTCTTGTATAAAACCGTGTAAATAGGTGTTTACTGGTAGTCGAATCGTAGATTTAATTCCACAAAAGTCGTATGTATAAGTAAACCGTACTTATATTTATATCTTTGATAAAACATAGTTTTAATTCTCATAGAATCAGTGTATAAGTAAAATCATACTTATATTTGTAACTTGTTAAAATGTAGTTTTAATACCATAAAACTTGTATGAGGAATCTCTTTCCTTGTAAAATGTAGTATTGTAATCCAAGAAAATCCAATATTTTCTTATGAATGTATCCAAGTCCTTAAAACCCAAGGACTAAAATGTATAGCATGGTTTGTAGTATAAAGCCATTGAAAATGTATATTTCCACGTAACAATTTAATAAAGTTGATATCCCATGCGAGACGCCGCGCCCTATAACCATACTGTGACCATGTAGGCCTGCTTCCACGTTCTTCAGGCGTCGGACTGTTATGACATTTGTCACCTCAGACCCATTGGTCTAGCTGTAGCTAGCAGCTCAGGTGCGGGGTTGTCAATCCCGTATAGATCTATACACAAATATCACGCTCTCTTACCGAGACTCTGGTTATAAATTTCAGGACTTATAGTATGTACTTAAATAAGTACTGTGAAGACCCGTCTCACAAAAATGTATGTATCAATCAACTTGTTAAAGTTTGTATATAAAAAACCTTTGTATTTGTCCATTATCATTTTTCCCATGATAATATAGTAATGAATAATAATTATATATTTTATAGAATTATTTGTCTTCTTTAAAACGTCATAGTAACATTTGTATCAACAAACTATTCCTATAATAGCATATTTTTAGTATTTCGTTGTGAAAAGCATATATTTACAAATATATGTGAAATAACTTATTTAGATGGTTATAAAGAACTTCTTTTAAGATATATTCTCCACGATAGTGGTGTAATAAATTGGTTATACCCTTTATTGATTCCAATATAATATTTCATGACTATCAAATAAAGAACGGTCAGGTAGAAGATCAAATGGGGAGGCAGGACCCTTTCAGCGTATAAGCCTTTCGGAAATCCAACAACCTAGCCAAATGATCGGCCTAGACACCGCCCTCGTAAGTAGATCATTCGATATTATTTTTGGAATTATAATTGAATTTCTTAATGATGTTTACAAAATTCGCATTTTGTTTACTATTGTTATAAATGAGTATAAATAACTATTTTTATAGTATAACTTGTATTCTCCCCCTTAAAAACTTGAATAAAGATAAAAAGAAGGGGTATGAACTCACCTCAATGTCGACTAGAATCTTATCGCCAATTGTTGTTAGATCGCCCGACTCTTCGTGCTTCTAACTCGAACTCACTATATTTATAACTGAAATATCTACTTCTAACGCTCATTCTTCGTATATCTCTCTATACGTATCGAAGAACTTTGTTTGTGTGATTTGAATGGCTAGAATGATGCTATATTTATAGTAGATTTATTTTCGTATTGTGGCCCTCAAAATACAGATATATGACTTTTATGGCTTTTAGAATTTGTTTATGACAAAACATACCCTTAAAATACTCTTTAAATAGATTTAATAGTTTTTATATAAAATAAATGATTTTTGTTTATAAAATATAATCTACGAAAATCGTAGTTTAATAATATCAACTTTTTAACTAAAAGTCTTTAACGAATTAACGAAAGGTATTAGTTGTAAGTTTAATAAAAATATAGGGGTTAAATGTAAATACAATTTCATTTTATACAAAAAGAAAATATTAAATATAGAACTAATATCAATAATATTAAATTTTGACGTCAGATTGTTCGTATCGACGATACCGTTTTGACGGTAATTTTTCCGTTTTATAAAACGTCATAATATTATCGATAAATTTAAAAATACGTATTGAATACGTAGTGTTCGAAATGAAAATACAAATTCTTTGAGGGTAAAATGTGTAAAATTGATTAAATAATGAAGTGGGGCCTACTTTTAATAATAATAATAAATATATTTAAAAAAACAATTTTTTTTCAAACCCACCGTTAGGTGGAGATCAATTTTTCTTTTTTTCAACACTTTTGACTGTTTTTTTTAATAAATATTTTAATAACCAAATGTCGCTTTCAAGTTAAATTAAACGTTTTTCTATCATAACTTTTTATATATAACGTTTGGTAAAAATATAAATATATATTTGAAATCGTCCTAATTTTATCTACGTTTCGATATAAAATTTGTAATATTTCGAATAGTTTTACATTTTTACCATTTTTCTATCATAACTTTTTAAATATAACCTTTGGTAAAAATATATATATCTGGAATCGTCATAATTTTATCTATATTTCGATATAAAATTTGTAATATTCGGACGAGTTTTAAATTTTACCGTTCACTATTCACGTCGGATACTATTTACGACGTACATTTTTTTTATATATATATTTTATATTAAAAACATCTAGCTCAGCATGGTTTGTTCGTATAATTGATTTGAATTAGCATATGTAGTATTATAATATCCAATAATAAATCGTATAGATTATGAAATTTATATTTCACATATTGACCTAATGTACGCTCTGGTTGACTTGAGTTGACCTTCGTTGACTTAATTTAACAGTTGTCACAGCATCTTCCAATCCTTCTGTGACTATATCCCACCTTGTGGATTCCCAGTTTGAGACATCTTAGAACCAGTCCAGACGATCTGGATCGTTTCTAGATGTGTCTCATTTCCAGACTCAATCCCGAGGTAGTAGAATCAGTGGAACTATGTTTCTCTATGAATGACTCGTACACAGTCAACATCAAATGTATTTCCATGATAGTCTTGTCCTGGTTCCATTTCCTGAACATCTGGATGAACAGATCGTATTGGCTAGTCAGCGAGTCGAGTTAATTCTCAACTACTGATTGATAGGGTGACCAAGTTTATATAGTTCTCCTATGTATCCCTCAATCATAAGAACATGCGGACTGATGCTACTTCTTCTACTAGCTTGCACACTTCAAGCTCCTTGAAGATCCTTGTTCGTTCCTTTTCAACTGGTTCTCGGAACCTTTCCTCAACTGGTCATGCTAACTCATATGGCCCCAGGAATTCGAAATCCTTACGGAACTCGGGGTCAATGGTCAATTAGCATGAGGCTACACACTTCCTTGGATTCATCAATTAGGAAGTCATGCTCATCACAAAGCTGCTGCGTGATGCCATGCTTCAATGGAACGGGGAGTGGATACTCAATCAGATATGGCTTGCCAGAAAAACTGACAACCATTCTCATTTTGCGAAGCCATACTTCAGGCCTGTCTACCTTTCCATATTTAATAAATACTTTCTGAAGCTCTCAGAAATGGGTGTTGGAGGAGGAGTAGGAGAGTTGACACTGGTTTCAGAGATCTATAAAATCATAATTTATTAGTTTAATTTTAATCCTTTTAAAAAATTACCCAATTATTATTTAATAATGTTAGGACCCAAAATACCACAACTATGGTGTGAAGAGGGATGCCATAATCACAACATAATGGTCATTAAGGTAGATATACTCTTATCAATTTCAGCTTCTATGAAACTCCTAGATCTGTGAGATTCATTGAAACTATTCAATGGCATGTTTAATCTCAGATTATGCTCTTCTATTTGTGATTGGGATGCCGAGGATCACAAACAAGATGTGAATAACCATGAAAATGTGCTTGGTAACCTCAAAATCGTTTATAATCTCAAATTGATATGCCGGTTAACCACACATGCTCCATCAACAATGCTAATTTATGAGATACCCATTACCACTCTTTATGAGCCCCTATTAGTGTGCCAGTAAACCACAAACGCTCCACTAATGTCTCATAAAGTGTAACGTGCAATTTCATGGATTAGGATATCTTTCACATTTTTCCTAAAGTAACTTGATTTGGGATTTTTATAACATGGTTCTAGTACTTTCTTTAATAGCGTTATACTTTTAATGAGATTAAGTTGTCTTATCAAATCCGTTATGCTAACGACCCTCCATTAATCAAGGAAGTGGTGGGTGAGAGTGGACACCCATTCAACCGCCATTTTATTGGCAGTTTCCTTATACCCCCTTATAGATCAGCTTCGTGAATGAGGCATACTAGCGATTTGACTGACCAGTTCTTATACATATAAATATTAACTTTTAACAATAATATATAGAATATGTATTTTATACCTTTTAAAATGTTTTTGTTTTATCTATTTAAATTTTCGAATTAAACATTTTAATTTAAATTTAAATTTAAAACTAATTTGATTTAATGTTTATATTTTAATTAACAATTAATTAAATAAATTAAATCAGATAAGGATCAACAAATTAATCAAATTAATTTAATCCTAGCCTTTACCCACTAATTTCGAAAAACACAAAAAGGGTATAGGGTTATCCATTTATTAATTAATAATAATTACCAAAAATAACAAAACCCTAAAAAACCCTATGAAAATCGAAAATAAGGAGGAGGGGCTAGGGTTTCTGAAACCCTAACCCTAAAATCGAAATTAAGTCTATTAGGGTTTAATTTCTATAAACCCTAATCCAAAGGATTAACAATTATAGCAAATTCAAACAGAAAACAAGCCAAATAGCTCTGATACCACTGACAGGAAATAGGCAAAACAGATAAACTTAACTCTTAAGTTCACGTGCAACCTAATAGGATCTATGTTTTCACTATTTGAATCTATAACTAAAACCCTAAAAGCATTTCGATTTCTATTAAAAGGATAATTAAGAAATTACTAACCTTTGTTGATCTTTTGGAAGTAAGCACCACAAGCGTTTAGCAGATAAGCCTTACAGATAAGCCGTATTCAAATTCAAATCGGATAAACCTTTTATCTTTAAATTCAAACCCTTATATATATATATATATATATATATATATATATATATATATATATATATATATATATATATATATAATTCGAAAATTATGGATATAATTATCTTAATTTTCGTTCACCATATATATATATATATATATATATATATATATATATATATATATATATATATATATATATATATATATATATATATATATATATATATATATATATAGACACTATAATTATGTATTGCTCAACTATTGAACAATTACAATTCAGCCCCTTCACTTTTAACTAATCCAATTAATCCCAAAATCAATTTCAATTAATTTATGATTAATTATTAATTAAATAATACTATTTCTAATTAATATATTATCCTCATAATATATTAAAAAATTATTTATATTGATTTATTAATCACATAAAAAATCAATCTCTCTCTCCAAAAGTTATTATGTCAAATTGACAGCTATGAGGGCAACCCAAAAGGACTTTGCTAATATAAATCAAGTATATATCAATTATAGTCATGACATAGACACCTAATCCAACACATTATTACTCCAAAAGAAAAAGATTTAATTTCCTTATACCATAGTCACTTTCCATATTAATTTTTCTTTACATACAGGTATTGGGAACCGATTTGACGATTTCTTGTATTCTTTCACAAATGAAAGATCTGGGTTTTCATCGATGTGATGTGAATTGAAAATTTGAAACCCTGGGGTTTTGAGGGTTTAGAAACCAAGGGGTGCTGCCGCCAAAGGCTCCTATGTTTGAAACCCTATGAGCCTTACATTATAAATAGAGGCCTTGGGGTTCAACCCTAAGGCATCCTATCCTCATAAAGGAGCCGCCAACTCCACTCCTCCCTCCATTTCACGATTTAAATCCCTCTGTAGGGTTTTGATCTTCTTTCTCCTTCCCTAGGGGAAGTTCTAATCTGTCTGTTTTCTGGTGTTCCGGGTATGAGTCATTAGAGGGATTCACACTTTGGATCCTGTTCATCCTTTGCAAGATGCTGTTCATCAGATTCAAGGAAGGAGATAATCCTGAGGTACATTCTATTAATGTTTTTCTTGCTATAACTGATATGAACTTCATGATCCTGAACTCTGTTCATGAGAATTCTGTGATTTGATCTTGTTAGTCTTCTGATGCATGTTGTTATGTGTTTTATGATCGAATCCCAACAGATCATTTATACCAGAAAAACTGAATCCTACAAGACTAAGTTGATACCTGAAAAACGGAACCCCTGCAGGGGCTCTGCCTCTAGGACCCCGCTAGGTGCTCTGTCCCTAGGACCCCGCAAGGGGGCATTGCCCCCTTGACCCCTGCTTTTAGGTCGTACCAGTATCAACTCAATCTTATACAAGTGTGCACTCTCGCACATCCTAACTTGTATATGAACTAAAGTGTGAACCCATTGGAATACTAATTATTTCCATTAACTAAAATCTAAGGTGACACTAAAATAACCAACAAGTAGTATCAACGAGGCGACGATACCTGCAAGTCAAGTTAAAACCTAAATCAGACAAAAAGAGAAAATCGATGATTGTGGTTCTTGAATCTAAATCTAGATCGATGAAACGATATTGTAGAGAGTTGATGCTTTAAAACTGGAGCATCATACTCTTTTGTGTATTGTTCTTTGTTCTTTTGATTTTCATTGTTGGACCTCCATGCTTTCACCTACCTGTCGTCTTCAATCCAAAGACGTTGTTTATCTTGGTGAAATTAGGGATAGCAAAGATCAGAGACGGTAGATTGATGCTAGGGTTTTGAAAGAGAAGATGAGAGAAGTTTAGCGTATGATAGGGTTTATAATTTTGATACATGAGAACCAAGAATACTCAATTAGCATCCACCCTAGGGAAACGCAACGAATTTGAAAATTTGAATCGTATCCCAGTTTTCAATTGTGCCGCCAATGAAGGGGTGGGGTTGGAACGACCTAATGCATTGAAAGATTGTGCTATCTTAATTTTTAAGATCTTAGTGCATTATAGCCTTGTAATATATGTATGCATTTCTCTCTCTCTCTCTCTCTCTCTCTCTCTCTCTCTCTCTCTCTCTCTCTTTCTACCGTCTTTTTCTTTTTCTATTTCTTCTTCCTCAACTTTTAAAAGAAAACCCCTAGAATAAACCATTAGAACACCAGATCCTATCTTCAAGTTCCAGGTCAAAAATCACTTGTAACTTCGGATTTGTGCATCTCGACACTCAGATTGAAGCTTTTCGAGATCCATTATGTGATTCAAGCACTCAATTCTTGATAGTCTCTTCGTCTTCCTCACATCCTCGAACTTAAATGGTGGAGAATTTGTAGGTTCACAATTTGATCCATTTTGGTTTCACAGGTTCACAATTTGATTTTTGGTATCATGTATTCACAATTCGAGGGATCGGTTGAGGTCAAAGATAAAGGGGAGAGATAAGAGATGGCAGTCATTCCACGTCGCTGTTTAGAGCAGTCATGATGATGATCGGTGAAGTGAAAACAACACGTTTGACCGATTTTGACCTCAAGCAAGATTTGAGAATGTTTAATGCTCCTTTGTTCGAAGGGTTAATGATATTAGATTGAGTAGAGTCGTCTTCAAGGGAATGAATAAAAGCATGGTTTAGATGATAATAACGATAAAACTGGTATGTGATCGGAAACTGAACATACGATTATTGGTAGGTGGAAGACGCCATGGCATTCTTGTGCAGCACCATCAAAGCTCTGTTCTTGATGGAAGGCGAATACGAACCGAGTAACCTTTTTCGAGGAGGGATTTAACAAGCCATGATCTAATGTAACTGGTTCGGTGGTCAAACAATACATCCAGCCAACACCATCGCCACCATAATCATGGTTTTGTCGCTCCATAGTTGGAATAGAGAGCATTTGCTTGTTGGTCACAAATAAACGGATTCTTTTTTCGAGGAGGGATTTAACAAGCTCTGTTCTTGTTTGTCGTTCTCACCATTACCGCTTCTTGCAAATCAATTTTAGGGGGGGGGGGGGGGGAGAGAGAGAGAGAGTGGTGGGAAGGGGATAGGGTTTTTTTACTTTTAATTAAGAAAATATGGAAATAAGTATTAAAGAATTAAAAAATATTAGAATATGTATTAAGAAAATGGAAAAAACAAATTAAAATAACATTTTAGACTTTTTAAAGCAGACTGGGACCAAAACCATAAGAAATTTCTGATTTTGGACCTATGATGCAAGTTGGAAATTTTTTTGACCTTATACACAATTTTTGACAAACCACGGGGACCAATGTTGCAGTTATGTCCAGTTTATTTTATTGCGGTGTTTAACATGTATGTCTTTCGCTCAATCTAAGGCTGGAGGGTGTGTCGGAAACACCCCCCCCCCCCTGCGTTCTCGATGACCGGCGTTCTGGGGTCGTCCTTTGTTTAACGCGTGAAGACTTCCACATTTTCAAAAAAGTAGCCGTTGCTACCCATTGGAAAACATAAAAAAACATTTTTTTCTTTTTTTATACATACATATCAAACACACGTATAATTCACACACAATACATACAAAACTACATTTATATATATATATATATATATATATATATATATATATATATATATATATATATATATATATATATATATATATGGATTACAATTCGGATTCAGATGACTCGGGTGGTGCTTCGATGTCTTCGTGGCAAAGATGCAAGTCGCAAATATTCTCACCAACCTAGCGGAAAGTTCGGAAAAAAAGCGGCGAGTAGCGGCGAAAAATAGAAACCACGAAGAAGGACATGAAAAATTTGTTCAAGACTATTTTGCTGACAATTGCGTGTATAACGACACGGATTTCAAAACCCGGTTTCGTTTGAGCCGAACAATGTTTCTACAGATCGCGCACGATTTGGAAGCCAACTACGAACTTTTTCAATTGCGCTACGACGGACGAGGCAAAAGGGGTTTTATGCCATACCAAAAATGTGGAGCTGCTCTTTGTCTTATGGGTTATGGCTACTCTTTTGATGTCGTAGACGAATACTTGCGGATGTCGGCAAGAACTGCTCGGGAAAGTATGTATTTTTTGTGAATATATTTATGAGCTTTACGGTCATATTTATTTGCGAAAACCCACACCAAACGATGTTGAAGAATTATATACGGCACATCACCAGTCACATGGTCTACCGGATATGCTTGGGAGCATAGATTGTACGCATTGGGATTTGGAAAATTGTCCAAACGCGTGGAAAGGACAATACACCGGAGGTCATTACAGCAAACATTCCCTAATACTAGAAGCGGTGTCCTCACAAGATTTATGGATTTGGCATGCGTACTTCGAAGTTTCGGGGTTGAACAACGACATAAACGTTCTAGATTCATCGCCGTTAGTCAATTATATCCTACTAGGCAAGTCGGCCGATGTTTCGTTTAAAGTGAACGGCTCCGAATACCCACGTGGGTATTTTCTCACCGACGGTATATATCTAAATTATTCCACATTTGTAAAGGCGTACCAACATCCGATTGACGAGAAGTGGGTACTATTCATGCAAGTTCATGAGTCGGCACGGAAAGATGTGGAACGTTCATTCGGTGTCCTAAAAAAGAAATGGCATATAGTGCAAAACCCATCATGAGCATGGCACCTCGAGAACATACGCAAAGTAATGTATGGTTGTATCATATTACACAATATGATAATTGAAGAAAAATGTTGGAATATCTGCATCTATCAACCTCATCATATGATACAGATGCCGACACAATTTCTTCCCGGTAGCGAGCAATACTATTCGCGCGTACTACAAATACACAGTGCGGAAACGAATGTCAATCTCCGACATGATTTGAACGAGTACGTCTACGCTAATCGCAACAATGAAACCGACGACGATAATTAGGAAATGTTTTTTATTTTAAATTAATTTAGGAAATGTACATTTTTTTAATGTTTCTTTTTATTTAATGTATTGTGTTTTTTATTTTTATTTTAATATTATGGTTTTAAATTAATATAATGTTTTTATTTTAATTTAACTAAATGTTTGGTTTTAATTAAAAAACGTAAAATAAAAAAATGTGACGTGGAAAATAAAACGGAAGTCATGCTGTCTTGCATTTCCTGGGGTGAGTGCTGGGGTTGTCTTGGTGACATGGCGCTGACATGGCTGCTATCTTGGGAAGTCCTGGGAGTCTTGCACACCGCATTGCCTAAATGATCTTTTAAGCACATGAGACCTCCCCTTGATGTGACGCAATCTTATTCTATGTTGGTATTTGAGTCTAACACAGGTGATCTAATGTTAGAACTTTTTAATGGTTAGTAGAGCATCGTATAGGGCAGCAAAAATCACATATCATGATTCCTTTCTGTTCACCGTGCCAACAGATCTACATTCCAAAATTCGCCAATACCAGTAAACAATTTACATAGTTCTAATTCCCTAGTACATTTGTTGGTATGTGGTTGTTTAATTTCTACATTTGGATGTTATTAACGTGGTGTACACGTGATCTTATTGGGCTCCATTAGACTTTTCAATTCGAACAAAAATAGACTTACACAAGTAATCTAAGATAAATCCTAGTAAAATTGAAAGGAACCAAAAAGAAAACATTTGGCCTTTTAGAATAAACACCACCAAAGAATGCCCAAAAATAAAATCCAAAGTATAAACTGGATTAGGACTTGGGAGGTTGTTGTTGGTGATGGTAGAGGGCGTTCCGTTTCTGCATAAATAAGTACTCCGTTTCAATTTGCTTCTTTACCTCAGCTGATCTTTTCACCCTTAGCAGCAAGTGTTTGACTTGGCTCTTTCCTCTATCGGTACCATGATGTAGCATATCCATGAATTTCTCCATAACTCCAAGCTCTTGAGCCTCTACCAAATACTTTCATCACTATAATAAAGATTCACCAAAACTGCAACTGCATTCTCTTTGATCTTCGGGGATCCACTCCCAATCAGCTCAACCAAAATGGGCACTGCCTCTTCATTACCTATAGCCAGTTTTCCTTCTGGGAAACTTGAGATAATTTCTAGAATGGTTAGTGCTTCATCCTTCAGCTTGTTAGTCAATGTTGACCAGGTAATTAGGAGAATAAAAGGGCACGTTGAACTCTTCACCGTTGGAAGGAGACGTTGCAGATTTTTCTCATTTTCTGTTATATCTTATCTATTTAAGTATCTCATGTTTAGCTTCATTTTTAATTAGTCGAAAATACAGCTTCTGTAAGCCACTGGAATCATTCAGCTGGCATATTAATCATTCAATAAGATAAAGCATTCGACTACTTCTACTTTGTTATTTCCAGTTTTGATTAATCTGATCACCAACATTTGGTATCAGAGATTGAGGTTCTGATCAGTTTGTATGCCCAAAATCTTTCGATTTAACACCATGTCGGTTATATCTACATCCAATCCACCCAAAGACAGCCCATTTCCCCTTCAATGCCCGATGCTAACCTCGTTGAATTACAATACATGGTCGATTAAGATGGAAGCCATTATGGATGCCCATGGGTTGTGGGATGCCATCGAGCCACAAATCGGTGTGGTTGTGGACGAGAAAAAGAGCAAGCAAGCTCGGGCCTTCATCTTTCAATCGATTCCAGAAGAAATGCTTGCACAAGCTGCCAAGAAGAAGACGGCTAAAGAAGTATGGGATTCTCTAAAGTCACGGTATGTGGGTGCAGAACGAGTCCAGAAAGCAAGGTTACGGGTATTGAAAAGTGAGTTCGAAGGACTTCAAATGAAAGACGCTGAGACAATAGACGAATATGCAGGGAGGATATCGGCTATGATCTCAAAATACGGGAGCGTAGGGGCGACACTGGATGATGAGGAACTGGTGAGAAAACTGTTCGACACTGTCCCGGAAAGATTCATAAATCTGGTGGCATCGATCGAGCAAAGTTCAGACATGGAAACCATGCCGTTCGAAGAGGCAATTGGGCACTTAAAGGCGTATGAAGATCGACTTCGACTCCGGAAGGCAAACACACACGATGGTACTGCTTTATTGTTTTCCAAGTCCGAAGGTTCTTCTAGTCATCGAAATCCAGGCAAGTCAAACACGACGGTGGGTCGAGGGAAAGGTGGAAATAACGACAGAGGTGGAAGAAGCAGCTCACGAGGTCGGGGGACTCGAGGTAGAGGTGGACGCTCGGGTGGCGGTTCACGGCAAGAATCAGATGGTTCTAATCGGAAGCCTCGTGACAAAAGCCACATAAAATGTTTCGAATGCCAGCAATTTGGTCACTTTGCTTCTGAATGTAAAGAAAAGAAGCAACAGGACCAGGAGGTGAATTTAGCTGCGGATGAAGATGAACCAGCATTATTGTTGAGTGTATGTGGGGAAAAAATTACAAATATGGTTCTTTTGAACGAAGAAAAGGTGTATCCAAATCGGTTAAAAGAAAACGAAGACACAAATATATGGTATTTAGATAACGGCGCGAGCAACCATATGACCGGGTCCAAAGAGTTGTTTGCGGAACTTGATGAAAATGTAACCGGACAGGTACGGTTTGGAGATGGTTCTAAGGTTCAGATCAAAGGGAAAGGTACATTACTTTGTGATTGCAAAAATGGCGACCAATTTGTCATTCAAGATGTGTACTACATCCCAGCCCTGCATAGCAATATAATTAGCCTGGGACAGATGACTGAGGAAGGGTATGATGTAGCAATGAAGAAAGATCTCCTCAAAATGCATGATGAAGCTGGCCGCTTAATTATGAAGGTGCAAAGATCAAAGAATAGACTTTATAAAATAAGACTCACACCCGAGAAACCTGTATGCTTGACCATGAGTATAGATGATGACTCATGGCTTTGGCATGCACGTATGGGTCACACGAATTTCAGAATGCTTGAAGAGATGACACGGAAGGGGATGGTGACAGGTATGCCTCTGTTATCTCACCCATCACAGGTGTGATGGGTTGCATGATAGCTAAGCAAGCAAGACAAAGTTTCCCAAAAGAGGCCCAGTGGAGAGCTAAGGAACCACTTCAGTTGTTACACGCAGACCTATGTGGACCTATTACACCTGCAACCAAGGGCGGTAATCAGTATTTTTTATTAATTGTTGATGATTATTCCGGATACATGTGGGTGTATTTAATCAAAAACAAAGATGAAGCCTTTGGTATGTTCCAGAAATTCAAGATACAGGTCGAAAAGGAGAGCAGGTATAAAATTAAAATGCTAAGAACTGACCGTGGGGGAGAATTCAACTCTAATCAGCTCCAAGAATTTTGTAAACAAGCTGGAATAAGGCGCCAATTGACGGCACCCTACTCGCCACAGCAGAATGGCGTCGCAGAACGCCGTAATAGAACAATCTTGGAGATGACAAGATCCTTACTCAAAGCCATGACAGTACCAGACCAATTTTGGGGCGAGGCGGTGCGACATTCCGTATATTTGCTTAACAGAATTGGCACTAAGGCACTCAAGGATGCGACACCGTACGAGGCGTGGAAAGGCTCCAAGCCTTCGATTGCACACCTGAAAGTGTTTGGGTGTGTAGGATTTGTCAAGAAATTGAGAGGACTTACCAAGCTAAGCGATCGAAGTGAGACCATGGTTTATTTAGGGGTGGAAGAAGGAACTAAAGGATACCGGCTATACAATCCCAGGAATCGGTGACTTGTAATTGCAAGAGACGTGATATTTGATGAGGCAAAACGTTGGGCCTGGAATGAAGAGTTAACGGGGGAGCCCCTTACCACACCATATTGGACTAATATTGTGGTTAATGTCACAGCCCAATCACAACCGGCCCAAGAGCAGGGGCAAACAAATGACGTGAATAAAAACCCCTCGTCGCCGATAAACAACATTGTTTCTTCTTCTGATAATTTTGTAACAGGTAACTCGCTTAGTGATGATTCGCAATGGCCAAATTCACCTGGAATTGGTTCGCGATTCACAAGTCCAAGCCAATTCTCGAGTAACAGTGAACAAAGTGAAACAGTAGCTTCGTTTGATGACACTCCGGTACAAGGGTTTCGATCAATCAATGAGATGTATGAGGATACAACGAGAATGAATGATGTAGAGGTGCAGGAGCTGTATGAGAGAAATCAAGAGCTACTGTTAATTGATGATGAACCCACGTCATTTGAAGAAGCATCGACTGAAAGGAATTGGAAGCAAGCTATGGAAACTGAACTGAGATCAATCGAAAAGAACAACACTTGGACCTTAACCAAATTGCCACCAAACCGAAAGGCAATAGGGTTAAAATGGGTGTTCAAGTTGAAAAGAGATGCAGCTGGGAACGTGATCAAACACAAGGCCCGTCTAGTCGCTAAAGGGTATGTACAAGAAAGAGGTATTGACTTTGAAGAAGCATTTGCACCGGTCGCACGATTGGAAACCATCAGTTTAATCCTTGCAATGGCAACAAAAGAGAACTGGCTTGTGCATCATTTAGATGTCAAGTCTGCGCTTTTACACGGAGATCTCAAGGAGGAGGTTTACGTTTCTCAGCCAGTTGGATTCTTAGTCAAAGGAAAGGAAAACATGGTCTATCGTCTACACAAGGCACTTTACGGGTTAAGACAGGCGCCGAGAGCATGGAATATACAGTTGGACCGATCACTCAAAAGACTTGGATTCACTAGATGTGCACATGAACAAGCTGTCTATAAGGTACACAAACCCAATCTAATTCTCATTGTTGGCGTATATGTGGACGATCTTATAGTTACCGGCTCAAGCGAAAAAGGAATTCTAGAGTTCAAGGAGAAAATGAAGACGTTATTTGACATGAGTGATTTGGGACTGCTGTCTTACTACTTGGGAATAGAGGTGTCTCAGGGGAAAGATGGAATAATGCTCACACAAAAGGGATACGCGGAAAAATTTTTAAAAGTAACAGCAATGGAAGATTGTAACAGCACACAGTATCCAATGGAGGCCAAGCTACAACTAACCAAAGATGAAGACGGGGAACCTGTAAATGCAACAAATTACAGGAGACTTGTCGGAAGTCTAAGATATTTGGTTCACACAAGGCCTGACTTGAACTATAGTGTTGGAACTGTGAGTAAATATATGCAAAATCCCAAGCAAAGTCACTATGCAGCTGTAAAACATATTCTCAGGTATGTAAAGGGAACACTTGAATATGGTTTGATGTATCACAGGGGCGGGGATGGCATGCTAGTAGGCTATAGTGATAGCAGCTACGGTAATGATCGAGATGATAGGCGAGGCACCACGGGTGTAGCTTATTACTACTCGGGAAATCTGATAACGTGGGCGTCACAAAAACAACAGACCGTAGCTTTAAGCTCCTGTGAAGCAGAGTACATGGCCGCAACTGCAGCCGCTTTTCAAGGACTGTGGTTGAGGAACCTGTTCAGTGAGCTTGTTGGAAGGAAAGCACAGAAGGTGAAATTATTGGTGGATAATAAATCTGCCATTGCCCTTATAAAGAACCCCGTGTTCCATGGAAGGAGTAAACATATAGATACAAAGTATCACTTTATTCGCATGTGTGTTGAAAGAGACCAGATTCATGTGGAGCACGTAAGTGGGGATCAACAAAGAGCAGATATATTGACAAAAGCATTGCCACGAATAAAATTTGCTGAAATGAGGGGGCTGATTGGTGTTGAAGACCTGAAGAAGAAGGTCAACATTGATGGGGAGAAATGTTAGTCAATGTTGACCAGGTAATTAGGAGAATAAAAGGGCACGTTGAACTCTTCACCGTTGGAAGGAGACGTTGCAGATTTTTCTCATTTTCTGTTATATCTTATCTATTTAAGTATCTCATGTTTAGCTTCATTTTTAATTAGTCGAAAATACAGCTTCTGTAAGCCACTGGAATCATTCAGCTGGCATATTAATCATTCAATAAGATAAAGCATTCGACTACTTCTACTTTGTTATTTCCAGTTTTGATTAATCTGATCACCAACACAGCTCACCCTGTGGTTCCCTAAGAAACTCCATCATCATGGGAACCACACCTGCCTCTAGGGCCTTTAAAGTGTTATCATGATGAATGAATAAATTATATAACGCAATGCTTGCGTCCCTTTTCCCTCTCTGAGTACCTTGACTCAACAATAATAGAAGAGGTGGGATCGCTCCTGCAGAACCGATGGTTTCCTTATTTTCGTCAATTAAAGAGAGGTTGAAAAGGGTAGTTGCTGCATTCTCCCGTGCTTCCATGCTACCTTCCTTGAGTACATGTACGATATCGGGTAGGTGTGTGAGTAGAGGGATTGCCTCGGCCTGGGCAATCGCGACACGGTTATCATCGTTTATATTTGCATGGAGGTGGATATCCCCGGCGCCCATCTGTTGGTCGATAGGAGTGGACCCGGAATGTTCAGAGGTGATCTACAAAAATGCAACAAATATTTAGTAAAGGTCATGTTTACAATATGAAAATGTGACTGGAATTTATATTATCATGTTGGAAGCTGGTTAAACGGGTTATACTGGATATTGTATGTAAGATCATAGAATAATTATTGCATATCTTTATGGAAAACAACTAGCTAGAACTGGGTGGCTGAACGAGCAAATATCATATTTTGTTTCAATAAAATGTCATCTTGATCTATATCCAAAATCCAAATACACGCGTTAACCATATATATATTTTTAGTCACGATTTAGTTTTATGTTCCTGTCTAACAGATATCAATACTGATGATAAAATAAAAAATGTGTGACAGTACTATAATGATATTCTGGCCACAAATTAATTTCATGTGTATGATTAAATATATACAATTGTCTTAATATAAAAAAACGTGACTATAACTTTTTTATGGCATCAGTTTAATTTTTCTTGGGTTTTAAAATTAGTAATAGTCACGATAATAGATAAAACATATGGTTAAAAGTATATTTTGATCACAGGTTCAAATTTTATTTTCCGACTAAAACTAATCAATAGTCATACTAAAGAAAAAATAATGTGACTATAATTATTTTATTGTCACATGTTAATTTATTGTGTGTGACTAAATGTAAGCAATTGTTATGATATAAGAAAAAACCTGGCTATAACTATTTTATGATAACGAGTTAGTTTGTATTGTATGTCTGAACGTAACAATAATCAAGATTAAATATTAGACTTGTGGCTAAAATACTTTTTGGTCATAGTTTAAGTTTTAACTTGTTACAAAAGTAATAAATAGTTATAAAGAAAAATCTTATGACTATAGTTATTTGATAGTTACGGTTCTTGTATGTGACAAAATGTAAAAAGTCGTGATGATATAAGAAAAAAAAAAGTCATTAACTAGTTTAGCAATGTTTTAACTTTTAATATGTTTGTAAACGTAATAACAGTCATGATAAAATATAAATTTGTTACTATGAGTCTATGAGTATTGTTTGGTCAAAGTTTATTGGTGACTAAAAGTACAAAATACTAATAATAAAAGAAATAAAGTAGTGTCAGAATATATATATATATATATATATATATATATATATATATATATATATATATATATATATATATATATATATATATATATATATATATATATATATATATATATATATATATATATTGTGGTTACAATTAATTATAAAAAATATGGTTTATAGAACTACAAAAGTGGCTACCAAATAGTCATGATAAAATATAAATTCGTGACTATATTGTTTAGGGTTTGTTGTTTAATTCGTAACTAAAAGTACAAAATATTGGTAATAAAAGAATTAAAGTGCATGTAACTATAAGTATATTGTAGAAACAGTTATAAAAAATGTGATTGATAGATCTATAAAAATTGCTATCATATAGTCCGGATTTTTACCAATAGCCACGGTTTTTCATTTAATAGAGTCACAAAAATTAGACGTAGTCATAAGTTATAATATGTGACGCGATCTATGATCACATTAATAGAAAAAATGTGGGTAAATATCTTTGGATTTTAAAATATTTTTTCTACTAATATTTTTGGATGGTAACCACTTTCTAACAACCCAACTGCTCTTTAACATCAACAATTAATTGTTTTCGTCCAAACACCAAGGTAGGATTATTTTTGTTCTTGGGTTTAACATTTCCTGCTATTGTTTAGTATTGATAACAAACCTCTTTTTATTTTTGTATTCAAAAAGTGTCTATCAATGAAATTTAAACAATACATTACACTATCACTTGTAAATTGCATCACAAAAAGGAATGTAGATTTGTGACAGTAATCCACAACTTGGCTGTGTAATATAAATGGAAACCGAGATTTCATACTCAACATTCTAAAATAGAAAGATGCATCGCTGTTCCGTCATTGATTTGTAGGTAATATTAGGGTTTTTTTGTTTGTGACAAATGCGTTGGTAAAGCGCGTAGCTAAATTTCCGTGGGTATTTACCCCTTTTTTAGTAGTGATGGACAGGACAAAGCGATAACACTATAAGTAGACAAAAATAACTTTCCAACTTTTTGGACAAAAAATCAATTGACCAAATTAATTTTAATTTTCTCATGATGTTAGATGATTGATTTGGCATCACGAAAACGATTAGAGCAATTTATCATGTTGTATGCTCCACATAAACGAACTATATGAAAAGACTTACTTGAATACGTAATGCTTCTTCAATTCTCTCAATGACCTTGTCAATCGTAGGTCGTTCCTTCAATTTGAAACTAATGCACTGATATGCGATATCTTGGAATGCATCAAAAGAACTACTATCAATTTCATCTCTTATGTGGGGATCAATTACCTTGTGTGGTTCATCCTTATATCGTCGGACAGAAGTCATAAGAAATTGTGGCTCATCATCTTCAATGCTCTTTTCATGATAAACCAGCATCCCACTCAGGACTTCAAACAGTACCACGCCAAACGAGTACACATCTGATTCTTTTCGGAGGACACGGCTTTCATTGTAAATAGGATCCATGTAAAACTGGGTACCCGCAACCCTTGTATAGAGTTGGCTATTAGGTTCATTTCTTGGACCCAATTTTGACAAGCCAAAATCACAAATTTTTGCGACCAAATTGTTATGTAACAGTATGTTAGAACTCTTGATGTCTCTGTGTATTACTCTACTGTGCTCCCCAAGACCGGAGTGAAGGTAACTCAGTCCTCTTGCGGCCCCTATGCATATCATCAGGCGTTGGATCCATGTTATGCTACGCATCTTATATGGGTCTTGGATATGATGATCAAGGCTTCCGTTCATTGCATACTCATAAACAATAATCATCTCATTGTTTTCATCACAATAACCAATGAACGAGATGATGTTTTGATGATGAAATCTTGAGATCATCTCTAACTCGGTCCGGAACTCTTGTTCTCCTTGGTAGCTATCACGACCTAGCCGTTTGATAGCAGCTACGCGGTTCTGCCATGTTTCTGAGAGTTGTCCTTTGTAGACTGAACCAAATCCACCGCCTCCAATATATCTCTGCTGACTGAAGTTGTCAGTGGCACGATTGATCTCCTCCAATGGAATCAGATACTTTTCATGGTTTAACCCCGAAGAAGACATGTCTTTCCTTCAGTATTGGTGAAAAGATGTATGGAAATGGTGGCAATAGAAGAGATTCTGAATGCGAGATCGTTCTTAGATTTGTTTATTTAGAAGAGGTTTATGGGAGAGAGGGTCGCCGCAGTGGCAATATATGGGAGGAGTAGAAGATGTGGCCGAGCTGAGTGTGGAAGAAAGTAAACCTTATGGACACATCAATTATCAAACCATCATACAAGTTGTTAATACAATATAATATTATGTTTTGTATTGTCATTTAGAAATGTTTAGAAAAATTGACTTTACTTTTTATTATACGTTGTGTTTACACAATATAATTTTTAGTTTTGTGTTCACACACTACCATTTTAAGTTCATTGGGTTTTCTTTATAAATATTATTCCATCATTAACAATTTAACATGGACCGACTTTTCCTTCTGCTCGATTTAATGCACGAATTAAGCGTGCAGCCATCTCGACAAACCACCAGTTTTATAATATGCAAAAGAAAACTGTGAATGGGCTTTTCCATTGATGTTTTCCTGATATAGTTGCAAACTAATCTGGGTGTACAGATGTAAAATAAGCAAATCTAAATACAATAATGGATAATTATAACCATTATACTTGTAGTTTTGTAACAAAATAATATTTGAAAAATACATAAAATTGCCTCCACTATCATAGTTTTATGTTATTTATGTATTTATAATTAAGAACTAATTAACCCACAAAAGATATTGACTGAACTAATCTAGCAAACTAAATTATATGAATACTGAACCCAAAAAGTCAAGGATAGGTGTCTCGAAACAACTACGTCAATATAATCACCACATTTTTTATAAAGGATCTATGCAAGCTGTCATTTGAGGTTTATTTATAGGAACCCAATGCACTTGTAATAAAAAATTATCTACGCAAGCTGTCATTTGAGGTTAATTTAGAGGAACCAGTGCATTGACACTAGGTTCAGTACCTTAAATGATCATGTTGAGATCCCTTTTAATTTGTATAGTATATAACTTTTATTGTCCTGTTCTAATAATATAATTTGCTTTGTTAATAACATCAGGTTTTCATGGAAACTGAGATTTATGCTTTGTACTCATGCGCTACTAAGCAATGCCAATATATATTACAATATAAGACCAAACGGTGTTGTTATCATTTACATCAGAGGGTTGTACGGTCACATAGCCGACATATCAGAAAACCCTCCACTAATCCTTTACCCTTAAATCTTAGAAATGGTCATCACTCACCATATCTCATTTATATACATACAAATATGTGTGTGTGTTTATATATATATATATATATATATATATATATATATATATATATATATATATATATATATATATATATATATATATATATATATATATATATATATATATATATATATATATATAGGGAAGGGTTCAAATGAGAACCACTAAAAGATTGAAAACCGTGAGAACCACTAATTCACAGTTTAATAAAAACATTACATTATACTATTCACAGTTTAATAACTAGAAATTTTATTATATTGTGAATATTGTAAAACGTATTAAAAAGTAAGGAAATTTATTAATTTTGATGTATTTTTACATAATAAACAAGTGTGAAAAAACAAAAAAACGAAAAAAAAACATAATTCTTAATGTGTGAATATCGGTTCTCACGGTTCTTAATCTTTTAGTGGTTCTCATTTGAACATATTCCTATATATATATATATATATATATATATATATATATATATATATATATATATATATATATATATATATATATATATATATATATATATATATATATATATATATATATGTGTGTGTGTGTGTGTGAATATCGGTTCTCACGGTTCTTAATCTTTTAGTGGTTCTCATTTGAACCTATTCCTATATATATATATATATATATATATATATATATATATATATATATATATATATATATATATACACATACATACATACATACATACATACATACATACATACAGTGGCGAATCCAGGATTCAAACTCTCGGGTGTCCAACTTAAATGTGATAACAAAATTAAGGTCAGAAAATTTTTATTATCGGGTCGGATTACAATAAAAACTATAATATTAAGTTTTAACCAAAGATTAAACATAACTTAAAAACATAAATAATTGTCTCACGATTGTTTACCACAAGTTTTCCTATTTCGAAAACAACCCCCAAGTTTTTACATTATCATGAGCTAAATAACTTGTTGAATTTTTACTTTTTAAAAACCATAACAATATACTAAATATAATCTGTCACAAACTCATAATCATTAAACAAAAGTTTATTTGATTAATATCCACATATACAATTAATATCATTTTATATTAAATATAACTATAAATTAAAAAATTATCAATTACATGAAAGAATATTCTGGAAAAAGATTAAAACAATTTGCATTTCTAAACTACATTGTGGACCATATAATCTATAATTTTTTTTGCAATAGAGTCGTATACTAGTTTATAATGTTTTAAAATTATTTAAAAAATAGTTATTTTGAGGTTTTCTTCTCTCATGAATCACATGTGTCCATCTTGTTTCCTTATTTTACAATAGGTGTCTATTTTAATTTAATAACATAATCTATAAAGGAAATTCCCATACTTAGCGGTGTCCATGGACACCCTTAAGATGAAGGTAGAATCGCCTTTGCATACATACATACATATACATATACATATACATATACGTATACGTATACATATGTGTGTATATATATATATATATATATATATATATATATATATATATATATATATATATATATATATATATATATATATATATATACATATATCCCTATTTAATGAATGAAAATCTCTGAAGCCACTTTTCATCTCCTAAACCTCCTATTGTCTACGTGTAATTTTTCTGATTTTGTTGTATTTACCATATGAAATCATATTTTCGGTATCATGACTCATTAATGATCGTGTTTAACTCTAATTCAAATGTTCGTGATTTTCATGTTAAAATTTTCTTTTTCGTCGTTTCTTTTGAAAATCCATCATCTTGAAAGTTCAAATCGATTTCCTTTCTTACGTAACAATATTGTCATTCAACTCGATTTCCTTTCTTCCTCACCCCCATTGCTGCTCTCTATAAACACCGAGTCTAGTTTTCCAAAAGGTATGGCTCATGTCAATTTGATTTATGGTCAAAGTACTAAGTAGTGGTCTAGAAAGCCATAATTGTGAAATTTTATGAAATCACCCTTTTAAGTCCTTAATACTCCAAACTAATCAAAACTAAAATTAACACATAAAATAACATGTTTTGTGAAGCTAATAAGCATTTCAAAATGAATGATCTCAATGGATTGGTTGCAAACCAAAACCTTAGTGTTAAGTCATGATTTTATGTGTGAAAAACCTTTGTTTTAAAGCCATGACTTATTCCATTTAGTGGTTTTTTTTTTTGATAACCGAGGACCCCACCCGATCCATCATTTGGATGACCCTGATGAAGCAACCTCGGGGCCCACGCACACCTGGCAGCAGGGTCGTCCGGGTCAATCACCTACGGGGGTAGAGAGGTGGCCAGTGGCCATCCCCTGATTGAAACCTAACACTCCCTATGGGGAAAGGGAGGGAGTGAGATTAGAACTTGGAACCTCTTTATAGGGGAAGAGAAAGAGTCCAAAGCCTTATCCACTAGGCCATCAGGATGATGGTTTAAAGTGGTTTTTTATATGCATGGTACTAGACTCTTTAATATCTTATATTAATTTATAAACTTTGGTCAAAAGATGTTAAATTAAGAACTTAATATGTAGGGGTAAATACACTTGAACCTAAGCATATGTTGTAACATGTGTAATTTGCTATGAACTTATTAAAATCATAATAAATCAAAGAAACAACATTAGAGGATGGGATCACTGCCTTTAGAAAGCTAAGAATGTGTAGAACCTTTCGATTTAAGACAGCTTAGGTGATCCTTATCCAAATTTTACCAAATTGTGTTTTTTTACAAGCTGTCCAGTGAACCAACAATTGGGATACCCTAACTTGTGAAAATCATAACTAAACATAGAAACGTCCTTTTTAAGTAAGGTCCACGAGAGATCTTAGGCCCAATATTTACGATACCTATTTGTGGGGTAAGGCCGACGAGACCTCTTTATGAGGTAGGGATTTTAAAATTTTCCTCTCCGTAAGGGGTTATGTATAATGGTCTCTGTCTGAGGGTAAATGTTACCTAACCTCTTCGTGAGGAAATCTACTTGTTGCGTGCTACATGTCATATGAGTGTATGTGTAGTTAGTGTGCTCAATAGACTTTTATCTTACCCGTTGTTATTTAAAAAATTGCAGGTTTTAAAGGGGATGGTTTTGGGAAATGAGCATGGCCTGACTATTCGAGCTACTGAAAGATATTTAAATGTTAAAGACTTCTGCTTTTATTAGTTTATAAAGTTTGTTTCTAGTAACACCAAGCACTCTACTGTATTTTATTCAATTCTTTCGTAAACCACCTTATTATTTTTAAATGAGTTTTATTAATTTAGAAAATTTTGGATGTTACATACAAGTCACAAGTTCCTACATCAATAAACAATAGAGAAAGACATCAAATATCAAAAGATATTTTATCCAAAACCTAAAAATGAAACCTAAATTAAGCCAACCAAAATTAAAGATTAATTTTTGGAAACCAATAACAAAACCAAATTTAAACTAAATCTAAGATACATATGTAACTCTAAATAAATTTGGAAAAACCAGATACAATGACTTTTCAACCTACTAAGAGATATAATTTTATCTTTTTCTCATGACCTTAAAACCAAATAACATACAATCCATTACCATCTTAACGTGAAGCATTTACCACGATACCATCAACAATTTGAAGTTAAGGTGCCACGAAGCCATGTCTCATATAGCTATCACCATATTTTACCAAAGTGAAATGGATAAATAAACCATAATATGTGTAAGCATGATGCATAAAAATGGACGAGTCAAATGGGGAAACTGCATAAAACATCATGACTGACATAGCTATTACCATCATTCTCTCGTGTAATGGCAGAAAGACACATGGCACAACTCAAACTTGGATGAGTCAAACGGGGAAATTACATAAAACATCATGTAGATGCGATATTTATTGTTTTAGACACATTGTGTGCCATGTAAGCAAGAAACACGTTGAATTACTCATATACAGATTCTTAAGTATAAATAATCTAAAATAGAAAAAATTATAACTATGTTACCTTTTCTTAAGCAAACTAACTTCATCATGTTATAATTTTTGCCATTATACGTAATCCCCCCTAAGAAAATTTCCTAGGAAAAAACATAATTCTCACTAAATTACTAATTTGCAGAGAATATACATTTTATCTAGATTGACACTCGTTTATCCAATAATTTCCTAGAAAGACTAAAAGATGGAAGAGAATGGAAAAAATCAACAGTTGTGTAGTCGCAAACATCATAAAAAGATGAAATGTACAAAGTTTGATATCGTTCTTAGCTCTCAAAAGTTGTAATATTGCACCAATTAACCATCCAAAACTCCTCACAAACAACTTTACTCAGATTAGAGCATGACTTACCATTCTAAATCTGTGATTTCTTATGTAGCAACAATGATGATACATATGGAATAATATGGCTAAATGCAAGAACTAGCAGCAACTTTGGACCCAACAAACATAGACACCCTTAAATGAAAATTTTTAAAATATTAATATGAAAAAAAAACCTGCGAAAACTAAGACCATAAGACACACTAAAATACCTCAAAATATCAAAAAGGTCTCTATTGGCAATTTACTTTGATCTACATGATACTGTAATTCGTTTGTGAAATACTCAGAAAACTGATTGATATATTAAAAATGAAAAATATTAAAAAAAACCGTTTTATTAAATCTAACAGTGCGTGTTTTGAAAGTATGGTATACTCCATCTCAGTTTCACCGCCATTGCATATTTCCGGTCTGTAACGTCGCCACCAATATGATGGTACTGAAACATCCATAATAGCCTTTCATATCAACAAAACAATTAAAATTAATAAATAAATAAATAAATCTGAAATTTAAAAAATCTTGAAAGCTTTTATTTAACATTTTTGTGTTTTACCTTGTGAGACCATTTGAAGAATCAGGCACCATGACTGAACATCGAGAATCGGTTAAATCTAACAAACCAAACACGTTACCAATTTCAAATCCTCTGAAATCCAAATTCAAATATATCGATAGTTTGCAATAGTTGTAATCAAGGACACTTGCAAGCTATAACTGCTTTTATTATAGTTGGAGGTGTAACAACATTTACGCTACTTATATACAAAAAGAAGGGTTTTTGACAGGTTGGAAAAGAATAATTCTCCCTTAGACCCTGGTCTAACCTGGTATTGACAAATCATTTCAGAAATATAAACATACACAAACAAAAAAATTAGATAACAAAAGATGATTCAACTTGTGAGCCTTGGTCATTGGTTCTTATAAGCAAAATATTTCATAGAACTGTAACATGGAAATAGAAAAGTTGTATAAATTAATTGTATGGTTAATTATAAAAAGAAAGTAACATAAATCTAGAAAGATAAAGATGTTTAGTGAGAAATTCAGAAAATATTATTAAATTGACTATGTAATTTTTTTATGGGATGATTGGTACGACATGTATACCTTGTCTTCTTCAAGATTCAGATGGGTTAATGTAGTTTATGCAACGCAACAACACACCAATGCCTTGATAGTCCACTTCGTTGCCGTGCACTACCACCATTTCGTCCGTCATCAGATCTACCAAGAACAACAATAACATATCTGGACTGCGACCTAAACTGATTTAACTCAGATTATCAACTTTGTTGAGAAAAGTAAAACAGGTTAAAGAATAAGAGCATTAGTGAACGTGAGTAGACTATAGAGAAGTCGACTAAAACAATATTATTAGGGAACACATGCTTTAAGTGAAAATCGAGATTTGTGAGCATGGATCATGACTATGTATCGGTGTTGGTCATCAATATGTCACATATATTCCTCTTTTCAGACTTACAGTGAGCGGATTTTTTGCATTCTCTGATAAAAACAAGGAAGGTATGATTCCTTGATTGAAGATCAATCATTCCTTCCACAGTCCTACTAACATCAATTAAAACAATTATATTATATATCCAAAACAATATCAAGAGAAATTATTTTGATTTTATACAAGAATTAAACATACCTTCTAGCTTGATGTCCTACAATATGAGAGAATATGATACCTTCAACTAATGAATTTACTAGGATCTCAACCATTCTAAAATACAAACGGGTCACTTCCGAAGAGAGCTAAGAAACAATTAATCTTATTCCCAAAGATAACACGTTCATCTTCTTCTTATAAAACACTCCTAGAAAACAAGCCCCTCTACGTCATCTTCTTGTCGATCACCGTGTTCTATATGGTAACCAACAAATTTAAAAAAGGCTATGTACATACATTGATCACAAATGCCTGACTTCTATTCTATTCAAAAGAATTTGTTGGTTTGCATTCTATCTCAACTTGGTTCACCTTTGTTGTCGGATCTTTTTATGGACAAAAGAACATTCGTTATGCACTTTTATACACTATTATATATATATATATATATATATATATATATATATATATATATATATATATATATATATATATATATATATATGTGTGTGTGTGTGTGTGTGTGTGTGTGTGTGTGTGGAATCAGCATAGAACCAAAATTAGACATAGAACCATAGAACCATATTCTTGACCATTAGATCAAATTATGATGATAATGGTATGATGCTAAATTACACTTATATGTTCATTGATGAACATATAAGTATGTTCATCAATGAACGTTATGTTCAAAATCCCATAAAATAGTCTTGTTCAGAAATGTTCATACACACACATTCATAGATGAACATTAATACAAAAACCAAGATTTTAGTCATGTTCATAACTGAACATGTATGAGTGTTATGATCAAACATAAATATCAACTATATGTTTATTGAGGAACATTTATACAAAAAAAAAAAAAAAAAAATTCAAGCATCGTATAGCTCCAACTCTAATCTCTCTTTCTCATATTCCTTCTTCGTTTTTTTCTCATCTGATGCAATCTATGCTTGTGTTCTGTAATAAACATAATTAAAAAATGTTAATTTATGAACTAAAAACAATCGTGTGAAATAAACAATCGTGTCAATAACTAACATTGTGTTCATAAATATTCATTAATGAACATCGGGATGTTCATTACTGAACATTGGGATGTTCATTACTGAACATTCGTATTTGAAGAACATTCAATGAGACGATCCGTTCATTCATTTGTTTCCTCATATTCGATTTAACAAAATTGTTCAACAGAAAAGTGTTCAATATTGAACAATCATATGTTCGTTAATGACATTAACATAGTTAAAAAATTTTAAAAATGTAAGACTAAAACATCGATTGGAATCAGATCATCAATTTAACAAAAGTGTTCAACAGATCATCAATTGGAATCAAATCTGTATTCATTCTCTGCACATCGATTGGAATCAGCTCAATATTGCACTTGACAATCGATTGGAATCATGTTAGGGTTAAACAACAATGTAATACTAAAAACAATTTAATCAACATAAAAAATAATACAATGTAACACTAAAACATAATATAATGTAACACTAAAACAATTTTAACTTAACAATAAAGTTGATTCAAGTCAAAAATAGAGAAGTGTTTATAAATGTTCAGTAATAAACATACAATATAAATTGTTAATAATTGTTCAAACATGTTAAGATAAACTGAAATAAGGACGTGAGAGTTGTTCTCACAAGGAATCCGACGAAGAGTCATCGTCTCTGGCCACCTACTAGATAGTCGGCGCCACCATAGAAGTCAACAATAGAGAAGTGTTCATAAATGTTCAGTAATGAACATTCAAGATCAATTGTTCATAAATGTTCAAACCTATTAACATAAACTGAAATCGGGACGGAAACAAGACAGTAGATCTGATGGTGTTTCACCGCAGATCAGAGAGAAAGAGAAGGAGGCAAGACGATAGTGTTTCACCGGAGCAATGATGGAGGCAAGCTAGCGGAGCAGCAACAGAGCTTGTTCACTAGTCGTAACAGTGATGGCGATCGGCGGCGATGATGGCGTTCGGCGGCGATGATGGTGGCAATTTACAGTGGTAGTGAGCATCGTAAGTGGTTAAAATCAAAGAGAATGATTTTGGTTGTTGAACTTTGTGAGAGGACAAAAACTCAGATCTAGATCCGAAATTAGATCTGATCAAGTGTTTATGAAAAAGTGAATACTAATTTACCCTTCCAGATCTAGTTTAAGAAAAAAATTATTTTTATTTAAATAGAAATTCATCTTTTAATCACAGTCATTGATTGTTTGATCCAAGGGTTAGAAGATTGGTTCTATGGTTCAATGCACAAATGGGGTTTTATGTTGATCCTCTCCATATATATATATATATATATATATATATATATATATATATATATATATATATATATATATATATATATATATATATATATATATATATATATATATATATATATATATATATATATATATATATATATATATATATATATATATATATATATATATATATATATATATATATATATATATATATATATATATATATATATATATATATATATATATATATATATATATATATATATATATATATATATATATATATATATATATATATATATATATATATATATATATATATCAAGGTTGTAAAAAACGCTCGGCGGTACCTAGTCGGTCGACCGGGGTTAAGGGATTAATCGGCTAGGCGGAGATTAATCGGGGGATTAATCGGAGACCCTTAATAATTAAAAAAAACATTTTAACATATATATATATATATATATATATATATATATATATA